>CM062811.1:36325131-36900131 GCA_031772625.1 Pinus tabuliformis
TAACCACTAAAACCATCCAAGAATGAGAAATACTTTTTACCTGCTAAAGTGTCTAGTACCTGATCAATAAAAGGTAGAGGGAAATGATCCTTTAAGGTTGCCTTGTTCAATTCTCGATAATCAATGCAAACTCTCCATTTACCATTCTTTTTGGGCACTATAACCAAGGGAGAAACCCATTGGCTATCTGAAATGGGGTAAATGAAGTTTACCTTGAGCAATTTCTGAAGTTCTTCTTTCACAATTTCCCTAAGATTTGGATTCATCCATCTTTGTGGCTGCCTAATAGGTCTGCTGTTTTCTTCAATATAAATGTGATGAATACAAGTCTTAGGGTCGATTCCTTTCATGTCAGTGTATTCCCATGCAAAGGCAGTGGAATGTTTTTGCAACAGTTTAGTTAATTCTTCTTGTTGTGGTCTTTCCAAGTTCTTGTTAATGTTTAATGGTTTTCCTGGAAAGATTTCAACTGTAGAACTACCAAACTCTTCCATTGAGAAGAGAGACATCTGTCTAGAGGAGAGATATTCAATGTCTGCATCTAACTGAAACTGTGTAGAGTCATATTCTAAACGTGTCTCGAAATTTTCTAATGTATTTAGAATTTGACTGTCCTCACTAATCTCAGAGATGGTTAGAACAGGTTGAAGAGTATCCTCATCATCGATCCACTCATCTTCTCCTATTTCTGTTATTGCCTTTGCGGGAGGATACAAGTTGAATTTCTTGGTAGAATTACCATCTGATATATACATGTCCCCAGACCTACAACTTATAAAAGCATCAGCTGTGGCCAGCCAAGGTCTTCCTAAAATAAGAGGATGTCCTCCTAGATTGTTCTTGGGGGTTAAAATCATAAAATCAACTGGATACTCCCAAGAGTCTAGTGAGACTGGAATATCTTCGAATACACCATCAGGTTTGATGATTGATCTATTTGCAAGTTGCAACAAAGTAGGTGTAAAGAGAAGGTTAGGAAGCTTTAACTGATCCATGGTCTGTCTACTCATGATGTTGATAGCGGCTCCTAAGTCAATCAAGGTATTTGGGATTTCAACCCCATTAATATGAGTTTTAACAATAGGGCTACCGGGATCCACATACTTTTGCATGGTAATCTTACCCATCATAATGTCTGCAATTTTTCCAACTAGATGTATCCTTTTGGTATCTCTGGTTTTCTTTCCTGTTTTTTTCAAACTCAACTCCTTTATTGTCTTTGCTAGGATGGGAATTTCCTTAATGGCTGTTAACAAGGGAATCTTGATACAGACATTTTTCAATTCATCTAGAAAGTTGTAGTCAGGCAACCAAATTTGTTTTTCCACCCCCTGGTCAATTTGTAACCTTTCAGGGAAAGGCGGTGTAGTTGAAGATGTAGGTTGCTCAACTAAGGGAGTTGATTCTTTTTCTTTTTCTTGAATGTTTGGATTTTGAAGGGATGCTTCAGAACCCTTATTAGCTTTAAGAGATTCTTCCTCAAAAATGCTTGGCTGTTGAACACTTGTAGAAGGTTGATCTAGGATTCTACCTGATCTGAGTTGTACTTCATTGAGGGGAACAACCATATAGGTAGGGAATGGTTGACCTTCCATCACATAAGCATTTTGAGGATTCCTATTATTTGGATTGGGTAATGGCTGAGAGGGAAGTTGATTTGGCTTCTGCTGGGAGAGTTGAGAATTTTGATTTTGTGGAGGAGGTTGTTGTTGTTGAGGGTATGGCAATGATAATTGTTGACCTTGATTTGGAAGTTGGGGAGCTTGCTGATTCTGAAATGATGGAGGATATTGATAGAATTGAGCAAGTCTCGCATAAGGATTTTGCATGCTTTGCAACCATGCTTGAAAAGCATTTTGTGGTTGAGGCCAAGGTTGTTGCCAAGGATTCCAATTTGGTTGGGATTGAGAATTCATAGAGTTGTTAAACCCTTGATTCTGTTGTCCTTGCCAAGGTCTCCTTGCAATAAAACAAAGAGATTCAAGCGTACTTGGATCTTCTTGAAAGACTAATTTGAGCCCAGGGATTGAAGGACAATCCTTGGTCTCATGGGTTTCTGAGCAAATTACACATGTTTCCACAACTTGTGCTTCCAAGGGACATTCCCTTAAAGCATGCTTCTTTCTACACTTCGGGCAAAAGATAGTCATAGCCTCAGCTTCTGCTTTTTGTTTATTTTGAATCTTAAGGGTATCAATTTGTTCACTAAGACTCCCTAAGATGTCAGTTTTAAATTCATCAAGCATATTACCGATTTCAGCCCTACTCACTGATCCTGTTGCAGATTTATTTGCCCTAAGGAGAGAAGGATCTCTAGGCCCTTTTTGAGTTTTTGATTTGCCCCTTGAGAGATGGATACAAAGTTCTGCTATATCATTGAGAGAAAGTTGAGAAATATCCCCTTTCCCCATCATGTTTAAGATATCTATCCATTCATCCCTAATGGCTTTTAATAAGAGGGCTTTTAAGGTCTCTTCATCCAAGGTACTCATTTTTGCTCTTTTTAAGTTATATTGAAATCTCTCAAGTAAATCTTCTAAGCTCTCATCTTCTTTTTGCATCATTTTAAAAACCTCGTCCTTGTGATTAGTAGGCATACAATAGTCCAAATACCTATCCAAAAAGGTTTGTTTCATTTCATCCCAAGTCCTAATGGATTGAGTAAGTAACCCCATGAACCATTTTAAAGCTTGATCTTTTAATGTTGATGGGAACAGCTTGAGTTTTTGAGTATCATCCAGATAGTCATAGGTTCGACACACAACTTCAAATTCAAACAAGAATGTTTCAGGGTCTTCAGTTCTTAACCCATGAAAATTTGGGAGGACGGATGGTGATATGTTTTTCATGGTGGCTCGGGAATCCTCATTAACAATGGGAAACCCAAATGAGTTATCCCCATCTCTATTTCCTCCAATGGGACCTCTACCTCCTCCATTATTATTGTTATTTCCTTCTCCTCCTCTACCTCTACCTCTACCACCTCCTTCTTCCTCTGCCATGATGATTCTCCTAGGGATTTCAAAATCTTCTGGTTCCTCTACAAAGGGTGAATGAGAAGAGATTTCTCCTTCTTCTTCAGGTGAGTCTATTTCCTCAATTACAATTGGTTTTCCTGTAGGAGAAAGAGAAGAGTCTCTTCCTGGTTCAAACTCAATAGAAGGTGTAGGAGAGTCAACTCTTGGCTCTTGAATTCCAGGAATTCTAGGACTAGGAGTTTCGGTTGGAGATAAGGGAGGTGTCTCTTGTCTATCTCTTGAAGCAGATGGACTTGTAAAAATTGAACTTCGAGCTCTAGCTAAAAACCTTCCTCTAGAATCTCTAGCTTTATGCATGTCATTTTTTATTTTATCTTCAAGTCAAGTTAATAGTTCTTTTTCTGATCTTCCAGGTCACTCTAGGTGCAAGAAGAGAGCATACTCAAGAAACTATTAAATCAATAACTTTCTCCTTTCTGATCCTCCAGATCACTTTGAAGTGCAAGAGGAGAGCATACTTAGATAGGCTATTAACTTCTTTTCTTGAAATTTTATGTTTTTTTTTCTAAGAATATGGCTACTTAATTTCACTTCCCCGGCAACGGCGCCAAAATGTTTAGTCAATTTAGTGTTATCTAAATTGCTAGTATTAATTGTCAACCCGGGGCTCGTAAGCTGATGAAGTGAAGGTGTACTATATGTACTTAAGCAACCTCTTAGAGTTTTTTTTATCATTGGGGGTGTTGTTTGTGGTTAATTTATCTTCCTAAGATGGAGTGGTGATTTATAAACAGATGAGTGATAGTGTGTGATTAGTGATCTCTAACTACTTGCTTGAAAGGAAATGCTTGAAAGAAATAAATAACTTGAAATAACTTGAAAGCAAAGAACCACTTCCAATGGCACTAGACACCATTCATGCTGCTGCAAATAAAAGAAAAGAAAGTCACTTTTAAAACCAAAGATAATGATTATCTCTCCCTAACTCCTTGCTTCAAACACATAGTGCTGTGTAAAGCACGATTAGGAAGTAGCTCAAGTTGAGTTAGAAAAGTGATTAAAAATGAGAAAAATCTACTTTAAAGACTAGTGATAACATTTTGCTCTTTCTAACTCTCTACTTCTGCTATATGTACTATGCAAAGTATGATTAGAAAGTAGTGAAAGATTAGTCTAAAAAGCACTCAAAGCCAACTGCAAGTTAGTGGTATTCTGATCCTTAAAAGATAACAATTTATGATAAAAGATCATTCATGTGTTAGCAGAACTTTGAGAAATAAGACTAAAAATCAGCTATAAAAACAAAGGCAGCAACTTGAACCTGTCAACTTCAAATACCATTAGTTTGTAAAGCAAATACACAAACATAAAAACAAATCCCGGGCTAAAAACCTGCAAGGAAATAATACTGATCAGCTTGAAAGAAAAGAAATCAAATAAATCAAACTATACATGTTTAAAGAAATGCTGAATGAGAAAATAAAGAAATGCTGAACATAAAATACTTTACAGAGGCTAACATGAACAGGGGCCCTCCATTCATTCAGCCACAAGAAGACTTAAGGAACTGAAAGCTTCAAAACAACACTGTTTCTATTGCTCCATTTGCAGAAATGTACAAAACAGAGTGCTAGAACAGCACTATAAAAACAGAGTTTACAAATGCTCTTAAAATTATCACAAGTTCAGAAAGTACAGCAGCTAAAAAGTAAAATAAGCGTACGCAGATGCAAGTATATATAGGCATCTGAAGGATGGCCTAACACGTACAGCTAATAACTGAAAAACAACTAACTGCAATGCGTATTTAAGGTTCATTGACACATCATAAGGCTGCGTGGATGAGCTGGAGGTTCTGTCGTCATGGGCAATGAATCCAGTGTTGGATCATGTCCCCTACCACCTGCAAAACGCGGACAAGTCACCGTTTGAGCTGACGTGACCTAACAGCTTACAATCACCGTTAAGCTGCCTTTATTTGACCGTAACTTGACCAGTTTTGACCGGAGGTACAGATGACGTGAATGGCTGAAAAAATGGCACAGGAACCTCGAGCACGTTGATACCTAAGTGCCCATGTGGCTCATTTGGCAAACTGACACGTGGAACCTTGAGTTTAACAAAAAGGCTGCGGGATCATCAGATGGCTGCGGAATCGCTGAATGGCTGCGGGATTGCCAGACAGCTGCGGAATTCCTGCAAGTATGTCAAAATCTAAACAAAACAGTCACCCATTAGCAAAACTCACTTGATCATGCTTAATGACACCTAATGTAATGATCTGGGTGGTTTTACAGTGAAAATGAGGCAAAAGTGAAGAAAAGCTGAGGAAAAACTGAGGGAAATGGTAGACAAGTAGGTGTAAAGTAGAGGCTCTACACCGACCACAGCACATCCACAACCGTACACAATCGGGTGGCTGCACCAAGGACGGGATCTTCGCGTGACCCAACAGTGTCGCCTTCCATACAACATCAAGCCCTTCACAGATGAGGTATTGTGTGACATTGCTCCACTTGAAGTTTGTGATGTATTATTAGGACAACCATACCTGTGGAAGCGACATGTTGTGTATGAATCAAGGCCCCATGCTGTTATTATTACATTGGGAAATCAGTTGTATAGGATACCAGAGGTAGCACCGCCTGCTGCCATCTCTTTGATTACTACAGAAAAATGCAGTAAGCTCATTTCCAAAACTGGAAAATTTGTTTTCCTGATGATACGCCCTCAAGGAAAGAAGAAGACGGTGGCCAAAACCTCCAGACAGGGCCCCTCTGCACGACAACTACAGATGGACAAGGTTGTGGAGGAGTATGAGGACATCTTCACCTCCCCCGTAGGGGTTCCTCTGCACTGTCAGGTCAAGCACTCCATCGATTTGACCCAAGGTGCGCCGCTACCCAATGGACCAATTTATCGGCGCTCCATTTTGGAGAACGATGAAATCAAGAGGCAGATTCAGGAGCTGCTGTAGAAAGGCCACATCTGTCCGAGTTCATCGCCTTGTGGGAGCCCAATTGTGTTGGTACAGAAGAAGGATGGGACTTGGAGACTCTGTATTGACTACCAGGTGCTGAACAAGATCACTATCCATAATAGGTACCTGATCCCGCGGATTGATGACCTCTTGGACCAACTAAAGGTGGCAAAATATTTCAGCAAAATTGATATGAAGTCAGGATATCACCAGGTACGAATCGAACCCTTTGATGTGTGGAAGACTGCCTTCAAAGCCAAGGAGGGCCTTTTTGAATGGTTGGTTATGCCTTTCGGGTTGACGAATGCTCCTGCAACCTTCATGAGGCTAATGGATGACATCTTGCAGCCATTCACCAACTCATTTGTTGTGGTATACTTGGATGACATTTTGATCTTCAGTCAGAGTTAGGAAGAGCACCTCCACCACATTCGACAGGTTCTCCAAACACTGCGGCAACACAAGCTATGTGCCAATTTGGAGAAATGCACTTTTTGCATGACCCAGGTTCAGTATCTGGGATACATTATTGATGAACAGGGGGTGCATGTGGATCCAGCCAAGATCAAAGTCATTTGGGATTGGCCATCTCCAACCACTCTGACAGAGCTCTGCAGCTTTCTAGGTCTTGCCAACTTCTACCGCAGGTTCGTGTTGGGGTTTTCTCATATCACTTGGCCTTTGAGTCAAGTCACCAAGGGAGGAGCGAAGGAAAAATTCTTTTGGTCTGAATCTCAACATAAGGCATTCATAGAGTTGAAAGATCGCCTCTGCATGGCACCAGTGCTCGCATTACCAGATTTACAACAACCATTTGAGGTCGAGACAGATGCCTCTGACTATGCTATTGGGGCAATCCTTACTCAACACGGGCATCCAGTGGCATATCACAGTGAAACACTTTCAGACATAGTCCGAAAGTATCCCACTTATGATAAAGAGATGTATTCCATTGTGCAGGCCTGTTGACAATGGAAGCATTACATTTTGGGGAAGGAAACAATGATCCACACAGACCACTGACCCTTGCAGTTCATACAGACCCAAGGGAAATTGCAAAATGATCACCATCAAAAGTGGTCCACATACCTGCAATAGTTCCATTTGAATATCAAGTATAAGAAGGGAAGCACTAATAATGTTGCAGATTGCCTCAGTCGACCACCAATCATGGCATTAACCACCGTGCTCAACTCTTGTGGGCACGAGACTTCTGATTGGCCACTGCTCTACAAAAGCGACCCGGAATTCGGCCACACATACCAGAACCTCTTGGAGGGTCAGCATGTTCCATATTTTCACCTCCAGGACGGCCTGTTATGCCACCTGGGTCACCTTTGTGTTCCTTCAAGCGAGCGTGCCAAGATGATTTGGGAAGCACACTACAGTCAGGCTGTTGGGCATTTTGGGGTCGAAAAAACGGTGGCAGTACTACAGAAGTATTTCTATTGGCCGAAACTTCGACAGGATATCGGGAAGTACATCAGGTCATGCACTGCCTGTGCCATTCCCAAACCGGCCATCAAGAAGCAAGGCCTCTATACCCCGCTGCCTACCCCTAGTCGGCCTTGGGAATCCATCTCCATGGATTACATGTCAGGCCTTCCTTCCACTAAGCATGGAAATGACTGTGTTTTTGTGGTCGTCGACAGGTTCTCAAAGATGGCCATTATGGCAGCATGTAAGAAGAATATCACAGCAGAAGCCACTGCTAAACTCTTCTTTGAATGAGTGTGGGTACACTTTGGGATCCCACAGTCTATTATCTCAGATCGGGACAGCAGGTTCCTCGGTACATTTTGGTCCAGTCTCTGATCGATGCTGGACACCAAACTCACTAAGTCCACAGCCTTCCATCCTCAAACTGATGGCCAGACAGAGGTTGTCAACAGGATGATCGTACACATTCTGCGCATGTACAACTCAAAGCATCCACGCACATGGGATGAGAGCCTCCCCTATGTTCAACATAGCTACAACCAGGCTCTCCACATCTCGACTGGCCACAACCCTTTTCAAGTGGGCTTGGGATTCCAGCCACTATGTCCCATCGATGCAGCCATGCCATTTGCAGCTACTCATGTAGATTCTTCTCATGTCCAGTCCAGAACAAATAAGGCAAATAGCTTCATTGAGCACATCCAACATATTCGCCAGCAGGTCCATGACATTCTGGAGAAATCAAATGCTAAGTACAAGCAACGACATGATCAACATCGGGTGCCACACAAGTTTCAGGTGGGTGACAAAGTCTGGTTGCATTTGCAAAAGGAACGCCTTACCGAAGCCTATCGGAAACTCAGACCACTCCGATATGGCCCTTACACCATTACCAAGGCTGTGGGAGACAATGCATTTGAGCTCAGCATTCCCCCATTCCTTGGCCTGCACCCGTGTTCAATGTCGACCGCCTTCGGCCATACTTTCCACCATTACTAGACACGTCCGACATTGCAGAACAACTCAGACCCACAGAGTTAAATCCAGCTTGCATGGAACAAGCTACAACTGATTGGATCATGGACACATAGATCAAGCACACTCGCCAGCAGAATATCTAACTGTATCGAGTTGTCAAAGCAGGACAACTCCTTCACCAGGGCAAATGGCTCACCAGGGACCAAGTGCAACAGAAGTTCCCTCATCTCATGGAGGAACTCAACGCAATGGGGACCATTGCTTCCTAAGGGGGGAGGAATGATCTAGGTGGATATTGGTGGCCACCCGCTAATTCCACTTGGATCCCCTCTAGTGCTTCTTTTAGTTTCCTTAATTATAGCACAGTTTACTATTTTTAGCAGTTTTTTGGGTCCTAAACTTCCAGAGCCGTTTTGAGGCCCTAAATGACGTTTTTTGGGAAATCTACCGTAAGTGATTTTTCAGTTTAAAAATCATCTTTCCATCATAGTCCTCGGAGAGATATTTCCAACGGGCTATCATGCGCGTCAAACGGAGATAATACGACCAATTCGTGACCCCGGGAAGTTGATGTACCAACTTACCCAAAAACGGGGCCCACAATTTGGCGTTTCATCTTCTAGGGTTAGGTTTTGGAATGTGAAGGGTTTTCCATTGTTTCTCAACAATAAATAGGCCTTCGAGCCTCATTGTAACACAATTCAGAGTCATGTAGCCACACATCTCTTCTTAGAGATAAGCTACCATCGCCCTAGCTAGTTTATTTCCATTTCTGGTTGTAAGCATATTTCAGTATTTCCATTAATGAAATGAAGTATTATTTCCGCTGCATCTTTGTGTATATTGTTATCTCTGTAATTTGTTGCGTTCCTGTTTAAGTGTGGATCAATCGTTCTACTTCCTCATCTGAACTGGAAGTATAGGAGCTTTCACGATCCCATGAAATTTGTCCATCTGCGGTGGGATTTACCTGGTCTTTCTCTCGCGCAGTTATCTTGTAGATGCAATCCAAATCATCGTCACTTTCATAGTCACGCACTGGTTTTGTATAGCGTGATCCTTCAGCAGGGTCCAAGGGTATAACTATGCGTAGAGACTTCTTTTCAAAAATCATCTTGCGCTTCTTCAGATTAATCATCCCGTTCATGTCAGTGGCCCAATCAATTTGTAAGAGCGTGGGGTAGGGATCCCTATCATCAACAATCTCTATTACTTCAAAGTTTGCTAGCACACTCGCTCCCTCAATATCCATAGTGATTCCCTGTAATCGCCCCAGGGATATTATCTTTTGTTGGTTTTCCATTCGCAACTGAATAGGAGACCACTGCAGTGTAGGCCTCCCCATGCGCTCCCATGTCTGCTTCGGCAAAACATTCGCGTCCGATCCTAAATCCAGAATTACTTGGTCCATCTCATATTCTCCAATTTGCATGGTTAGCCTCATTTCTCTCCCCATCCTAGTCTTGTGTTTTCCAATCTTTCGAACTATGTGCAGTTCTCCTGGCGCTGTCCCAGTGCATTTGTTAATGAGTTCTTGTAATCCCTTTACAGCCTTATTATCGCACAGTAGCTTCATGCATGTTTCCAGGAACATTGTGAGCATCGATGGGTCCATCTTCGGCTCCGGTCTATCTTTTCTTCCTGAAGTGGAGGCATTAGTGAAGCTCTTCTTAGCTTCCATAAAGGTTTCTCGAGCGCTCCAAATAAAACTCTGCTTCTTTCACCGGAGCTTTGTGAACCCAAGTGTTATCTTCTGGATGTTTTCCTTTATCATCTCCCGTTGTAATTCCACTTCGAAGCACAATGTTCACGTTTGGGTCTTCCTTGCATGGCTTAGACCTCATCATTTGCAGGTTCTAAGTCAGAGGAGGTGGTAGTGCTCCCTTGTCACGTAGCCTAGCTATCAGCGTAGGAAAATCATCCGTCTCATGATCAAACAAGGTACAATAGAGACATGATGGACGTGTTGGATTTGTACAATCACAGGCATAATTTCCTAGCCCTCCGTAATTATAACATATCAACTGTCTGTGACCTCTCCCAGGTCCTCCGCCACCTCGGCCTCGTCCGCGCCCCTGAAATCCAGTTCATGCCATTCCTGCACTCTAGTCTAGGGGTCGTGTTTCGGCCTAAACTCTGTAGGTGAGAGTCCTATCCATCATCAACTCATAGCTTCTACAGGTGCGCTCACCGTGTCCAAACGATCTACAGAAATTACAGACCAACTATTGCGTATTCTACGTGTACTTCTGTAACAAATGATTCCGGCCTTAACGACATCGGTCCCGCTCCTGCGAGGAAATTTTCGAACACCGAGCAGTCATCCTTGTCAAGTCCCTGACCCTTACACTTAATGCACCATACTTCTTCACGCACTTCTGGTCAAGCTGTCCTATCCTGTTTTAGACTCTGCATCTCAAGGCATAAGTTTTTCAACTACGCGTGGATCTGTTGAACTCCCAAGTTAGGATCCTGTATTGGGGTCTCATGCAGCCTCATCGTGATATCCAGGGCCTCTACCTGAGTCGTTAACCTATGTTGTGACAGTGCGTTCCTAAAATGAGCGTTAGCGATGCTACTAACCATTCACGGTGCTATCCATCTGTCAAAGTCATATTAGCTTCATGAATCATACACTTTAGCCTCTGATACATCTCCCAAAGAGTCTCACCTGGTAGCATTGTGATCTCTTTGAACCCAATGATCGATTTTGCTTCTGACTTCGGTCGGCTAAATTCCTTATTTAGCGAAGTTTGGATATCCGCGATTCTTGCATTTGGATTATCACTTGAGTGCTTAATGTACTAGGTTAGCACGCGATCCTGCAGGGTGCTAACCAGAATCGCTTTCTTTATATTGTCATTCGTAACTCCATGCACTTCCCATACAGCTTTTACCATGAACCAAAATTGGTCCGGGTCTTCATTTCCCAATCCAATGAACATAAGAAACTTTATTGCACTTGCCATATGGACTCGCGGTGGCAGTGGAGGTGGTACAGGTGAAGATGGAGGTGATGGTGGTGAAGCTTGTGGTGGTGTGGGTGGGGGTGGTATGTGCGGAATTCTCTACCTTATCAAATGGATCGCACTTAGAGACCTTCGCAAGCTCTTCCTTGCCTCCTCACGAAGGTGAGATCAATGGGCTATTCCCTAGTCCCTTACTTTCTTCATTCCTATAGGTTTTTCCACTTCGCGTAGCCCCAGACATCAATGTAACTGCATAATCCTCTTTTCACACAATAACATTCTAATCCAAGTATTCAGGGACTTTACGTACTTACCTCGTGGTCCTTTGAGGAAGCGTCGCTCTGCCTTGCTATAGCTAACTGAAGTGTCTACTGTGAATTCAATGATGAATACTCCTATAATCCGATTGAGCCAATGGTCAACAAAACACGCGATCTTATCTTCTGATGCTTCCAATCTGTGCACCAACTCTGGGGTCCACACAATAGGACCGTCAATCTTCCACCTTCCTTGGCTCTTTGCTAGCTTCGTGATCCACTCGTACAACTCAGTAGGGAAAGATGCAAAGAAGATTTTGTGGATCCCTGTGTACAGGTAGAAGTATAACCACTCTTCTTTTGATAGTCGCGGATTCTTGTTCTCCTGCACCGCGAATTCATGAATTCTCCTGTCCAACCAGCCTTCAATTTCCTTCTTAGTTGGATTCCAATGATACGACATCAGACATTTCTATGCAGATTCTGGTCCTGGTAATGGAACCATTTGTTGGCTTGAGAGGGCCTGACCCAGGTTCGAAGTCCTGCTTGTGATTCCGGCCTTAATGGCATCGGTCCTGTTCTTGCGAGGTAATTTGCGAACACCGGGCAGTGGTCCTTCTCATGACCCTGACCCTTACATTTAACACAACATAATTCTTCGGCACTTCTGGTCGAGCTGTCCTGTCCTGTTTCAGACTCTGCATCTCAAGGCATAAGTTTTTGAACTACGCGTGGATCTATTGAACTCCCAAGTTAGGATCATATATTGGGGTCTCATGTAGCCTCATCATGGTATCCAAGGCCTCTGCCTGAGTCGTTAACCTCTGTTGTGACAGTGCCTTCCAAAAATGAGCATTGGCGATGCTACAAACCATTCACTGTGTTGTCCATCCATCAAAGTCATATTAGCTTCATGAATCGTACACTTCAGCCTCTGATCCATCTCCCAAGGAGTCTCACCTAGTAGCATTATGATCTCTTTGAACCCAATGATCGATTTTTCTTCTGACTTCGGCCTGCTAAATTCCTTATTTAGCGAAGTTTGGATATCCGCAATTCCCGCATTTGGATTATCACTTGAGTGCTTAATGTACTATGTCAGCGCGCGATCCTGCAAGGCGCTAACCAGAGGTGCTTTCTTTATATTGTCATCTGTAACTCCTTGCACTTCCCATACAACTTTTACCATGAACCAAAATTGGTCCGGGTCTTCATTTCCCAATCTATTGAACACAAGCAACTTTATTGCACTTGCCATATGGACTCGCGGTGGTGGTGGAGTGTTGTGGGGAAAGGTATCCGACTCGGAATGACCCTATCCCTACTCTAAGGGTGATAGTTCCTTAGCAACAACTGAAAGTAAAGCTTTGATATTTTTCCTTTATGAAAGTACAGAGAAGGAAGAAAAGATTGACCAACCGATGTCTTTCGCTGTTGTCGATCCTGTCTTCTCTCTTTGCCTCTTGTTCCCAGCTCCTTGCTCCCTTTGCCGGCCCAGCTACACAAAGATCCTGCAAAAACAAGAGAGGGAAACTACAAGAAACATGTACTCATAACTGATGCATGGATTAGGATGGATCAAATATACAGATAAAAACAATACATCATTGCAATACAAGTATATAGGAGAACATCAAAGCTTTATTGATAGAAGAAAAAGGTTCTGAGAAGGTTACAACCATAAATGGCTCCAATCCAGCAGCACCTCCCCAGCAGCAAGAAATCTCCTCTTCTCCTCTATAAAAGCAATCACCCAATAGCTCTAACTGTAAACCAATAGCACTTCCTTGCTTTGCACAAAATTCCAGCCTCCCTAGACCTCATAGAAGAGCTCTATATATAGGGTAGAAGGAGAAAGGATGAGTCAGCTTGAGACTGACATAAAGCTGCCTTGTGTCCTCTCCCTCTTCAGTTAAACTTCAGTTCTTGAGTCCACTTGGAGATCCTTGCTTCCACATGGAGATCAAGTACCTCTTACTCATCACAGGGCGAATTCCTCGAACCAAGTGTCAGTTTGGAAGCTTCCTGGGCAATTGACACCTTGCAGAATGACTGTGCCACTTGGCCAATCTTGCCCAGTGCAGGTAGCCTTCATTGGAGTTGACTTTCAGCGCAGGTACAAGGAGGAGCAGTTGACATTCAGCACAGATGCTCAGTGGAGCAGCTGACATGATCCAAAAATAGCCTGTTTTTAAGTGTTTTCAGGTGGAGAACTGATAGGAAGTGCTGTGGTTTGCTAACCTTATTCCTCTAGGGGTAAGAACAACATGTTTAGGGACTGAGGATCCCTGTAATTATTGACATTTCATGCTCCATGCTGCGAGGCACAAAAATGTCTATAACAGTTGCCCCCTAAAGTATGAGGCCGTTTATCAGGTGAAATGCTTTATCCAGAGGGTCCGAAGTTCATTCAAGTGCTGAGAGGTGCCCTGTAATACAATACAATACAATACATTATTTTTCATTTTGTTTTCATGATCTAGCTGAGGCGGGCATTCCCATGCTCAGCTTTATAAATACATCTTAGTACATAGAACAGACGATCGTCTGATGGTAGACTGATAATTTTCTGCTGAAATTATCATCCTTTGAGTAGGATGATCATCTGCTGCAATGATGTACATGAAAAATGCTTTTATATTTCCTGAATATGTATCGCAGCCCGGATGGATGAAACTAGATCCGGGGTCTTCAAACTCGTTCGATCTTCACTCTAAGTACAAGTCGATCCATGTGAGAATTTCGCTGAAGTCGAACATGGAAAGACATCGCTTGATTACCGGTCAATGATGAAAACCGTTAACAAGCGCGAGAGGAATCACCGATAATGATAATGACCCTCAAGGTACTGCAGTACAATTCACGTGGCGTGAATAAAGGACTTGGCGTCAAACGCCATGCAAAATCTTCTGGTCGAAGGTCATTGATGTATACCTGTCGCCGGAAGTGAGAAACTTGCCATTGAGGCATGCAAGCTTCAAAGTACTGATGGGGTTGTTCCTAGATCAACTTCTTGGATAATGAGCTGAAGTCGACAAGAAGCGATCCGTCAAAGGAGGGCCTTAATGAATCCCACATCAATGACACGGAACGGAGCTAATGATTTTAGTGGAGGTGAAAACAAACTGTGACATATGATTCAGGGTGGCGATCATGAATGGATGAAGGATAATGTATGGCAGTGGATGGGACACGGTTGACACTTTCAGAATGACCTCTCTTGAACATATAACGACACTGATGCGATGGATCGGTAGCATTACCCCAAAATGTGGATGGTTTGGCGAAGACCATGGTGATGAGACCGGTGACTGAAACAACCCAACCCGATGTGGTACGGAAGAAAAGTGTCATGTTCAAGAGCGACTTGCTACCATTAAGCTTTGATGTTCTCCCAATTTTTCCCCAGTCATTTCTGACTAGTACCTCTTTATTTTTGTCAAGCTTGAGGAGGATAACATATGCTTGTTCTATAACCTGCCCTTCGGGCAAGCCCATCGCTATGATTTAACGAGCTTAGCGATAGGGAAACTCGTTCTCGTCTAAAGACAAGTTTGTCGCTATTTAATCATTTTAACGAGTCTAACGACAAGGAAAACTCGGTCCTTTTCATTTTTAGAGAGTCTGAAAAGGTACAGAAAGTTAACTCCATAATTCCTTTTTCGTCATTTAATCCCTTAAGTCCAAAAAAGTATAAAACAATACAGAAGGGATGAATTTTCAATTGCTTTAACGAGCCGAACAAAACAAGCGCTCGATCTTTTTGTGCAATAATCCCTCAGGTCCAAAAACATTAAAATCTAGAGGAGGGATAGCTCTTCCGGTCACTTTAACGAGCTGGAAGGCCAAAACTCGGCAAACTTTTCATATTTTACGAGTCAGTGAAAAGAGCTCAAAGAAGACTCGTCTTTTGAGGAACGAGTGATAAACAGGGATAGCAGCAGATTCCAGGTACAAGTTGGAATATTCCAATCACGGCAGTGTCACAAGGATGGCTAAGTGAAATCACTCTTCGCAGCTGTTCCTCAAAATGGGTAAACAAACATATGGAGATGAACGTTTGGCCAAATGAACGGATGGAGGTGAGACTGCAAGAACACGACCAAGGGCTTTAATATGGCTGTCAAAGGTTACATTCACCAAGGTTATTTACCGGTTCATTTTTTCTGGGTGAGCTTGAACTCTAGGGGAAGATTGCTCACAACTTATGTTTATTTTTTAACGAGCGTGAACTATGCGCTAAAACTGCTCGGATCTTACGTTTATTTTTTAACGAGCATGAACTATGTGCTAAAACTGCTCGATTCTTGCATGCCCCCAGCATCATAATAACGCATGTCAAAAGGAGGGTGCCCCCCAAGCTTCATTGCATTCAACTTGGTGATTGGAATGAAGGTTTACCTTTGAATTTTGAAAAGGGGATTTGTTTCATTTTTTAATGAGGTTGACATAGTAAAAGAACTATCCTCATGACTCCTTATTTCATTTTTTAACGAGGTTGACATGAGTTAGGAACTATCCTCGAAGCCGACAAAATATTTAGGAATCTTCCGAATCCAACCAGAAGATTGGATTAGATTTCATTTTGTAGGTTTCCACCGTGGCCACTCCCGCCAGATTACTTGGAGGCGGTAGGGCGAAAGTACCCATTAAGGCAGGGTCTTTTAGGAGACCTATTCCGATATTTTGAAGCAAATGATTCCTTCCATGGATCATTGGAATGCTTCCTGTAACTTGTGAACTGTTGGGGAGAAAAGTTTGTTGGTCAACGATTGTAATTCCTTCTTGGAAGGGAAATGCAATCTTCCTGAAGTAGGTCGACACAACCGTGGCCATGGCATAGATCCAGGGCCTTCCTAGTAGGATGTTGTAATCGAGGTTTCCATCAATTACTTCAACATCAATTCCTACTGTTTTGCCCCCCAGTTCAACTTGCAAGTTACTTAAAATCCCGTATGGAGTGTATGATCGTCCATCAAATGCTTTTAACGTCGTTGACGATTTCGACAAGGGTGGTGAGCCTAAATCTTTCCAGCAACTCATCGACATAAGACATGTAGATGCCCCCTCATCAATAATTGTTCGATGAACAGTTTTGTTGAGGGCTTTCACTTGAATAAGGAAAGCTAGTTGAGCTGGTAACTGAAGGTCATATCCTTTATGATCAAAGGCCACAAGATTGGAATCCATTGGGCCAATCCCACCTATTGCTGATAATAAAGCTTGCTCTTGGGAGGGGCAATTTTGTGGTACTTCAAGTGTCGACATAGTGGACGGTGATTGGGCCAGGTCCTTTACTATATTATAATTCTGTGCTCCTTTGGCACGAGGATTAAATGTCGATTTGTGTACTACTCCCTTTGGCGACTTTATCATTGGCTCAGGAACGATGGGTGGCACAACTTCGGTCAAAGTTGTTGTTGAACTACTAGGTCGTTCATTAACCTTGTTGTTCGACAGCTTTGGATTCCCGTAATCTTTACTCCTTGTCAAAGCATTATTCTGTTGCTTCGAGGTAGACAACATAAGCACTTGGGATCCGGAAGCATTTTGATTAGCAACCAGATTTTGACTTGGATTAGGAAACGGATCAGTCAATACTGCTGGGGTTTTTGAACTCTTGAAGAATTTCTTAACTTCAGCTATATGTGGACAATATTTCGTCCAATGATCCTCATCGCATATATGACACCCTGCCGGGGGTTTCCTTTTTCTTCCTGTCTTTTTCTTCTTGCCCCCTAGTTGCTTCAGTTTTTTGCCCTTGTCGGTCGACATGGCATTTACTTCTGAGGCAAGAAGTTTTTCATTTGCATTTTAACTGTAAATTTTGTGCTTGCCAATCACGTCATCGCCGGCGTGAGAGTCATTGTTTGATTTAGGAGGAGGAGGAATTGAGAATTCCGGTCTAGGGGCGTCAGGTATTTTGTCGTAGAGTGTGCCAGACTGAGTATAAACCAAGTCTAGATATTGCGCACGAGCTATAACTTGCTCTTCTGTTACGACTCCCCCCTTGGCCACATCCTCCGTTATGGCCGGAAGTAATGACTTTATAAACCATTCAGCTAATAGCTGATCGGGAACATATGTTTTTACCATCCTACGACGACGTCGCCATTCATGTATATGATCAGATATATGAGTGGCCGTTGTCTGTTTGAAGTTGGTAAGGAGTTCTGTTCCCGTTTCATACCTTATCGGTAATTGAAAATGGGTTAAAAAGGTTGTAGCTAAGGTACTGAAGTTGTCGAACGAAGCTCTAGGCAATTCAATATACCATTTTGCCGTTGGACCCGTTAACGTCCTCTGAAAAAGGCGAAGTCTTATCGAATCATCATTCAGGGTGTTTGATGAACACCATAGATGGAATGTCATCACGTGATTCGACGAGTCTTCACCAGGATTTCCATTAAATTTAGGAATGTATGATGGAAGTTTGTGTGGAATCGCTGGCCACCAAGGGGCATAAGCAATTGGATCATTCGTCAGCCGGTTTAGATCTGGTAATTCTAGAGTTGCTACAAAGGGCAACTGTTGATTCAGGTTAGGCGAAGCATATCCAGGATAAGATGGAATCGCCTGAGCAGTGGGTCTTTGCATACCAGCATAATGTTGGCAACTTTGACAAGGTTGATGGGTATAACCATTATAGTATGGTTGCCCATTACTTACAAAGACTTGTTGCTCAGGTCCTTGATATGATTGCTGGAATTGCAGTTGTTGAGTTCTAACCAGCTCTGGTTGTTGGACCATTTGCTGATGCCCAATATTAGATGATTGACCAAGATGAGGAGTCACAGTACTTGTTTGATCCTGAGTCACTCCAGATAAGGAGGCACTGACCTGAGGTTGCGATTGAGATGTCGAGACAAGAGGCTGTTGTACGGAAACCTGAGAAACTTGGGGTTGACATACAGTAGGCAGCGCTTGTACTTGCGACGCAATCACCATACCAGGTATAGTGGCAACATTCGACACAGGGCGGACTGGTTGCATAGAATATACAACTCCTGGTTGTTGAGGCAGTATTGGTACCCAACCGTTGGATGTAATTCCAGTTTGACCTGAACTTTGTTGTGAACTCACGGATGGGCATCCTCCCGGAGGAGGTAATGAAAGGGCATACTGCCCCCCATATGGTATCAATCCGGAACTCAAGGGTATCGATTGCCCAGATTGACCTCCAAATGGATCAATTTGGCGAGTTTCAACATAAGAAATACCAGATGATAATCCGGATGAAGAAATAGGAACTAACCATGTCGTTGTCCCTGATTGGACTCCGGCTTGTTGTTGACAATTTGCCGGGACAGATGGTATACCAGCGAACATCGTTGGAGTAGCAGCAGGAGGCTCTGCTGCAGCTGTGTCGGACGACACAGTCCTAGATGTCGACGGTTGTTCAGACATATCTAGTCTATCCAAAAGATTTCTTAGCGATTCTACAGGAACTTCCACTTGTGGTGGACTAACTTCGAAGATCAACGAGGGAAGGGTGATGATTATTCCGCTTAAAATAAATTTTATAACGACGCTTTAGACACAACTTTGCTTTTTCATGTTTTAAGAGTCGAGAAAAAGCTAAAGATGACTCTAGTCGCCTTCGATGTATTAACGAGCCTGAAGTGACAAATGCTCGGTTGGACTTTTTCAGTTATAGAGTTTGAAAAAGGCCAAAAGAAACTGCTCTGGAGATCTAGGCAGAGGGTGTGCCAAACCTTTCGCGAAACCACAGAATACGTTTTACGGTACGGGTGGTCGATCTTCGTGAATGCTGTGTTCACTGCATCGCGATCAGTAGGGTGGCCGACACGGCTTCCTAAGGATAAAGGATAAATGCCTATAGGGGTCTCCCAATATACGCGACGGTACGCGGGAGCACAAGTCCGTATTAGTGTTATCGTCCCTCAGGAGGAATCACCCACCTTCGTAGAGATCGACAGTCACTACGTTTAACGACGCCGGAACACGTCTCTACCTAGACCTCTATTGTGAGCGTTATGTTACAAAGCGTTTTTAGATTCATTCAATATATTTTAAGTTGATCTTGTTTAGCAGTTTGTCTTTCAGGATCACCACGAGATGTATTGGTACAAATTCCTAAATGCAGCTAAAATGATAAGCAAGCTTTACAATCTTTTTAGCTTTGAAAATCCTAACTACTGAGGGGAGAGAAAAACATTATCTTTCCACATAGAGCACAAAGCACAAACTAATGCACTTTCCCCTAGATCAATCACGCAAACTTATCAAAAAATGCAAATGCAAGATGCATGTATTTCTTTTCTTTTCCCTTAATGTTGATGTAGACAAAAGGAAACTGTCGTATAATTTTCGAATTCAATTTGAAGCGTAAACAAACAAGTTTTGTCTAAAATCAAAAGACGCCTTACAGGTACTTGTTTCGACACTAAAAATGTATGAATTCAAACCATAAAATGAAAAACAAACAAACTCAAACAGCCATGAACAGTAATAAAACTAGCTCTTAAGATCACAAAGACACTTTTACAGTTCAGGATCTAAGAGGCCACAGCTATACTGGTTTGCTTTTCACAATGGGAAACTGTAACTGAAACAAGAAATACTGAAAGAACAATCACAGTTTCATCACACAATTGAGGCGGAATAATGTCAAGGAAAGTTGGTTTACAGCAAGTACAAATGACAAGCAATCAGCAGCAAAATAACAGTGAAAACAGGGCCAAGACTCAGTGGGAAACCTCAGCAAGACACTGGCTAACTGGTCCAGCGTAGGCTTTGGTCTGTCAAACTGACTCTCAGCGCAGTTCCCGAAGGGAGTACCTGCGCTGAAATGCAGACTGCCTGTGGACAGCCTGCACTGAGACACGAGAGTTGCGTTTACAAGGATTTCCGGGTCATAAAAAGCTCAAAAATTCACTGTTTTTGCTGAAATAAAAATCTATAGGTCAAGTACAAGCTAAGGGATGATCAAAAGGATGAAAAGCTATCACAAAGAGTACAAGAGTCTTTTGTAGATCAGCTCTTCAAATCATGAATCTGCTCAGAAAATGAGCAAGAGTAGCAGCCCCTCTACTTCGCTTTTGATATAGTCAAAAGCTTTTCGATTTGGTACTCTTTTGTTCAGGAAATGAATAGCAAAGATACTACAAACACCAACAAGATACTAGGATCCCCAGTGGAGTCGCCAGTTTGTTGTGGGGAAAAGTATCCGACTCGGAATGACCCTATCCCTACTCTAAGGGTGATAGTTCCTTAGCAACAACTGAAAGTAAAGCTTTGATATTTTTCCTTTATGAAAGTACAGAGAAGGAAGAAAAGATTGACCAACCGATGTCTTTCGCTTTTGTCGATCCTGTCTTCTCTCTTTGCCTCTTGTTCCCAGCTCCTTGCTCCCTTTGCCGGCCCAGCTACACAAAGATCCTGCAAAAACAAGAGAGGGAAACTACAAGAAACATGTACTCATAACTGATGCATGGATTAGGATGGATCAAATATACAGATAAAAACAATACATCATTGCAATACAAGTATATAGGAGAACATCAAAGCTTTATTGATAGAAGAAAAAGGTTCTGAGAAGGTTACAACCATAAATGGCTCCAATCCAGCAGCACCTCCCCGTAGCAAGAAATCTCCTCTTCTCCTCTATAAAAGCAATCACCCAATAGCTCTAACTGTAAACCAACAGCACTTCCTTGCTTTGCACAAAATTCCAGCCCCCCTAGACCTCATAGAAGAGCTCTATATATAGGGTAGAAGGAGAAAGGATGAGTCAGCTTGAGACTGACATAAAGCTGCCTTGTGTCCTCTCCCTCTTCAGTTAAACTTCAGTTCTTGAGTCCACTTGGAGATCCTTGCTTCCACATGGAGATCAAGTACCTCTTACTCATCACAGGGCGAATTCCTCGAACCAAGTGTCAGTTTGGAAGCTTCCTGGGCAATTGACACCTTGCAGAATGACTGTGCCACTTGGCCAATCTCGCCCAGCACAGGTAGCCTTCATTGGAGTTGACTTTCAGCGCAGGTACAAGGAGGAGCAGTTGACATTCAGCGCAGATGCTCAGTGGAGCAGCTGACATGATCCAAAAATAGCCTATTTTTAAGTGTTTTCAGGTGGAGAACTGATAGGAAGTGCTGTGGTTTGCTAACCTTATTCCTCTAGGGGTAAGAACAACATGTTTAGGGACTGAGGATCCCTGTAATTATTGACATTTCATGCTCCATGCTGCGAGGCACAAAAATGTCTATAACATGGAGGTGGTACGGGCAAAGGTGGAGGTGATGGTGGTGAAGCTGTTGGTGGTGTGGGTGGGGGTGGTATGCGCAAAATTCTCTACCTTATCAAATGGATCGCACTTCGTGGAGAGACCTTCACAAGCTCTTCCTCGCCTCCTCACGAAGGTGAGATCAAAGAGCTATTCTCTAGTCCCTTACTTTCTTCATTCCTGTAGGGTTTTCCACTTCGCATAGCCCTGGACATCAATGTAACTTCATAATCCTCTTTTCACACAATAACATTTTAATCCAAGTATTCAGGGACTTTATGTACTTACCTCGCAGTCCTTTGAGGAAGCGTTGCTCTACCTCGCTATAGCTAACTGAAGTGTCTACCGCGAATTCAATGATGAATACTCCTATAATTTGATTGAGCCAATGGTCAACAACACGCATGATCTTATATTCTGATGCTTCCAATCTGTGCACCAACTTTTGGGTCCACACAATAGGACCGTCAATCTTCCACCTTCCTTGGCTATTTTCTAGATTCGCAATCCACTCGTACAGCTCAGTAGGGATAGATGCAAAGAAGATTTTGTGGATCCCTGTGTACAGGTAGCAGTCTAACCACATTTCTATGCAGATTCCGATCCTGGCAATGGAACCATTTGTTGGCTTGAGAGGGCCTGACCCATGTTCGGAGTTAATTATCCAAACAAATCCCTGTACTATTGGTCCTTTTGGCAGCAGCCCGCGGAGCACAAACTAAGGTCTCACCCGAAGCAGTATGGGGGGATGTTGGAACCAAGTTTCCGCACCCTTGAGATGTCTAAGGGGTCGATTTAGTCCAACTATGAATAGCTTCGTGCAGGTCTCTTCGCGCACTGACCTGACCTGCGAGACCTTCGCGATTTGTTACAATCGCCTTTACGCAGCCCTCACCAGGGGCTGAGGTGATTTTACGCTGCCCTAACATCAATCTGCACTAATTCCCCAAGTTACAATGTGTATCTTAGTTATATTCTTATAACAGTCATTTATCTTCGCGTAAACAAATACTTTATCTTATATTCACTTTATCAACACATTCATATAAGTTCGCACATCATATAAACAATAGAAATGAAATTCATATCTGATACATTCAATGCACAAAATAGGAGAAAGATACATAGAAATGATGTAAAACTTCTCTTTATTACTTATCCAAAGGTTATAGACTCAACCCGCCCTGCGCACTCAGTTGCAGGGGTCCGCGCACTCAGCTGCGGACTACTAGGCCTCTGTGCACTCAGTTGCAGAGCCTTCTCCTACTCTACGACCCAAAGACTCGACTCTACACTTCAACTAAGACTCAATTCTTCATCCTTCGGTGTCTTTTTTACAACTTAGAGCCTCACTCTATTTATACAATCCCATGGTCCACAGACCATGGGTAGATCTCTCAAGCTAACATTACATTACAAAAATATGGGTGGACAACCCTATGACTCACTTACAAACTTCACACTCCGCGCCCACAAAACGCGGAGTCTTTATATCGGATTTAGTCAAAACTTGGGATTTAAGCCCCAAAACTTTCCTTAGGAGCTCCCGCCCAACAACTTCAGTGCATCTGATAGAGGATAGGGACTTTGAACTGAGGAAAAGAATAAGGATACTGTGTGGTGTTAGACTTGTGGAGGAGATCATTGCAGGAGATATTGTCCACAGTATCAAGGTGGTAGGCCTCAGATATATAGTGCACATGAAGCACATACTATTGAGGATGTCGGTCAGAGCAATCTTTGTATTTGTGTAGCATTGGATAGCACATAGGCAGACCATCAGGAATCTATCATTGAGATGGATGGCAAGATTTGTGATCAAGTTATTTCTATTTTAATTGACCCTATATCAAATTATAGCTATGTTAGTCCTGACTTGGTGGATAAGTGTGGATTGATAATTGCATGCAAAATCTTGGTTAGTGTAGTTGGATATAGGTACAAAGAAGTGAGTTCATCATTGGGTAAGAGCTTGTGCATTTTATTTGAATGGTATTTCTACCACGACACATTTGAATGTTTTACCGTTGGGATCATGCAATATGTTGTTGGGCATGGATTGGTTGTACCTTCATAGAACCAAGGTGGATTTTTATGACAAATATATTGAGTGCTTGGATGACAATGGGGAACTAAGAGTCTTATAGGGAAAGAAGAAAGCCACATCAGTTAGGATGGTGATTGTTATGCAGGCCAAGCGTAGTCATGGGAAAGGGTGTATGTTATTCACAGTGCACATTTCTAGTGACAAAGGTAAGGAAGTCGAGGATATAGATGTTTTGAATACGGACCTAGTACTACATCAATTTCAAGATTTATTTCCTGGAGAGATTTCAAAGTTGCTACCTCACATGGAGGTAGACTTTTCTCTTGAGCTAGTGCTAGGGGAACTTCGGCATCAAAATCACCTTACAAGATCAGTACACCTGAGTTGGTAGAGTTGAATCTACTGTTGAAGGAATTGTTGAACAATGGATACATTAGGCCCAGTGTATCACCATGGGGTGCAGCAGTATTGTTTGTGAAGAAGAAGTATGGTACTATTAGATTGTGCATTAACTATATGCAGTTGAACCAAGTGACCATCAATAATAGGTATCCATTATTGAGGATCGATGACTTGTTTGATTAGTTTGAGGGAGAAGCATTGTTCTCAAAGATTGATCTGAGATCTGGGTATGATCAAGTACACATTAAGGAAGAGGATATTTAAAAGACAACTTTCCAGACCGAGTATGGGCATTATGAATTTGTTTGTTGTTCCATTTGGTTTAACTAATTCTCCAGCTACATTTATGTTCTTGATGAATAGTAGGTTGTGTCCATACTTGGACAAGTTTGTTGTTGTTTTCATTGATGATATATTGGTATATCTAAAAATGAAGAAGAGCATGCTGAGAGTTTAGCAGAAGTGTTGAGATTGTTGAGAGAGCACCAGTTGTATGCTAAGCTTAGCAAGTGTAGTTTCTTTCATACTGAGGTACATTACTTGTGGCATGTTGTCTCCAAGGAGGGCATAGCAGTAGATCCATAAATTTTAAGACTTATCATGGAGTGGGAAGCTCCCAGGAATGTAGATGACGTGAGGTCTTTCATGTGGTTAGCAGGTTATTACAGGAGGTTCATTGGGAACTTCTCATAGATTTATTATCCTACCACATCATTGTAGAGGAAAGGTAAGAAGTTTGAATGGATAGAGGAGTGTGAGGCCTGTTTTGAGTAGCTTAAGTAGTTGTTGACACGTGCACCCGTTTTAAAGATTGCAGATCAAGACAAAGAGTTTGTAGTATGCACAAATGCTTGCAAGAGAGGACTTGGTGGAGTCCTTATGCAGGATGGACCCAATGGTATGCTATGAGTTATGAAAACTAAATGAGCACGAGAAGAAATACCCCAAACATGATCTTGAGTTGACAACAATCATACATGCGTTGAATATGTGGAGTCACAATCTTCTGGGAAATAGGTTTGTGTTGATGAGTGATCACAGTAGTTTGCGGTATCTATTTGACCAAAATAACCTGAATGGTAGGCAGGCTCGGTGGTTGGCTATAATAAGTGAGTTCAATTTTGAGATCAAGTACATCAAAGGTAAAGAGAACAACATGACATTTGCTCTTAGCAGGTGGATATAGGTAAATCACTTAGAAGCTATGAGCTCCTATGGGAGAAACTTAAAGGATAGGATCTTGTAGGCAAGTCAGTAGGATGTCAATTATATGGACATTATGCACAGGTTGCAACAGAGTGTTGGTACAGTTACAGGTGGTAGTACAGGTATATGTACACGTGGTAGTATAGGTATAGGTATAGGTGGTAGTATAGGTATAGGTATAGGTACATGTTCAGGTGTAGGTGCACCACATGTGGACTATTGCCTTATAGCAGATGGATTGGTTACATTCAGAGACAAGATATATGTGTTAGACAGTAGTGTGCTCAAGAAGGTGATCTTGAGGGAGTTTCATGCGAAACCTTATTCAGGTCACCCAGGCTATCAGAAGATATTGACCGCAGTAAAGAAATTTTATTATTGGACAAATATGAAGAACGATGTAGTAGATTTTGTGGCTAAGTGTTTTGATTGTCAGTGTGTGAAGGAAAAGTGTAAGCATCCAGGTGGACTGCTACAATCGATTGTGATTCCAGAATGAAAATAGGAGGTCATTTCCATGGAATTTATCATAGGTTTTCTGAGGATAGTGAGACAACATGATTCCATCATGGTTGTTGTGGACAGGTTGACAAAGGTTGTAGAATTCACTCCAGTCAAGTCTACATTCTCATCTAGCGATGTACCATAGGTATTGATTAGAGATGTGTTGAGATTTCATGTTGTTCTGAAGAAGATTATTTCAAACAAGGATGTGAAGCTCACTTCCAAGTTTTGGAAGGAGTTATTTGTAGGTTTGGGCACAAAGTTTTCCTTCAGTACAACTTATCATCTACGGTGTTAGCACCTAAATCTTCCTTAGGCTGAAGGAAGGAAAAATTCAGGGTAACCACAAACCACGCTCAGTCTAGTAGCTAGCCCTACCAGAACAGGAGAGGGCTCTCTCTGAGTCACGCTCAGCGAATAAGTAAACGGAATGGTCTGAGATGACTAACAGTGAAATATTGATCTTAGGCTAGTAAGTAAATATGGATACAAGAAGCAATTGTGTATGAATGACTGAGTTTCTGGGATGGTATGGGACCAACGGACAGCAATGAGCAAAGAATTTAATAGAAAGGCACAGATTACTTCGTGAGGCAAGACAGGCGGAAAGTCTAGCAATTTAGTTTGAAATAACGCGGAATGGAGGAATTGCTTAGGAGGGTGAAAAGGGCATAAGTACATGAATCCTTTTCAACAGAAGAAGAACACTGAACATGAAATTTTCCCACAGGCAGAGTAATAAAAATGAATTCTACCTTATCTAACTTAGAAAATTTCACTGGAAATGAATATGAAATGAACTGTGAAACATTACGAAATACGTATGAAACATAAGAGACACATTTTCTACACTCACAACCACATGAATCTCATGAAATAGACCTGTTGCCTTTCATTAATCCTCTGTCAAAATATACAATGAAGAACTGAGTTTCTCTCCCACAGTCTCCCAGAAATTACAAGCCAACCCTTTGCAAATGGTTTGCATACAATAAATAAACTATGCCATGAGGAAATAGAACGACCAAGAGTTGGGGAGTTTTTCTAATCATTACAAAGTGGAAGTGGAAAGCCAACCATTAGTTACAGGTGCAGCGTTACAAAAATGACAAATGGCTTGGGTGACTGCTTGCCTTCCTTTTCCACTTGGATAGAAGCCAACCTTTAGTGGAAATACTTTAAATTTTTCCTTAGGTGCCAAAAAAAGTGTAGTGTAGATGAGTGGGCCCACTTGGAGAAAGTCGCGAATCGAAATTTCGCGAAATGGAGGTGTATTTGGCCCTTTTCTCTATATGTGCTGTGCCACTTTGGAGACTGTTTTGAGGCACCTGCAGGAGTCCAAAATGTGCCCAAGTGTGCTTGTTGGAAAGCCTGGCCTGTCTACTTTCCAACCCAAGTTGTATTTCTGAATTTGGTGCTCATTTTCCCCTCCAAATATTCATTCTCCCAAGACTGCTTCCTGTGTGTCAAAATAGGGGCAGAGAGGTCATTTTTTGAGTGTTTTTGACCTCCTGGAGACTCAAATCATGCCCAAATTTCTTGTCCAAGCACTATTAGTTGTGATTTTATGTGCTGACTCCAAAAATGCAAGCCATTTGTCATTTGGAGCTCCCAATCATAACCATCGCGTCAATGGCGCGACGCATAGGGAGAAAAACCCTGTTTTGTGCGCAAAAATTTGTCACGTGACCAAAATTGCCCCAAATTTTTTGAAATTTGGGTTGGAGGTTCTCTATGAAGTGCTATGCTGGGCCAAAGAGGCTTCAGCCAATATCTAAAGTCGATCGAGCTCCCTTTGCCTCTTTTGCTGCTTGATTGCCTTCCTCAATTTCGCCTTCAAATCCCTGATTCGGGCCTTGCACACTTTGTTTCGTGCCATGTAGTGGAAATCCATGTGTCTCAGCAATGCATGGTCCTTGTCGGCCTTGTTTAGCAGCCTCTCCAAGTGCATGATAACTCTCTCAAGATTTGCCTCCCAATCCTCATTAATCTCTTGCTCCAATGACGTGAGCTCAATTCTTCTCCTTTGTGCAGCTTGGCGATGCTCACGAATGTTTTGTAGCTCCATGATCACTTGCTGATCCTCCAACTGTTTGTTCCTCTGCTCCAGATATTTCATGTTCCATTTGGCTCTTTCCAAATCAAGGGACAAGGCTTGAACCTCTGCTTGCTGCTCCAGGATGATCTCTTTAAATTGTGCACTTGTGAGTTCTGTATCTGTATCATCATCATGAAGGAGAACGAATTCAGTCTCTCGTTCACCTGATGGCTCACCTGAAGGCCCCTCATCCAGCATTGGCTCCTTGCCTTTGTCCTGTTCCTACGATGCTTATGGAGAAAGCGAGGCCCCTTCCACCCCGGGTGGAGATAACACTTGCTTTGCTGCTGCAAACAAATGTTTGGTGCCTTTCTGATATGTGATGAAAACTGGCACACTAGCAGTCTCATGGCGCTCATACCAACGAGAAGGTTCACCCTCATGCTTAACCTCTGATAATACTTGTGAAGTGCTGAAGAAGTCACGAGAGATGAAATCATCCCAAGTAATGCCCTGCAATCCCAGCTGATGAACCACCAAAATCTTAATAAGAGCAAAGTGATAAACACTGTTAAGTTGTTGCTGAGGGGTCTTGTGCTGCATGAAGGTGTTCATCCTCTCTATGTTACTACAAATGAAAAATGGGATTTTCATCATCCGTACCCTGGTAAAGTGCATGAGCAACCTGATGTGATAGGCATATAGACGAGAGAACCTCCCCTCACAGCTGAAGTACTTCATGATCAACTTCATGAGTGGAGCATATTCATCTTTCAAATACCTAAATGGAAAGACTCTTGTGAGCTGCCTCAAGCAACAGGCCTTAATGTAAGGCTCATAATGTTGCCTATCAACCTTCTGTTTCTTGTGCCATGGTTCTCCAACATTCGGTATGGCGGTTGCTAATGAGACAGTTTCAGGTGTCAGTGTGAAGGTGACATCGGCCAAGATAGAGTGATCTCCATGTAGGTGAAGCACAAAAAGACGGGCCAACTCATGATGAACTCAAACATTAACCACTCTTTGCCAAAACTCAAAACATGATAGATGCTGGAAACATGACATAGCAAGAGGGCAGGGCTGCAATTCAGTGAGGGTGGTTGGCTCATCCCTAACATGTTTGCCACTTTTGTGATGTCTCTGGGGATCCTGTTCTTCCGAGGATGAATCACTTTGTGTCTCCATCTCATACTTCTGATGAATGCTCAGATGACATGACTGTTGTGTGTACTGTAATTGGGCTACCCTTTGATGATGGTGTGGAACTAGCTGTTCTTGTGATATTTGCCACCGAGGGGAACAATGAAAGAAAAAGGGAGTATTAGGAGGGGAATAATATGATGGGAATAGGGGTTGTAGGGAGGGGTTTTGTTCAGGGATATATAGGAGGGTTTGGGGATTTTATAGGGTAGGGTTTTGGGGTTTACATTGACCAATGAGTGGAGGAATAGGGAATATGGGTTTTAGTAATGTTTTAGGGTAGGGAAACTAGGGAAAAATGGGATGGGGGGAAGGGAATAATGGAAAGAAGTGAAAAAAATGAGAGGTGAAAGAGCAGCCTTGGCATCAATACCACCAGTTTCCAACCCTAGCAACAATGGCTTTGGTGATTTCAAGTGGTAGGGTTTAGGTGTTTTTTTGTTTATTGCAATTATAAATAGCCATAACCATCACTACATACCATAAAATTGGATGAGAAAGCCAAGAGATGGACCCTGCCTGGAAATTGGAAGAAATTCCAAAAGATTTGATGCAATTGGGAATAATTTCGGGCCTTTGTGGGTGTGCGCCGCGCTCGGTATATGTGTTGCGCCCATGTTAGTTTTACACTGCGGGGTCGGGCTCTGTGCGTCGTGCTCCCTATGTGCGCCGCGCCCCTCTGTGTGTGCGCCGCACTCCTGAAACCGACTCTAAACTCACTCCAAACGCGTGCTTGCACTCTCAATCACTTTGCTATGTTTTCTCTATGACCTTGGTGTGCACAATGATTTGGTTGCTTGTGGAAACTTGTATATAAAGACCTGGAGTCATGGATTTAATTTTTTCTTCTTCAAAACCCAATTTGATAATGTTTCATTTTGACACTTTTCACTGATTTAATGCAACATTGAATTTCACTTTTCCCTTTGAATTTTTAGCTAAAATGATGAAATTTTTTGGCACTTTTGCAGGGGTCGCACGACATGGCATTTGGCCAAGGAAACCATGACTGCACCTGAAGAAATCAACTGGAGACTTTTTAAAAAATTATCACAAATGACAAACTGTTTGAATTTTCTTCAAAACAGAGTTTTGAAGAACAGTCGTAATCTGTCAACATGGCGATGAAAATCTCTGAATCATAACTTTGTAAGGGCCTCCCTTTAGCCTGCATGGCTTTATTGGGCATGTTTGAAGACCAATTTATCTGATCCCTAGACCTAATGACTGAAAATGACTCTCGTCCATTAAAAGATTGAGCATTGACTGTCATGGACTTTAGTGAACCTTGACAAAAGACTTGAGCCAGCAGGTGCCAGACATGAGGGGAACTGACTAACAAGACCTTTTCCATTAGATTATGGCATGCCCCTAGCGAAATGCAGCTGGGTGAATGGAGCGAGACTCCTAAAAATGAAATGCAGAAAGAGTTTTGATCTCTGATGGAGGACTGACAAGACCGACTCTAACATTGGCTCCAATGGGTGATGGTAGCTCCAGCTCCTTGGAGGTGCCAAGAACTGCAGATCTTTGGGTGAGCAGACAGCCCCTTCATCCATTGGGCTATGGAGTCATTATTTCGACAAACAACATAAGACTTTGACACATTTATTGACTAGAACTTGACTTAAACCGACATTAATTATGAAACCAACATGACTGAAAAAACTAACTCAATGCAAAAGGAAATGACTCATGACTAACTTAACTAAAACAAGAACTGACAAAAATTATTCAATGGCAGCAGTCCATCAAGATTTGAGGGTTTCAAATTATGATGACAGCCACCTGCATATTAATGCAATATGTACAATCATGTGTAATGTGTCTTCCAATATAACCAATCAAGTAGATGCCTCCTTGATTGATTCTCCTGATCAGATCTCCTGGTCAACAACACATACTGGTAACTAGGCATCCAAAAATATAGTCGTCCATGATCTCCTTCATCACTGAATACTGCAATAATCACCTTCACTGCTGACTACAACAGATTTTCCATTGGATCATGAAAAACATGAAGATTTTCCTCCTGTTTAGGAAACAAGATGTCCTTTTCTTTTGATGCTGATCTTCCTTCATAATGTTCTTCAGAAAAAGTATGGTCCTAGTCCTCAAAAATTTCTGAACAAGTGGATGAGCAGATTTCCTCTTCAAAAAACATTTCAAAACATGAGACATATGAGGAAGAATTTGAAAGGGAATCCTGAATAGTATGTTCTGCTGAAGTCTGAATATATGGTAGGTCATCTTCATACGATATGACAACCAGATTCTCATTACATTCATCACATTCATCAATCATGAGAAAAGAAACTTCAGATGTTTTTTGAAACCTAACACTAACATTTCTATCATCTACCATAAATTCATCCAGAGGAACTTTTTTACTTTCTTGAGCAACGATCTCATCTTGCTGTTCATGAGCTGACTGGATTACCTCTTCATGAAGACTGTGTTCTGCTGACATGAGAACATTCGGATCCAAAACTCTGTCTTCTTCATCCCAGATGATTTCAGCAGCAGAGTTCTCTTTCATGGGACTTAGTACAAGGTTTTCTTGGTCATCACAATCTGAATCTGAATCTGAAATGGGTGACTTGACATTATCACATTCTGGAATTAGAACTGGACTTCCTTGCATGCTGTCTTCTTCTATGGACAGATCTGAACCGACACTTTTTCTTTCATCACTTTCAGCCATATGGAACTCTTCAACCTGCTGATCTATTTCATGTAATTCATGTTGACTGTCAAGATGAAAAATTCCTTCATTTTCCATCATACAAAGATCTTGATTCTACTGCAAAGTTTCCTGAGCATCTTGATGGGACTCCTCTAGTTTCTCTTCATGTTGCTGAAATGGATTCTCGTACAAGGCTTCCATGATCTCATCATCCATAAAATTATCATCCTCATAGTATTTTTCAAGGCTTTCAATAAAATTAGAAGCATGTTCACAACAGTCATGAACTAGATTTAATGATGGATAGGATTCTTGATATATTTCAATGAATAGGGCATGAAAATCCTTTAAACATTAAATACAAGCAGGCAGCAAACTTTCATACCAAGATTGGGCTTCACCTTCCAGAGTGGCCAGGAATATCTTCATCAAGCAATCTTCAGGAAAATCAACCTTCAACTTACGAATATGCATGTGAAATCAAACTAGATGTAAAGCAGCATCCTTCTTACCATCATCTTTAAACGTAGGCAGATTCCTTAACCAATCTACCTTTGGAATTTTATTTGGAAAACCTGGGATGTGATCTCGGCTCATCGGAGTGTATCTCCCTGCAACCTGCTCCATATTGAAAATCTCAAAGCTACTGATCTCTCTGTAGTGGAGTCACCATGAAGGATTGATTGCTGGATTCTTTAGTGAATGGAGTCACCAGGTGAATGATTTCAGCCTTCTTATGTCTGATCGTTGTTCACCATCAATAATCAGATCTGAACTTGAGATATGTATTGGGGAAAAACAATCTTCAAGAAAACCATTTTCGTTCCCCAGCGAAGTCGCCACTATGTTAGCACCTAAATCTGCCTTAGGCTGAAGGAAGGCAAAATTCAGGGTAACCACAAACCACGCTCAGTTTGGTAGCTGGCCCTACCAGAACAGGAGAGGGCTCTCTCCGAGTCACGCTCAGCGAATAAGTAAATGGAATGGTCTGAGATTACTAACAGTGAAATATTGATCTTAGGCTAGTAAGTAAATATGGATACAAGAAGCAATTTTGTATGAATTACAGAGTTTCTGGGATGGTATGGGACCAACGGAAAACAATGAGAAGAGAATTTAATACAAAGGCACAGATTACTTCGTCAGGAAAGACAGGCGAAAAGTCTAGCAATTTAGTTTGAAATAACGCAGAATGGAGGAATTGCTTAGGAGGGTGAAAAGGGCATAAGTACATGAATCCTTTTCAACAAAAGAATAACACTGAACATGAAATTTTTCCACAGGCAGAGTAATAAAAATGAATTCTACCTTATCTAACTTAGAAAATTTCACTAGAAATGAATATGAAATGAACTGTGAAACATTACGAAATACATATGAAACATAAGAGACACATTTTCTACACTCACAACCACATGAATCTCATGAAACAGAGCTGCTTCCTTTCATTAATCCTCTGTCAAAATATACAATGAAGAACTGAGTTTCTCTCCCACAGTCTCCCAGAAATTACAAGCCAACCCTTTGCAAATGGTTTGCATACAATAAATAGACTATTCCATGAGGAAATAGAATGACCAAGAGTTGGGGAGTTTTTTGAATCATTACAAAGTGGAAGTGGAAAGCCAACCGTTAGTTACAGGTACAGCATTACAAAAATGACAAATGGCTTGGGTCACTGCTCACCTTCCTTTTCCACTTGGATAGAAGCCAACCTTTAGTGGAAATGATTTAAATTTTTCCTTAGGTGCCGAAAAAAGTGTAGTGTAGATGAGCAGGCCCACTTGGAGAAAGTCGCAAATCGAAATTTCGCGAAACGGAGGTGAATTTGGCCCTTTTCTCTATATGTGCCGCGCCACTTTGGAGACTGTTTTGAGGCATCTTCAGGAGTCCAAAATGTGCCCAAGTGTTCTTGTTCGAAAGCCTGGCCCGTCTAATTTCCAACCCAAGTGGAATTTTTGAATTTGGTGCTCATTTTCCCCTCCAAATCTTCATTCTCCCAAGACTGCTTCCTGTGTGTCAAAATAGGGGCAGAGAGGTCATTTTCTGAGTGTTTTTGACCTCCTGGAGACTCAAATCATGCCCAAATTTCTTTTCCAAGCACCAGTAGTTGTGATTTTGTGTGCTGAATCCAAAAATTCAATCCATTTGTCATTTGGAGCTCCCAATCATAAGCACCGCGCACAGGGAGAAAAACCCTGTTTTGTGCCCAAAAATTTGTCACGTGACCAAAATTGCCCCAAATTTTTTGAAATTTGGGCTGGAGGTTCTCTATGAAGTGTTATGTTGGGAAAAAGAGGCTTCGGCCAATATCTAAATTCGATCGAGCTCCCTTTGCCTCTTTTTCTTCTTGATTGCCTTCCTCAATTTCGCCTTCAAATTCCTGACTCGGGCCTTGCACACTTTGTTTCGCGCCATGTAGTGGAAAGCCATGTGTCTCAGCAATGCATGGCCCTTGTCATCCTTGTCCAGGAGCCTCTCCAAGTGCATGTGAACTCTCTTGAGATTGGCCTCCCGATCCTCATTAATCTCTTGCTCCAATGACGTGAGCTCAACTCTTCTCCTTTGTGCATCTTGGCGATGCTCACGAATGTTTTGTAGCTCCATGATTGCTTGCTGATCCTCCAGCTGTTTGTTCCTATGCTCTAGATATTTCATGTTCCATTTGGCTCTTTCCAAATCAAGGGACAAGGCTTGAATCTCTGCTTGTTGCTCCAGGATGATCTCTTTAAGTTGTGCACTTGTCGGTTCTGTAGTTGTATCATCATCATGAAGGAGAACGAATTCGGTCTCTCATTCACCTGATGGCTCACCTGAAGGCCCCTCATCCTGCATTGGCTCCTTGCCTTTGTCCTGTTACTGTGATTCTGATGGAGAAAGCGAGGCCCCTTCCACCCCGGGTGGAGATAACACTCTCTTTGCTACTGTAAACGAACGTCTAGTGCCTTTCTAATATGTGTTGAAAACCAGCACACTAGCAGTCCCATGGCGCTCATACCGACGAGAAGGTTCACCCTCATGCTTAACCTCTGATAATACCTGTGAAGTGCTGAAGAAGTCACGGGAGATGAAATCATCCCAAGTAATGCCCTGCAATCCCAGCTGATGAACCACCAAAATCTTAATAAGAGCAAAGTGATAAACACTGTTAAGTTGCTGCTGAGGGGTCTTGTGCTGCATGAAGGTGTTCATCCTCTCTATGTTCCTACAAATGAAAAATGGGATTTTCATCATCCGTACCCTGGTAAAGTGCATGAGCAACCTGATGTGGTAGGCATATAGATGAGAGAACCTCCCCTCACAGCTGAAGTACTTCATGATCAACTTCATGAGTGAAGCATATTCATATTTCAAATACCTGAATGGAAAGACTCTTGTGAGCTGCCTCAAGCAACTGGCCTTAATGTAAGGCTCATAATGCTGCCTATCAACCTTCTGTTTCTTGTGGCATGGTTCTCCAACATTCGGTATGGCGGTTGCTAATGAGACAGTTTCAGTTGTCAGTGTGAAGGTGACACCGGCCAAGATATAGTGATCTCCATGTAGGTGAAGCACAAAAAGACGGGCCAACTCATGATGAACTTGAACATTAACCACTCTTTGAAAAAACTCAAAACATGATAGATGTTGGAAACATGACATAGCAAGAGGGCAGGCCTGTAATTCAGTGAGGGTGGTTGGCTTATCCCTAACATGTTTGCCACTTTTGTGATGTCTCGGGGGAGCCTGTTCTTCCGAGGATGAATCACTTTGTGTCTCCATCTCATACTTTTGATGAATGCTCAAATGCCATGACTGATGTGTGTACTGTACTTGGGCTTCCCTATGATGATGGTGTGAAACTAGGTGTTGTTGTGATATCTACCACCAAGGGGAACAATGAAAAATAAAGGGAGTATTAGGAGGGGAATAATATGATGGGAATAGGGGTTGTAGGGAGGGGTTTTGTTCAGGGATATATAGGAGGGTTTGGGGATTTTATAGGGTAGGGTTTTGGGGTTTACATTGACCAATGAGTGGAGGAATAGGGAATATGGGTTTTAGTAATTTTTTAGGGTAGGGAAAATAGGGAAAAATGGGATAGGGGGAAGGGAATAATGGAAAGGAGTGAAAAAAATGAGAGGTGAAAGAGGAGCCTTGGCATCAATACCACCAGTTTGCAACCCTAGCAACAATGGCTTTGGTGATTTCAAGTGGTAGGGTTTAGGCATTTTTTTTTTAATATTGCAATTATAAATGGCCATAACCATCACTACATACCATAAAATTGGATGAGCAAGCCAAGAGATAGACCCTACCTGGAAATTGGAAGGAATTCCAAAAGATTTGATGCAATTGGGAACAATTTCGGGCCTCTGTGGTTGTGCGCCGCGCAACAAACCCAGTGCGCTACACTCGGTATATGCGTCACGCCCGTGTTAGTTTTACACTGCGGGGTCAGGCTCTATGCACCGTGCTCCCTATGTGTGCCGCGCCCCTCTGTTTGTGCGACGCGCTCCTGAAACTGACTCTAAACTCACTCCAAACACGTGCTTGCACTCTCAATCACTTTGCTATGTTTTCTCTATGACCTTGGTGTGCACAATGATTTGGTTGCTTGTGGAAACTTGTATATAAAGACCTTGGAGTCATGGGTTTAATTTTTGCTTCTTCAAAACGCACTTTGATAATGTTTCATTTTGACACTTTTCACTGATTTAATGCAACACTGAATTTCACTTTTCCCTTTGAATTTTTAGCTAAAATGATGAAATTTTTTGGCACTTTTGCAGGGGTCGCACGACATGGCATTTTGCCAAGGAAACCATGACTGCACCTGAAGAAATCAACTGGAGACTTTTTTAAAAATTATCACAAATGACACACTGTTTGACTTGAACAGTCGTAATTTGTCAACATGGCGATGAAAATCTCTGAATCATAACTTTGTAAGGGCCTCCCTCTGGCCTGCATGGCTTTATTGGGCGTGTTTGAAGACCAATTTATCTGATCCCTAGACCTAATGACTGAAAATGACTCTCGTTCATTAAAATATTGAACATTGACTGTCATGGACTTTAGTGAACCTTGACAAAAGACTTGAGCTAGCAGGTGCCAGACATGAGGGGAACTGACTAACAAGACCTTTTCCATCAGATTATGGCATGCCCCTAGCGGAATGCAGCTGGGTGAATGGAGCGGGACTCCTAAAAATGAAATGCAGAAAGAGTTTTGATCTCTGACGAAGGACTGACAAGACCGACTCTAACATACAGACAGATGGACAGAGAGAGAGTGTCAATGAGATATTGGAGGACATGTTGAGGATGTATGTGATGCACCAACATCAGAAGTGGGAAGAGTAGATTCCACTAGTAGAGTTCACTTACAAAATGGGTATTAAGAATCTTTGAAGATGAGTCCATTTGAAGCGTTGTATGGGCGGAGTTGTAATACTCCCATCAGTTGGAGTGATCTGGTTAATACAGTGTTGATTGGACCAGACATGTTGTCAAACATGGAATAGGAAATGCAAGTAACCAAGAATAATTTGAAGGCAACATAGGATAGGTAGAAGAGCTATGCAGATCAGAACAATTTATTCAAGGAGTTCTAGGTTGGGGAATAAATGCACTTGTGCATCAAACCAAAGAAGAGCTCATTGTGGATTGGATCAAGTGCCAAGATGGCACCACGGTTCAGTGGATCCTTGAATATTATTGAGAGGATTGGGCCAGTAGCCTATCGATTGGCATTGCATATGAAAGTGAAAGTCCCTAATGTTTTCCATGTGTATTTTCTGAAGAAGTATGTTAAATACATTGACCATGTGATTAACTAGTATGTATTGCATGTGGAACCAGATGGAGAATTCCAGCCAGAGCCTTGGTGTATATTTCAAAAAAAGGTGTGCATGCTCTGGAACCAAGAAAGCAAGAAGGTTAAGGTGCAATAGAAGAACTTTAGGTCTGATGAATCTACATGGGAGATGGCGGATCATATGTACATTATCATTATCATTCATTGTTTACCGGTTGAGGCAAAGCAATTTGGGTATGGTGTTTTGTTATATGTCTTGGTATATGCTTTGGTACATGTTTTGGTGATGTTTGGTATATGTACATATGTATATGAATGTAAATACTGCCATGATCTAGATTATAAATATCCAATAAGCAGTATGGGTGTCATGTCATTATGATGTTATGTTTGTTATGTTTTCATGTTGGTTTGCTTCTCATCAAGATTATCATTGTGAATATTGGAACAAGCTAAGTTATAAAGCTCCATCGGTGGTATGTTTTTATTACAGTAGTCTTGTGGTTATAGGTGTTGTCAAACACCGAGGACAACATTCCCCCAAGGGGGAGGGTTCTGTAACAACACTGGTGAAAATTCCATTTAATAAAAGTTAATAAAGGAAAGCTAATAACCACGGTTGATGGGACACTTATTCCAACCTGAATGTGGGGAAATACATCCTAGTGTGGGTGTTCATTGGTTTATTAATGGCTAAGGAAATTCGCAAAGGAAATGACTAACGCTTTGGAAAGGAAAAATGGCATTTTTGGCACATTTATTTATGAAAATAATGGAAATTAGGAGAAAAAGGAGGTGAAAGGTCACAGGTTGCATGTAAGGAGGAAAATGAAGGAAAATTATGGAAAATGAAGAAAATAGAGGCCTCATTGATAAAAATGATTTTGAGGACCATTTCACAGACTTTAGGTCAGTTCAGTTTTGGATCTCTCTCATTTCTTCTCTCTCTCTGACTCTTGGACACTTAGATTTCTCTTGGAGCACTCTTGGAGAGAGTTGCATACTTGGATTTTTGAATCAAGAAGGAAAAGAAAGAGTAGGAAAGTGTAAGAGGACATCAGGATCAACAACTACAAAGAGTTTTGATTGTAGGTACCGATTTGCATGTATGTTTTCCTCATTACTTTTGGCATGTGCTTTATTGGTCATGATATGTCACTGGCATGGAAGATTGCCTGGATTGATAGTGGATTTACCTAGCCTTGCCATTTCCTGGATAGCCATGGTGTTGTGGGTTCATTTTCTTTGTTTTCTGGTTGGTTCTCATGTTTCCTTAGCTTGGGTTGAGTTACTAGTTCCTGGAGCCTTGGTTGGACAAAAACTCTAGAGCCCTGTAACAATTGGGGTTGATTTTTTAGTCTTCGATCCCTGGTTGGAAAAACACTCCAGATCCCTTGGTAGGTTGAGTTACTTGTCCTAAAGCCTTGGTTGGACAATTGCTCTAGAGCCCAATAACAACTATGGGTTGAGTTACTAGTCCCAGAGCCTTGGTTGGAAAAAATGCTTTGGAGCCCTAGAAGGCTTGGATAAAGAGTAATTTGGTGATGCTTCGATGATTTCCGACCGTGAGGTGGGATCACCAATTTTGGGTTGAGGTGGTTGGCTTGTGCAAGCCCTATATGGTTTTGGATTGATATGCTTTATGAGATCCCACATTCATGCTTCGAATAAGGCATGGGCGTGACTAGCTAAAGAGATTTTAGGCTCAACCATGTCTACAGTCGGGTAGCTCATGGAAGTCCCACAACTAGTTGGCATTTGCATCAATAATATGAGGTTATTTCTCCTTGTATTTCTATGAGTATTATATTGGTTTATATGGTTGTGATTTCATTGGTATTTTTGTTGTTATTATGCTAGTTATGTATATGTTTTAGGACATTAGCTATGTATGGATATCATCATTTTTTTACTTGTAAACGAATGAAAAATGGATCTAATACCTAATGAATGAAATGATAGCCATTGTGTTGAGGCATCAATGCTCCTTAGCAATTCTCAGCTAAGTATGAGAGCCCTATGCTTAGATATGTTATTCACACTTGTAGATTACATATTTGTGATATGTTTAGAAAAATGAATGTCATGGATAGTAGGGGTCCACTGAAGGTCTTATTCAAGTAATTACATTTGTATTGACATTTCCTTGTTATGTTCTTGTTATGAGAGTTTCATTCAATTCTGGGTAGTGCACTGGGCTCTAGGCCTAAAAGCATGGCTCAAATCTCGGGGACGTTGGCACAAGACTTTGCAATTTAGTCCCTACACATTGACATGCATTGTCATGGGAGGGTCTAGAGCCTCCTATACACTATCATGCCCATATCATGGGAGCTTCCAGGGGTCAAGTGGCCTGAAATCTTAGTGGGACCTAGGGGTTGCTTGGCAGAAAGGTTGGGATGGTTCCTGAGGGTCCTAATGCTGATGTTGAAGGTATGTATGATATGTTTCCATCGATTCCACTTACTTAAGGTAACATAGGAGGTTGAATCCAATCATATTAGCCTCTCACACATGTTTACCCTGGTTGGTCGGTTACATTGGTAGATGTTGGAGGAGGGTGTTACATACCCCCTTTTTTATCTTGTGTCTTTCATTTATAAAATCAATTAATTGACCATGGAACAAAATCCTTACCGTGAGACACCTCCTTAGTAGATATTAGGTTAAGACTAATAACAAGAGTTCCCAAGTCTACTTATCAAGGAAACCCCTCTGATAGGAATCATGTTCCTTTTCCTTCTTTTGGAAATTTTGGTGCTTCTTATATGGAAATGTTGTCCCTTCCCATATTTACCATTGGTTTTCTAGTTTGGTTATTTTCGATCTCTTTGGTTCTGAATGTCTAAAATTATTCTCAACCAAGTAGTCCTCCACATGAACAAAGTCAATCTCAAGTTGATCCTAACTTTGGCCCTTTTCCTTCTTCACCTGTTGTTTCTTCATCCATTTCTTCCTCCTCGCCTGGTGAAAGTATTGATTCTAGTAACTAGGAAGCTAAGAAAAAGAAGAAAAGGATGAAGAAGAAGAAGCAAAAGAAGAAAGGGAGTGACCAAGCAACCATTTCTACCCATGTAAGTAGAATGGATGAACCTTCCAATCAGCCCCACAAATGTAAATCCCCTTTCAAGTTATGTAAGGGTGACCACCTTCTTAAATATTGTCCTGGTATTCCCAAGGTATTATAAGTGTGGTCCATAAGCTCACATCATCCTTTGTCGTCAACATCTGGAGATCAAGCTAGTGACTAAACATTGACTAGTGATCATAAGTTTCTCTAAAAGAAGGGTAAAACTAAGTTCCCTTGCAACTTATGTGAAGAGAATCATAATATTCACCTCTTTCCTTATATGGATGAAGACTTAAAAGTGTTGGAAAACTTTACAGCTTCTTAGCCTCATCTTCCAACTAGTTATTGAAAGATTTCCCCTAGACTCTAGTCCTCCATTAGTTGATGAAGGGATTGATCATAATCTGAATCCAGTCAATCCCATTCTCTTTGAACGTGAATCCCATGAATCCATTCCCAACCAAACATTGGTTGAATCAATTTTGTTAGGTAAAATTGACTCAGGGTTAGAGTCAAGGTTAACCTCGTCAACTAGTAGTGGTTTTGGACACATGGTATTTTTCACCCATGGTTTTCTACCTGTGATATTGCATGTAATGGAGCCTATAAAAGGCTAAGGATATTTCATTGTAATAGAGGCTTGAAGGCAAGCGGTGAAAGATCACTTGGCCATCTTAGCTAGGATTTTGGCCAAGGATAATGAGATCTTATTGGGTTGAGTTTTTCCCTAGATTTGAAATTTTCCGGGATAAACATGTGTGTTTATGATTTTTGTTGGTTATTTTGTGTTTTTTTCCTCTTAGTAAATATGCGTAATAATTTATGTTCTATGATAAATTTCTCAACAATTGGTATCAGAGCCATTTTGTCTCTAGGGATATGCTTCTATTGCCAAGGGTTATCGATCTAGAAGAGGAAGCTAGATTGGATATGATTAAATCTAGTGTGCCAAAAAATCTGACAACGTTTTTGCCAAACGAGTGCTCTCATATGCTAAATTAATCTTTTTTCACAAGTGTTATGAAGTCATGCAGTGGATCAGCCTTATTGATGCCCTTGGTTTCATCGTGTCTATTTCAAGTTGGAATAGAAGAATAAAACATGAGGGGTTCATGCCACATAATGACGAAGAAATGGATCATGGTTTTGGTCATTGGTGCAGCTAGTTTCCAAGGGTTGAAGGAGTTAGGTTTGAAGAAATAACTCCTTGATCTGATCAGGGGGCATTTTAAACCATAAAGCGTAAAACATTCAGAGGTAGACTTGGCATGATTGGATTCTTTGATCGAAGCGTTGGAGTCGTGGTAGCGGAGGATGACCTAAGAGATCATAGCCCTAGAACCATTATGGAGCTACGCAGGTATGCCCAGGTATAACCATCGATAGTGGTTTCCGACCTGAGCATAATTGAGGGAAAATGTGTCTAGATGTGTTACTCGTACTAACTGATTTGGACAAAATGCTAATCATATGAAGCAGGATTCGTATGGATATAAGCAAAGAGTCAATGCATTCCCCAAATATCAAGTGATAAAATGCGGATAATGCAAATAGTGGGTAAGAAGGAGTTGGACAACGAGGAAAATTGGTATGGAGTTACCTATTTAACAATGTTTCCCTCATCAAATGGGTTGTGGAAGGACACTTCTTACCACAATGAATGGAAGTGTGTTGGGCAGCGGATCCCTCCCGTAACGGTTTTGGAGCTTAAAGCCCACAATTTTGGGTATTGATATTGTAAAGGCTCCGCGAAGTGCACGGAGCGCGAATTGTAATGGGTCAAGTCAAAGGGTTGTCTGCCTAAAATATTGTAGTTTAATATAGAATGTGTCGGCCTAACCATGGTCCGCGGACCATGGGAATGTATAAATAGAGCGAGGCTCTAAGTGTAGAGGTAGATTTTGTCTAATCTTAAGCGTTATGGGTTTCTGAATGCGATATGCACTCTGAGTCTGTAAGTCTGAGTCATGGTTGGTAGTAGTAAGAATAGGCTCTGCAGCTTTGTGCGTAGACCCCTGTAGCTATGTGCGTAGGTAGGAAGTGGATTGTAACTGGAAAAAGCATTAATAAAGATAAGTTGGTTTCAGAACGTTGCATATATATTTCTATATTTCTGTTTATGCATCTGTTTACAGTTCATGATTGTGTGCATGTCCGTTTATGTTGAGTGGTAAATGAAATTATTGAGCCCTCTTAATTTAGTTCAATATCTATAATAATAATAAGCTCAGTAAAGGGTAACAAACAGTTGCGCACTCCATTTAAGCCACGCAAAGGTAATTGCACTGGAAAGACAGCTGCGCAGAAGTAGCACAATGCGTAGGGTGGGATCGTGAGCCTTCCAAGACCCATCAAGACATCCCAAGGGTGCAGAAACCTGGTTCCAGCACCCTCCCATACTACCTCGGGTGAGACCTAAACCCATGCTCCGCGGACTGTTGCCGAAAGGGCCAGTAGTTTCAAAAGATAAGATCGCGCGGGCCATGGACCACTGGCTTGACTCAATAATAGGAGGGTTTATCACTAAGTTCATGATAGACACAACTGTGAGCTATAGCGAAGCAGAACGACATTTTATCAAGGGACCGCGAGGTAGGTACATCAAATCCCTGAATACCTGGATTAAGATGTTGTTATGTGAAAAGCGAGTTATGGGAATACATTAATGTTTGGAGCAACGCGGAGCAGAAGGATCTACCAAGGTATCAAAGGATTAAGAAACAGTCCCTTAATTTCACCTTTGCGAGAGAGTGAAGAATAATGTGCTCATGCTTCTCCGAGGAGTGCGGTTAGTTTGATAAGACAGCGTATTCCACAGTTATGACCTCCACTTACGCCATCACTCACTTCACCTACTTCACCTCCATCTTCAACCACCCCACCTCCACCCAAACCGCAGTTCAGCATGGCGAGCGTAATCAAGCTACCTGTATTCAGAGGAGTAGGGAATAAGGACCTAGATCAGTTTTTGTTCATGGTAAGAGTAGTGTGGGAAGCACACGGGGTTGCGGATGACAACATTAAGAAGGCCACATTGGTGAGTGTGTTGCAGGATCACGCGCTGACATGGTATATCAAGCACTTGAATGACCACCAAAATGCAGGAATAGCGGAAATACAGAATGCGTTGAACAGAGAGTTTAGCCGACCGAAGTCAGAGACATAGTCAATCATTGGGTTTAAGGAAATCGCGATGCTTCCAGGAGAAACCCCCTAGAATCTGGATCAGAGGCTAAAAAGTATGATCCGTGAAGCTAATATGATGCTGACGAATGCACAGCACCACGCGTGGTTTGTGGCGTCTTTGACACCACACCTGACGACGACATTGTCACAACAGAAGCTTTCAACCTAGGCAGAAGCGTTGGAAATGGTGATGAGGTTGCATGAAATCCCGATATAGGATCCTGGGTTGGGAGTCCAACAAATCCACGTGCAACTACAAAACCTATGCTTGGAGATGCAGAGCTTGAAGTAGGATAGGGCGCCCCGACCAGAAGCACGCGAAGAAGTGTGGTGCATAAAATGTAAAGGCCAGGGCCATGATAAGGATCACTGTCCGGTATTCACAAACTATTTGGCAGGAGGGGGACCAATGTCGTTGAGACCAGAGACACATGCAGGGACAAGTGCGACACCTGTGCTCTGGTGTGTGATCTATCAAGTCGGAGGAAAGCACATGACGGACAACTGTCACTTGTTGTAGAAATATACACAAATTCCCAAGTAGCTGTTTTGCAATTTTTGTAGATCGGTGGGCCATGATGAGCGTACGTGTCATAGCTACCAGTTAATGATGGAGCAGACCCCAACATATAGAATGTAGACGGAAATGCAAGGCCTGGACCCAGCCGCAGGGATGGTGCGCAGGGGATTTCAAGGGCGAGGTCGAGGACGAGGAGGAATGGGGCTAGGAAGGGGCCGTGGACAGTTAATTTGTTACAATTATGGAGGACCAAGGCACTACACTCGTGATTGTACCAACCCAACAAGAATATCTTGTTCATACTATGAGCAGTTTGATCATGAAATGGTAGATTGTCCTACGCTGATCGCATAGATGCATGAGAAAGGGGTACTACAGCCTACTCCGATCCAAAACATCCAAATGATGAGGTCTGAACCTCGCGAAGAAGACCCCAACATGAACATGATGCTCAGAAGTGGCGCGACTATGGGGGAAGATAAGGGGAAGCAGCTCGAAGAAAATACATGGGTTCACAAGGCTCCTACAAAGGAACCTGAGTTTGATTTGGAACACGCCAAGGAGATGTTTATGGAAGCTAATAAGAGCTTCACGAAGGCCTCTACTTTAGGTAGTAAGGATCAACCAAAGCCGGGTTTGGATCCTTCTATGCTTACTACCTTTTTAGAGACATTCATGAAACTGTTGTGCGATAATAAGGCAGTTAAAGGACTACAGGAGCTGATCACTAGGTGTGCAGGGTCAGGTGAATTGCACGTAGTCCGGAAACTAGGAAAGCATATGTTGCGCACCAGGAGGGAAATGAGATTAACAGCGTAGATTGGCAAGTATGAGATGGATCAGGTAATCCTGGACTTGGGTTCGTATGCGAATGTGTTTCCAAAGCAAACTTGGGAACGCATGGGTAGGCCCGCGTTACAGTGGCCTCCTATTCAATTACGGATGGTGAACCAACAAAAGATCTTGCCCATGGGAAGGTTGCAAGGGGTAACAGTGGACATCGAAGGCATGAGCACGCAGACGGACTTTGAGGTAATAGAGATTGTTGATGATAACAACCCTTACCCTGCATTGCTAGGAATAGATTGGGCCACGGATATGAATGGATTCATCAACCTGAAGAAGAAGAAGATGATATTCGAGAAAAAGTCCCTACGCGTAATAGTTTCGTTGGATCCAACCGAAGGAGTGCACTACACTGAACCTGTATACGACGATGAGCTAGATTGTATCTACAAGATAACTGCACGAGGTCAGGAGTGGGTGAACCCGACTGCAGATGGAAGAATCTCGTGGGCGCACATAGGTTCCTACATCTCGGATTCAAACAAAGAAGATGAACGTTGGCACAATCGATTGAACGAAGTGACAATGCTGAATTGCAACATGATGACTAAATCACTGTGTTGAGTAACAACCCAAGCCCAAGATCTATCGACATATGATGGATTGACAGTGGTGGAGGAATTCTTGAACAAGTTTGAGAGCACAGTACTGGAGCACCAGCGGTTCAATGCGTTGAAATGGGTGTTGCATGCGACACTTGCGTGTTGGTGGGGAACACATCAAGGAAACTTTGAAAATTGGCACGGCTACAGGAGGATGATGCGGCTACAGTTTGGGAAACTAGAACTATGAATAACCGAGAAATACGATGGACACGAAAACCCGTGCACGCATCTCGCAAAATGGACCAAGGCCTATGGAGAAGAACCTCAACCTGAATGGGTACACTTATTCTATCATACCCTAGATGTCATACTTAGAAACTGGTATACTGAGACAGAACTACGACATGGTACAGGCGAATGGGATGTCTTACATGAGGGGTTTTTGTTAACCTTTTCATTTGAAGAACCATGACCAGATACTGTTGACGACGCACGTCAAACCATGAAAGTTGCCATCTTCAAAATACCACAGGAACCACAGAAAGTAGTTCAACTAGTATGGTCACCTCAGTTAAACCATGCCCTAAAATGTTATAACATACAAGTGGAGGAGGATGAGGATGACCCCTGAAATATTAATATTCCAGAAACTGAAGGGAGTCGCAAAGTTCGAGGACCATCAATTGAGGATCCTGACATCACTGTGCCATTGAAAACAAAGCAGGTAAACATTGGTACAGATGTGGAGCCAAAGTATGCGACGCTTGGGGACTATTGGGACGATACTACGGTGGATAAGGTCATCGAGTTACTCTGCGAATATCAAGATTTATTCCCAACCAAAATCACAGATTTAAAGGGGATCCTTGGCAACTTAGGGATGATGAAAATTACTCTAAAACCAGATGCGAAGCCATTCAAGCAACACCCTCACCGTTTGAATCCGAAGTATAAAGAAAAGGTCCGCGAAGAATTGGACAACATGCTTGCAGTAGGAATAATTGAACTAGTGGAATAATCCAACAGGGTGAGTCCTATGGTAGTGCAGGAGAAGAAACAGAAGGGCGAAATTTGAATATGCGTGGACCTCAAGAAGCTCAATGACGCATGTGTTCACAATCCATTCCCGACGTCGTTTACAGATGAAGTAATGGAAAATGTTGGCAAACAAGAAGCTTACTCATTCACAGATGGTTTCTCAGGGTACCATCAGATCAAGATCGCGCCGGAAGATAGGAGCAAGACAACCTTCGCAACCAAATGGGGTTGTTTTCAATACACTGTTATGCCTTTTGGACTGAAGAACGCACCAGCAATATTTTCACGCGTAGTGGTGGTCGCGTTCAAGGAATTCATCCACAAGTTTTTGGAGGTCTATTTTGATGATTGGACTGTATTTGGGTTAGTTAAAAACCACATAGCGAGCTTACGATTAATGTTGGATACTTGTCGACGACACCAGATTGTGCTGAATCTTAAGAAGTGCACCTTCTTCATCCCCTTTGGAAATTTTCTTGGCTATGTGGTCTGCAAACAAGGTCTGATGGTGGATCCTGCGAAGATTGCTGTTATTCTCAATATGGAAGTGCCGCGAAGTGTCAAACATCTACGCGCCACGTTGAGGCACACTGGTTACTATCGAAAGTTTATTAAGAGCTATGCACAAATTACGGTGCCAATGGAACAATTGCTGAAAAAGGACGCTACATATTGTTGGAATGATGAGTGTAAGAAAAGTCTGGAGGTTCTCAAGGAAAAAATGGCATCCACTCCCATTTTGGTCTTTCCAAAATGGGACATCGAATTTCATGTACATGTTGATGCATCATGTATCACCCTGGGTGTTGTACTCATGCAGGAAGATCGCATTCGCAAGTCAGCGACTGTCCAAAGCTTAAAAGAACTATTCTACTACTGAACGTGAATGATTGGCGATGGTTTACGCTTTCTAGAATTACCGCCACTATCTACTTGCTGGGCACTTCAAGATGTATACCGATCATTCCGCATTGAAATACCTGGTGAACAAGCCAGTCTTGGGGGGGCGCATATGCATATGGTTGTTGTTGTTTCAAGAGTATGACTTCGAGGTCATCGTCAAGTCGGGATGCTTAAATGCAGGATCAGATCACCTATCACGAATTGAGAACGTCGAGGAGCTAACAAATTTAGAGGAAGGACTACCTGATGCACAACTCTATGCAGTGCATGTCATGGACGACCACTTTGAAGATATAATCCATTTCTTAACCACATGGACCACGCCACAGGGATATTTAGTCCGACAGAAGAAAGAATTGGTGGTACGTGCGGTGGATTTTTCTGTCATCGTAGGGCACTTCTACAAAATGGGAAATGACGAGATATTATGAAGATGTGTACCTCAATTTGAACGAGGACAGATCCTTGCAGAAGCACATTGGGGGCGTACAAGAGGACACTATGCGGGACAGACGATGGCACAGAAGATTCTTTGCGTCGGACTATGGTGGCCAACCCTACATCAAGATTCAAAAGCATATTGTTGGGCCTCTGACGTATGTTAATGAACTGGGAAACCATCGCGAAGGGATGAGATGCCACTCAATCCACAGCTAACTCTGCAGCCATTCGAAAAATGGGCAATAGACTTTGTGGGGCCGATCAAACCACAGGGGAATATGGGTGCGCGCTACATCATCACTGCGATAGAGTACCTGACTCGATGGGCAAAAGCACAGCCGGTTAAGGACTGCACGGTTGCCACGACTGCGAAATTTTTGTTCGAAAATGTGTTGACATAGTTTGGATGCTCGAAAATTATAATGAGTGACCATAGAACGCACTTCCTGAATAAAACTATTAGCGCACTCACTGAGGAGTTCCAGGTGTATCATCAGCAAAGTACGTCGTACCATCCGCAAGCTAATGGAACAGTAGAAGCATTCAACAAGATTCTGGAGACTGCGTTGACCAAAGTATGTAATGTGCAGCGAAACGACTGGAACTTGTGCATACATACAGTATTATGGGCATACCGAACCATGTGCAAGAAATTGATGGGTCAGACACCTTTCAGGTTAGTCTATGGAACGTAAGCAGTCATGCCAATGGAATATATTGTACCCAGTCTACAGATCGCAGCGATGATAGGCATGGTAGACCGTGAAGATTTGGAAGAGAGGCTCGCGCAATTGGAAGAACTTGAGGAAGAAGGGTTTCTGGTGGGATTCTATTAGCAAGTATAAAAATAGTGCGAGAAAGCCTGGCACGATCACCATATCTAGTTGCGCACATTCAAGGTAAACAATTTAGTGTTGCTATATGACAGCAAGTTCGAAAAATGTCCTAGAAAATTCAGAATGCATTGGTTGGGACCATATGTGGTAAAGGAGGTCACAGACGGAGGCATGGTCTAGCTTGTCAAATTGATTGGAGAGCCTTTCCCAGGAAGAGTAAATGGTAGTCGCTTGAAGCCCTACATGGGTGGGCCAGCTGTCTAACTAACGGACCGAAGTACAATCTCACCACTCTAGACAGTTGAAAGAGAGTGCGGGACTATAAAACAGTCTGTTAGGGAGCTGCATGACAGCAGGGGTGCGTGTAGGGTCGGTATGTCACTAAGGTCACAGTCGTGTAGAAGGGGTTCCACTGCTGCGTGGATAGACAAGGAAGTGACCGTTGGTGTCACTGTTCATGACAAGATGTCCGAGTTTAGACGAAAAGGAGCGGGCGACGGGTAATTAAGACACGGAGTTAGAACCAAATTTGAAACGATTTGCTACCAGTATAACATTAATGAGCTAGAAAAGGGGGGAATGGTTGAATTTGAATTTTAGCAGGCCTATAAATCACAATTGGTCATCCATCGAACAAACCGTGGCATCTTAAGAATTAAGTTATTGCGCTATCTAATAGGTATGGATCTGTCGAACTTTGATGCTTTGAGAGTAACCCCAGTATTTGCAACATTGCCACAAGAGACGTAGGACCTTCAAGACAGCGTAATGCCGATAGCCAAGGACATCGTGCCAAGCCCAATGCCAATGGGGGGAGATGTACTAGAAATTCCCAGATAGATAGCAGGACTGGTCTGGATGTCACTGTGAAAATTGCGGTCTGGCAAGCGATCTATGAAAGATAAAGGCAAGACGATGAATCTTGAGACAAAAGACAAAAGTTCATCTCTAGGCCGCGTGTCCACAATGAGACTTGAAGATTGGGACCTCATGGACAACAAGAATTCTCTTGCAAAAATGCAACACAAACTTCTGCAGACATTGAGTATATTGACCCAGAGATCACAAGCTTGTTGCTCTTGCACAAAAAGTTCATGCATTTGACATCTCAGCTAGAGATAAAATCCTCTGAGGGGTCACTTTTTGTCAACCTAGTGGAGAAGAATGAGCATCATCAGTTAAGCGAATTAGTAGGGGCAATGGATCAGGAGCTTGAAGAAGCGTTACAGGAGGTAATGATGGAGCAATAGATTGTAGTGTGTCACTCACGGGGATGGTGGACTGCGCAGCCTTGGCAGCGCAACTTGACACATTGACGGGGTGACTCAGGATGAGTCACGATGATTGTGTTGGGGGCTTGTTGGGCAGTGGATCCCCTGTGTAAGGGTTTTGGGGCTTAAAGCCCACAATTTTTGGTATTGATATTGTAAAGGCTCCGCGAAGTGCGCGGAGCGTGAATTGTAATGGGTCAAGTCAAAGGGTTGTCTGCCTAAAATATTGTAGTTTAATATAGAATGTGTTGGCCTACCCATGGTCTGCGTGCCATGGGAATGTATAAATAGAGTGAGGCTCTAAGTGTAGAGGTAGATTTTGTCTAATCTTAAGTGTTATGGGTTTCTGAATGTGATATTCACTCTGAGTCTGTAAGTCCGAGTTGTGCTTGGTAGTAGTAAGAATAGGCTTTGCAGTTGTGTGAGCAGAGGCCTGGTAGAGTCCGAAGCTATGTACGCAGACCCCTGCAGCTGTGTGCATAGGTAGGAAGTGGATTTTAACTGGAAAAAGCATTAATAAAGATAAGTTGGTTTCAGAACATCGCGTATCTATTTCTATATTTATGTTTATGCATCTGTTTATAGTTTATGATTGCACGCATGTCTATTTATTTTGAATGGTAAATGAAAGTATTGAGCCCTCTTAATTTAGTTCAAGATCTATAATAATAATAAGCTCAGTAAAGGGTAATGAATAGTTGCGCTCTCCATTTAAGCCGCGCGAAGGTAATTATACTGGATAGACAGCTACACAGAAGTAGCACAGCGCATAGGGTGGGATCGCGAGCCTTCCAAGACCCATCAAGACATCCCAAGGGTGTGAAAACTGGGTTCCAGCACCCTCCCATACTACCTCGGGTGAGACCTTAGCCCGCGATCCATGGACTGTTACCGAAAGGGCCGGTAGTTTTGGGATTTGTTTGTCTAACTCACTTCTGAACCTGGGTCAGGCCCCAATAAGTCAAAAAAGTGCATCCAACTAAACACCCAGAGGCAACAATGCAGATAAGAGGGAAAGGAAACACTCAGTTCCGTGAGGTCCATATTGAAGGGAAATATCGTGGATAGTCATGGAGAAGGGCAACTCCACTAACACTAGAAATTATTGCTAAGTCTGAGATCAAGAGGCATGTAAAATTACATGGTGGTAATGAACATATGCAAGAGCATGTTGGACCCAAGAAAGAAGCACAACACATCTGCAGTGGGGCTAGAATCCCTGTGGTAGAGATCATGAAAGCTTTGAACTTTTTTCCAAGGTCGTGATTTGGTTGTGATCGTGAAATGACACTGTCATTGTTGTGACTACGAAAAAAATATTTGAATATTGTTGCAAAAATACAGAGGCTATCAATTGAGATTGATTTTGCATTGAATGTGGAGTACAACATATAGGAATATCGTTTCTCCTGTGATCATGTTGGCCTCATGGAGTGATTTGCGTAGGAGGAAATGTAATCTTCGTAATTATATTGTTGATTTAGAGAGGTTGTAGTCTATAAGTCCATAGAGTAAGAAACTATCAGTACTGGTTAAATGCAAAGTATTTTACAGAATTTGTCAATCAAATGATTTGAAGAATGTAAAAGTGAGATATGATATGTGAACGTGGATTAATTACTTGATGAACCATGTTTCTGAAGAGAACTCCTAGAGGACTAGCGGTTACAACGGCTGGTGACCCATGCAATCCGGTAGATGGGTTCTTTTTATATGGACATTGATGTCATATATACAAAGACAACGACACGGATAAACAAAAAAAAATACAATGGAGTTAATATTTATATTTTACATGTAAATGGGCATACTGCTGTAATACTTGGTAAGGCATTCATACCTGTGGGTAATCATTAGTAAAGTCTTGGTTAGACTTAGGTGATAGGGGGATGTCAAGTTAACAATATTCTAGGTAAAAAAATTGATGGGGGTAAGGGATAGAGTGAGCTAGGTTGTCTCACTTAGCAAGTTTGGCTGGAGTTAGTCAAGGAACCCCAAGTCAAATTTAAGGGGAGGAATTGTTAGTTAAAATTGACTCGAGGTTTGAGTCAAGGTTGACCTGGTCAATCAGTAGTGGTTTTGGGCACATGGTATTGTGCACCCATGGTTTTCTTCCTGTGGTATTGCATGTGATGGATCCTATAAAACGCTAAGAATAGTTCATTATAATAGAGGCGTGGAGGTGAATGGTGAAGGCTCACTTGGCCAGGATTTTGGCCAACGATAATGAGATCTCACTGGGTTGGGTTTTCCCTGGATTTGGGGTTTTCCAGGATAAACATGTGTTTTTATGTGTTTATGATTGTTGCTGGTTATTCTGTGTTTTGTTCCTCTCAGTAAATATGTGTAATAATCTATGTTCTATGATAAATTTCTCAACAATTGGTATCGGAACCATTTTGGCTCTAGAGAGATGATTTTATTGCCAAGGGTCATCGATCTAGAAGAGGAAGCTAGATTGGGTTAGATATGATTAAATATAGTATGCCAACAAATCTGAGAATGTTGTTGCTGAACCAGTGTGCTCATATGCTAAATTAAAATGTTTTTTCAAGTGTTATGAAGTCATGCAGTGGATCAGGCTTGTTGATGTCCTTGGTTTCATCGGGTCTATTTCAAGTTGGAATAGAAGAATAAAGCATGAGGGATTCATTCCACATAACGACGAAGAAATGGATTGTGGTTCTATTCATTGGTGCGGCTGTTTTCCAAGGGCCAACGGAGTTAGGTTTGAAGAAATAACTCCTTGATCTAAGCAAGTGGCATTGTAAAACGTAAAGCATAAAACATTCAGAGGTAGACTTGGCATGATCGGATTCTCTGATCAAAGTTTTGGAGCCATGGTAGTGGACGATGACCTAAGAGATCATAGCCATAGGACCATTATGGAGACACGCAGGTATGCTGAGGTATAACCATCGATGGTGGCTTCCAACTTGAGTATAATTGAGGGAAAATGTGTCTAGATGTGTTAGTCGTAAAAAATGATTTGGACAGATTGCTAATCGTATGAAGCATGATTCATGTGGATATAAGTAAAGTGTCAATGCATTTCTCGAATATTAGGTGAGAAAATGCGGATAATGAAAATCGTGGGTAAGAAGGAGCTGGGCAGCAAGGAGAATTGGTATGGAGTTGTCTGTTTAACAATGTTTCCCTCATTAAATGGGTTGTGGAAGGACAGTGCTTACCACAATGAATGGAAGTGCATCCATCTACACACCCAGAGTCAACAACACAGACAAGAGGGAGAGGAAACACTCAGTTCCATGAGGGCCATATCGAAGGGAAATATCATAGCCAGTCATGGAGAAGGGAAGCTCCATTGACGCCATAAATTATTGCCAGGTCTGAGATCAAGGGGCGTGGAAAATTACATGGTGGTAAGGGACATATGCAAGAGGGTGTTGGACCCAACAAAGTAGCACAACAAGTTTGTGGTGGGACTAGAATCCCTGTGGTAGATATCACAAGAGCTTTGAATTCTTTTCCAAGGTCGTGATTTGGTTGTGATAGTTAAATGACACTATTAGTGTTGTGACTATGCAACAGAGATCTGAATATTGTTGCAAAAATATAGAGGCTATCAATTGAGCTTGATTTTGCGGTGAATGTGGAGTACCACATATAGGAATATCGTTGCTCCTGTGATCATGCTAGCCTCATGGAGTGATTTGCATAGGAGGAAATGTAGTCTATGGAATTATATTGCTGGTTTAGAGAGGTTGCAGTCTATAAGTCCATAAATTAATAAACTATCAGGACTAGTTACATGCAAATTATTTTACAGAATGTGTCAATCAAATGATTTGAAGAATGTAAAAGTGAGAGAGGATATGTGCACATGGATCAATTACTTGATGAACCATGTATCTGAAGAGAACTCCTAGATGACTGGCAGTTACAGTGGCCGATGACCCATGTAATATGGTAGATAGGTTCTTTTTATATGGACATTGATGTCACATATACAAAGACAGTAACAAGGATAAAAAATAAATTACAATGGAGTTAATATTTATTTTTTACATGTAAATGGTCATACTGCTGCAATACCTGGTAAGGCATTCATACCCCTGGGAGTCATCATTAAAGTCTAGGTTAGACCTGTGTGATAGGGTGGATGTCAAGTTAACAATATCCTAGGTAAAAATTTTGATGGGGGTAAGGGCTAGAGTGAGTGGGGTTGTCTCACTTAGCAGGTTTGGATGGAGTTAGTCAAGGAACCCCAAGTCAAATTTAAGGGGGGAATTGTTAGTTAAAATTGACTCGAGGTTTGAGTCAAGGTTGACCTAGTCAATCAGTAGTGGTTTTGGGCACATGATATTATGCATCCATGGTTTTCTTCTTGTGGTATTACATGTGATAGAGCCTATAAAAGGTTGAGAATAGTTCATTGTAATAGAGGCTTGGAAGTGAGTGGTGAAGGCTCACTCGGCCATCTTGGCCAAGATTTTGGCCAAGGATAATGAGATCTCATTGGGTTGGGTTTTCCTTGGATTTGGGGATTTCTCAGATAAACATGTGTGTTTATGTGTCTATGATTGTTTTTGGTTATTCTATGTTTTGTTCCTCCCACTAAATATGCGTAATAATTTATGTTCTACGATAAATTTCTCAACAATTGGTATCAGAGCCATTTTGGCTCTAGAGAGATGCTTCTATTGCCAAGGGTTATCGATCTAGAAGAGGAAGCTAGATTGGGATAGATATGATTAAATCTAGTGTGCCAACAAATCTGAGAATGTTGTTGCCGAGCTAGTGTGCTCATATGCTAAATTACGCTTTTTTCGCAAGTGTTATGAAGTCAAGCAGTGGATCATCCTTGTTGATGCCCTTGGTTTCATCGGGTCTATTTAAAGTTGGAATAGAAAAATAAAGCATGAGGGATTCATGCCACATAACGACCAAGAAATGGATCATGGTTCTGATCATTGGTGCGGCTGGTTTCCAAGGGTAGACAGAGTTAAGTTTGAAGAAATAACTCCTTGATATGAGCAGGGGGCATTGTAAAACGTAAAGTGTAAAACGTTTAGGGGTAGACTTGGTGCTATCAAATTCTCTTATCGAAGCACTAGAGTTGTGGTAGCGGAGGGTGAGCTAAGAGATCATAGCCCTGGGGCCATTATGGACAGGTATGCCTAGGTATAACCGTCGATAGTGCCTGTCGACCTGAGTGTAATTCACAGAAAATGTGTCTAGATGTGTTAGTCATAAAAACTGATTTGGAAAGATTGCTAATCGTATGAAGTATGATTCGTGTGGATATACGAAAAGTGTCAATGCATTCCTCAAATATCAAGTGATAAAATGTGGATAACGCAAATCATGGGTAAGAAGGAGCTGGGCAGCGAGGCAAATTGGTATGGAGTTGCATGTTTAAAGATGTTTCCCTCATTGAATGGGTTGTGGAAGGACACTACTTACCACAATAAATGGAAGTGCATCCAACTAAACACCCAGAGTCAACAACATATACAAGAGCGAAAGGAAACACTCAGTTCCGTGAGGGCCATATCGAAGGGAAATATCATGGCTAGTCATGGAGAAGTGCAGCTCGAGTGACGCTAGAAATCAATGCCAGGTCTAAGATCAAGAGGTGTGGAAAATTACATGGTGTTATGGGAGATATGCAAGAGGGTGTTGGACCCAACAAAGTAGCACAACAAGTTTGCAGTGGGGCTAGAATCCCTATGGTAGATATCACGAGGGCTTTGAATTTTTTGCCAAGGTCATGATTTGGTTGTGATAGTGAAACGACATTGTCAGCGTTGTGACTATGCAACAAATATCTGAATATTGTTGCAAAAATAAAGAGGCTATCAATTGAGCTTGATTTCGCTGTGAATGTGGAGTACCACATATAGGAATAGCATTTTTCCTTTGATCACGTTGGCCTCATGGAGTGATTTGCGTAGGAGGAAGTGTAGTCTACGGCATTATATTGCTAGTTTAGAGAGGTTACAGTCTATAACTCCATAGAGTAAGAAACTATCAGGATTGGTTACATGCAAAGTATTTTACAGAATGTGTCCATCAAATGATTTGAAGAATGTAAAAGTGAGAGAGGATATGTGCACATGGATTAATTACTTGATGAACCATGTATCTGAAGAGAACTCCTAAAGGACTGACGGTTACAACGGATAGTGACCCATGTAATCTGGTAGATGGGTTCTTTTTATATGGACATTGATGTCATATATACAAAGACAACAACAATGATAAACAAAAAAAAAATACAGTGGAGTTAATATTTATTTTTTACATGTAAATGGGCATATTGTTGTAATACCTGGTAAGGCATTCATACCCCTGGGTAATTGTAAGTAAAGTCTGGGTTAGACCTAGGTGATAAGGGGGATATCAAGTTAAAAATATCCTGGGTAAAAAAATTGATGGGGGTAAGGGCTAGAGTGAGCGGGGTTGTCTCACTTAGAAAGTTTAGCTGGAGTTAGTCAAGTTAGCCCAAGTCAAATTTAGGGGGAGAATTGTTAAGTAAAATTGACTCGAGGTTTTAGTCAAGGTTGACCTGGTCAATCCGTAATGCTTTTGGGCACATGGTATTGTGCACCCATGGTTTTCTTCCTGTGGTATTGCATATAATGGATCATATAAAAGGTTGATAATAGTTCATTTTAATAGAGGCCTGGAGGTGAGTGGTGAAGGCTCACTTGGCCATCTTGGCCAGGATTTTGGCCAAGGATAATGAGATCTAATTGGGTTGGGTTTTTCCCCCAGATTTGGGTTTTTCCCAAATAAACATGTGTGTTTATGTGTTTATGATTGTTGCTGGTTACTCTGTGTCTTATTCCTCTTCGTAAACATACGTAATAATTTATGTTCTGTGGTAAATTTCTCAACAAATTCCACCTTCAGCTGTTCAGACCTTTCATGTAGAGAGTGAACTTCATACTAATCAGGTTCTTCTCATTTCTTCAGGTTCCAATGAACTAGGTGACAATCCTCACATTCCCAAAACACAGGCTAGTAGTTCTCCCATTCCTGTAGCACAAGGGGTCACATCTCCCATTCCTACGACACCCCCTCCAAGTAGGTTGGTCACTTCATTTGATTGGATTTGACTGGTAGGATATCGCCTTCCTGCTTCCATGCATTTCCAAATCATAGTTCACGCTTGTAATATGATCAACTTGGCACAATCATAGAAGAAGGCACATTTGTTAGTATTTTTTCCTCAACTTCTTGAAAATCTTTAGGTTCTCCGCAACGTGTTCCTGTTACCCAAAATATGTTTCCTTTTCATAGAGGAACCTAACAACCATTAGGGATCCTTTCTTAGTTTCCTATTAATTTGGTAAGAAAGTATGTCTATATCAATGGGATGGTAGTCCAAGGCCCTTTGTATTTTAATTTAATCCTTGGGCGTGACTATGTCTATGAAATGGCAACTATTGTCTCTTCACTCTTTCATGTGATCTGTTTCCCACCTGAAGGAAGAATTGTGACCATTGAACAAATTTTACTCATTGGTCCTAATTTGACTCTGAATCAATATCTTCCCTAAATGGCCCTTGTATTCAACTGGTATCTCCCCCGTAAAAAATAATTATGTCAAAACTTGTTCCATGCCCACGTCTATGGATGATCTAGTAGGTGATGTAGTGCATCATTTGCTGGAGGCATTGGAGTTTGCTCTTTCCATTGCATCCTTTGATACCTTCCATGGTTTTGTTCTCCCATCTAATGAGAACCTCTTGGAACCCATGGTATTTTGCAGTTCATGATTAAGGAACCTGAGAAAAGTTCCTTGTCTTGTGTCAAGCTCATTAAAAAATGAAACAAGGTCTCAAAGAAGAGTTCTTATTCTTGTGTCAAGCTCGTTAAAAAATGAAACAAGGTTTATGATCATAGTTCTTTTCCTATGTCAATCTCATTAATAAATGAAACCAATCCCTTTCCAATTCGAGTCTTTGATTATATCTCGTAAACTCTGAGATGATTTTTTAACTTTATCTTGTAAATAAACCTTCATTCCATCCATGTGTAAGTCATCAATAGTCTACTTAGGTGCATGAAATGAAGCTTGGGGGAAACTTACCTTGAATTGAGTCATTATGCTAAGGGCATGTAAACTTATTTCAAGCATAGTTTCCCATGTTTCAAGCTTCAATAAAAATGAAACCATTCCCATTTTATCCATCGTGGTTTCTATTTTTATCAACGTGTTTTTGCTAGATGAGCCTTGCCTTTCTCTTTCCATCATCACCATCTGTTTGGCCAATCATACACTTTCACTTGGTTATTTTACCATTACCTGAGGAACCGCTGTGATGAGTGGTATTATTAGCTAGCCTAAAAAATCTTTACATGTTTTGAGCAGTTCCATCATGAACAAAACCAATTTCTACCTTTGATACCACTTGTTCCTCTAGGAGGAGTCCTCTTTCATCTCTTTTCAAACTCCAAAAACATAAAAAGATTGTTGAGCACTTGTCTTTTCGAACTCGTTAAAGTAAATGAAAAGATGTCAACTAGGTATATGTTTAGACCTTTTCCAGAATGAGATAGACTATTTAAAAAAAAGGAATACCTTAGTCGAACATGACTAAGAAGTTCTCTTGGGTATTATTTTCTACATTTTTGAACTCAAGGGACTATCTACGGAAATGAACCTGTTGGCTTGTTGGGGCCTGACCCAGGTTCAGAGTTAATTAACCAAACAAATTTTGGTACTACTAGCCCTTTCGGAAATAGTCTACGAAGCACAGACTGAGGTCTCACCCGAAGTAGTATGGGAGGGTGCTAGAACCAGGTTTCTGCACCCTAGAGATGTCTGATGAGTTTGACTGGTCCACGGTTTCTCCTTGCACGCAGGTTGCTTCATGCACCTTTCCGTTCTTAGCGACCTGATACACTGCCTTCATGCAACCCTATCTAGGGGCTATACTGTGTTTTTCACTATTACCCAAGACCTTGCTTCTATTCTAATGTTAGTTAATTATATTTGCCTACTTGAGTGCTTTAAGTTATACTTAACAACATAAAACATTCATACAGGTGCGTGCAGTAAATAAACAATATATTTTCAAGTTATATCAATCATGCATTAACCCAAGAACAGATACACAAAATTATAACCAAACTTCTCTTTATTGATTCTTTCCATGGTTACAGACTCGACTCGCCGGTCCGCACACTCAATTACAGACTACTAGGCCTCTGCGCACTCAGCTGTAGAGCCTTCTCCTACTCTACGACCCAAAGACACACTTCACACTGCGACTCAATCACTTAGACTTCTCATGCTCATCCTTTATTCCCTATTGTGTCTATCTATTTTCTCTTTTACACTTAGAGGCTCTCCCTATTTATACAATTGCATGGTCCGTGGACCATGGGTAGGTCTATCCAGCCGACATTACATTACAAAACTAGGGTGTATAACCCTGTGACTATCATACTTTTGCACCCTGCGCCCATAATTCGCGGAGATTTAGAACAAGATTCAGTCAAAAGTTGGGCTTTGAGCCCCAAAACATGCCTTGTGGGGATTCCCTGCCCAACAAGCCCCCAACACAAACATCGTGACTCGCCCTCAAGTCACTCTGTCGGTGCGGCAATCTTTGCGTGGAGTCCCTCCAACTGTTCTCGAACTGCACGAAGGTCAGCAGCACACTAAGCTACTTTTTGCTGGATCTGCTACATACGTTGTTCCGAGATGTCTGTATCTGAACTGCTTCTCTACATTTGTGTCGATATCCCTTGCATTGTTTATAGTCCCACGCGGTTTTCCGGATCCTTGGAGCATGAAGACTGTGCTTCTACTGACTATTCAGATAGTAGAGTCACCTGTGTAGGGCTTCAAGCGGCTACCATTCACTTTTCTTAAGAAAGGTTCTCCATTTAGTTTGACTAGCTATACTGCGCCTCCATCTGTGACCTCCTTAACAACGTATGGTCCCAGCCAATGCATTTTAAACTTTCCCAAGAATTTATCAAACTTACTATCATACAGTAGCACTAAATCATTTATCTTGAAGGTGCACAACTTAATATGGTGATCGGTCCAGGCCTTCTCATGCTGCTTTTGCACCTGTTGATGAAAGCCAGCCAGGAACCATTCCTCCTCAAGTTCTTCCAACTTCATGAGCCTTTCTTCTAGGGCTGCACAATTCATCATACCTGTGAGTGCTACTATGCATAGACTAGGTACAATATACTCCATTGGCATGACAGCTTCCATGCCATAAACTAATCGGAAAGGTGTTTGTCCCGTCAATTTCTTGCACATTGTCTTATAAGCCCATAGTACTGTAGGTACGTGCAGGTCCCAATCGCTTCGTTGCACGTTGCATACTTTGGTTGTCTCTAGTATTTTGTTGAATGCTTCTACTGTCCCATTGGCTTGTGGGTGATACGGTGTGCTTTTCTGATGATACACCTAGAACTCTTCTGTGAGTGCACTGATGGTTTCATTCAGGAAATGTGTACCGCGATCACTCATTAATATTTTCAGGCAGCCAAATCGAGTCAACACATGTTTAAATAAAAACTTCGCAGCCGTGGCAGCTATGTAGTCTTTGACCGATTGCGCTTCCACCCAGCGAGTCAGGTACTCTGTCGCGGTGATGATTTGGTGCGCACTCATTTTTTCCCTGGGGTTTGATAGGTCCTACACAGTCAATTGCCCACTTTTCGAAGGGCTGCAACGTCATTTGTGGATTCAAAGGCATCTCGCCCCTCCGTGATGGTTTACCGGTCCTTTGACATATATCGCAGGCCTTATAGTGTGTTTTTGAATCCTGATGAAGGGTTGGCCACCACAACCTTGCGCGGAGAATATTTTGTACGGTTGCTCATCATGCATAGTGTCCTCCTGTAGTGCCCCCATGTGCTTCCTCAAGGATCTAACTTCATTCAAATTCAAGTACGTACCTTTGCAATATCTCGTCATTTCCCATTTTGTATAGGTGCCCCGCAATGACAGAAAAATTCGTCGCGCGCACCACCAATTCCTTCTTCTGTTGGATGGAGTATTCCTTTGGTGCAGTCCTTGTTGTCAGAATGTGGATTATATCTTCAAAGTGTTCATCTGCGACACACACAACAAAGAGCTACGCGTCAGGGAATCCTTCCTCCAAACTAGTAGGTTCCTCACCCGTCTCAATACACGACAAGTGATCAAGTCCTGCGTTCAAGCATCCAGGCTTTACCACAACCTCAAAATAATATTCTTGGAACAATAAGAGCCACCTGCATATGTGTCCCCCAAACACAGGCTTATTGACCAAGTACTGTAGCGCGAAATGATCTGTATACATCTTGAAATGTCCTCCTAGCAAATAGTGCCAGTATTTTTGGAGTGTGTATACCATAGCCAACCCCTCGCGCCTGGTTGTGGAGTAGTTCTTTTCCGTTTTGGATAGCCTGCGACTTGCAAACGCAATAGGGTGATCCAAGCCCTCTACGCCCTCTTGTGTGAGCACTGCTCTTAGTGCTATACATGACGCATCAACATGGACATGAAACTCCACATCCCATTTTAGGAAGACCAGGATTGGAGCGGAGGCTAATTTCTCTTTTAGACATCCAAGCTCTTCATGCAATCATCATTCTACCAGAATGTAACATCCTTTTTCAGTAGTTTCTCCATTGGCATGGTGATCTACGCGTAGCTTTTGATGAACTTCTTGTAGTACCCTGTATTTCCCAAGGTAGCGCACAATTCTTTAACACTTCGCGGTGCTTCCAAATTTAGAATCACTGCAATCTTCGCGGGGTCTACCATTAGTACCTGTTTGCAGACCACATGTCCTAGTAGGTTCTGAAAGGGAACGAGGAATGTACACTTCTTAAGGTTCAGCACAATTTGGTGTCGTCGGCAATTATCCAGCATCAAGCATAAGCTCGCTACATGGTGCTTAACCAATCCAAATACATTCCAATCATCCAGGTAGACCTCCAAGAATTTGTGGATATACTCTTTGAATGTTGCAACAACTATGCAAGAAAAGATGGCCGGTGCATTTTTTAACTCGAACGGCATAATCATGTATTGAAAGAATCCCCACTCAGTCGTGAAGGTGGTCTTGCTCCTATCTTCTGGTGTGATTTTGATCTGGTGGTACCCTGAGAACCCATCAATAAATGAATAGGCTTCTTGCCCTTCGACATTTTCCAATACTTCGTCTGTGAATGGAGTCGAGAATGGTTCGTGCACACAAGCTTCATTCAATTTCCTAAGGTCCACAAATTCTTATCTCACCTTTCTACTTCTTCTCCTGTACTACCATAGGGCTTACCCAATCAGATTCTTCCACTAGTTCAATGATTCTGGCTACGAGCATTTTGTCTAGTTCTACGCAGACCTTTTCCTTGTACTTCAGATTCAAGCGGTAAGGCCTATGCTTAACCGGCTTCATGTCAAGTTTTAGGGTGATCTTCATCATCCCTAAATCACCAACGATCCCCTTTAAGTCCGTGATCTTGGTTGGGAATAAGTCTTGGTACTCGCAGAGTAACTTGGCGACCTTATCCATCATGGCATCATCCCAGTAGTCGCCGAGCATTGCATACTTCGATTCTACCTCTGTACCAATGTTTACCTACTTTGTTTTACTAGTGTGGTGATGTTAGGGTCTTCAATCAATGGCCCTTGAACCTCGCGATAACCTTCAATTTCTAGAATGTTAACTTTGTGTGGATCTTCATCATCTTCTTCAATGTTTACATTGTAACACTCCAGCGCGCAGCTCAGCTGGGTCGCCCATTCAGACTGAATCACTTCCATTGGCTCCTGGGGTATTTTAAAGATAGTTGCTTTGACTGCTTGCAGTGCATCATCAACAGTACCCCACCAACGATCCTCAAATGTGAAGGTTAATAGGAATCCTTCGCATAAGATATCCCATTCATTCGTGCCATGGCGGAGCTCCATTTCTATATACCAATTCATGGGTATAATATCTAGGGTATGATAGAACATGTGCACCCACTCAGGTTGGGGTTCTTCCCCATAGACCTTTGTCCACTTCGCGAGGTGTGCTCGTGGATCATCCCGTCCATCATACTTGTCTTTTAACCTCATCTGAGGCTTCCCAAATTGTAGGCGCATCATCCTTCTACATTTGTGCAAGTCCTCAAAACTTTGCTAGTGAGTACCCCACCACCTTGCAGGTGTAGCGCGCAGTACCCATTTTAGAGCATCTAACCGTTGTTGTTTCGCCACTTCTTTTTCAAATTTTTTTAGGAACTCCTCCACCTCGCTTAAGCCATCATATGTAGGCAGGTCTCTTCTCTATGTTTCTACTCAGCGTGGTGACCTTATCATCATGTTACAGTTGAGCGTGGTTACCTCGTGTAACCAGTTCTGCCTTCGTTCTATCTCTTCGTCAGAATCTGATGTGCCGGAGCTTTCACACTCCCAAGAGATTCAGCCATCAGCAGTGGGATTTACCCAGTCTTGCTCCCATGCAGATATCCTGTAGATGCAGTCCAATCGTCATCGTTGTCGTTGTCATGCACTAGTTTTGTGTAGTGCGATCCTTCTACAGGGTCTAAAGGTACCACTACGTGCAGTGACTTTTTCTATAAAATCATCTTGCGCTTCTTTAGATTTATCACTCCATTCATGTCAGTGGCCCAATCTATTCCAAGTAATGCGAGATAGGGTTGATGTCATCAAAAATCTCTATCACTTCAAAATCTTCTAGCGCGCTCGCTCCTTCGATATCTACTGTGATTCCCTGCAATCTCCCCATAGGTAGGATCTTTTGCAGGTTTGCCATTCACAGTTGGATAGGAGACCATTGCAACGCAGGCCTGCCCATGAGCTCCCATGTCTGCTTTGGCAGGATGTACGCGTCCGATCCTAGATCTAGAATCACTTGATCCATCTCATATTCCCCGATCTACGCGATCAATATTATCTCCATTCATGTTCACGTCGTGTGCTTCCTGAGCTTCTGGACTACATGAGGTTCTCCTGGCACGGTCCCAACACATCTAGTTATGAGTTCTTGTAGCCCCTTCACAGCCTTGCTATCATGCAGCAGCTTCACACATTTCTTTAAGAATGTAGTGAGCATCGATGGGTCCATTTCCGGTTCCAATTTGTCTTTAATTCCTAAAGTGGAGGCATTCGCGAAGCTCCTCTTAGCTTCCATGAATGTCTCTTTAGAGTGCTCCAAATCAAATTCAGGTTCCTTCTTTGGAGCCTTGTGGACCCAGGTACTTTCTCAGGGCTGCTTCCCTTGTCATCCCCTTGTCGTAATACTGCTTTGGAGCACGATATTTACATTATGTTCTTCCTCGTGTGACTCAGACCTCATCATTTGCAGATTCTGAGTCGGGGGAGGTTGGAGTGCTCCTTTATCGCGTAGCCTCGCTATCGGTGTTGGACACTTCTCTGTCTCATGATCAAACAATGTACAATACAAGCACGATGGTCATGTTGGATTCATACAATCGTCAGAATAATGTCCTGGCCCTCTGCAATTGTAACATATCAGTTGGCCGTGACCTCTTCCTGGTCCCATTCCTCCTCGGCCTCGTCCGCGCCCCTGAAATTCAGTGCATGCCATTCCTGTGTTTTGATCAAGGGCCCATGTTTTGGCCTGAGCTCTATAGGTAGGAGTCTGATCCATCATCAGTTCATAACTTCTACAGGTGCACTCATCATGTCCTACTGACCTATAGAAATTACAGAACAAATGATGGGAATTCTGCATTTACTTTTGTAATAGATGGTAGTTATCTGTAGCATGCTTCCCTCCTATCTAACAAATCATGCACCACAATGTAGGCACTGCGCCTGATCCTACTTGTGCCTCCGGTCTCAATGGAATTGGTCCTCCTCTCGCCAGGTAATTTGCGAACACCAGGCAATGGTCCTTGTCGTGTCCCTTGCCCTTGCAGTTTATGCACCATACCTTGTCGCGCACTTCTAGACGAGTTGTCCTGTCCTGTTTCAAACTCTACATCTCAAGGCACAAGTTTTTCAATTGTGCATGAATCTGTTGGACTCCCAAGTTTGGATCTTGTATCGGAGTCTCGTGCAATCTCATCACTACCTCCAAAGCTTCAACTTGACTTTTTAGCCTTTGTTGCAACAACGTGTTCCGTAAATGCAGTGTTAATGATGCTACAAACCATTTGCAATGTTGGCCATCTGTTAGTGTCATGTTCACTTCCCGAATTGTGCACTTCAAGATTTGATCCAACTCCCATGGGGTTTTTCCTGGTAACATTGTGATTTCCTTGAATCTAATGATTGATTGTGCCTCTGATTTTGGTCTGCTAAATTCCTTGTTTAGTGCACCTTAGATATCCGCTATCCCCGCATTCGGATTTAAATTGGAATGCTTAATGTACCAGGTCAACACACAATCCTTCAGAGCGCTGACCAATTTTTCCTTCTTTATATTGTCATTCGTGACACCCTTTACTTCCAATACTACTTTTACCACGAACCAAAATTGGTTCGGATCTTCATTCCCTACTCCCTTGAACACTAGTAGCTTTATCACGTTGGCCATACTACTTCACGGTGGTGGTGGAGGTGGTATGGGGGAAGTCGAGGGTGAAGATGGTGAAACTGGTGGTGGTGTGGGTGGGGGTGGTATGCACAAAATTATTTCTTTATTAGATTGATTGCACTTCTTGGTGAAACCTTCGCGAGTTCTTCTTCGCCTCCGCGTGGAGATGAAATCAAGGGGCTAGTTTCTAGTTCTGTGTTACCTTCGTTTCTATAGATCCTCCTACTCCATGTAGCCCCAAACATCAATCTATTCACATAACCCGCTTTTCACACAATAGCATTTTAATCCAGGTGTTCAAAGATTTAACGTACTTACCTCGCAGTCCCTTGAGGAAGCGTCGTTCTGCCTCGCTATAGCTGACTGAAGTATCTACCGTGAAATCAGTGATGAATCCTTTGATGATTCATTCCATCCAATGATCGACAGCTTGCATGATCCTATCTTCTGATGGTTCTAGTCTACGCACCAACTCTGGAGTCCACACAATAGGTTTGTGGAGTTTACACCTTCCTTGGCTATCCTCTAGCTTCGTGATCCACTCGTACAACTCAGTGGGGAAGGATGCAAAGAAAATTTCATGGATCTTCGTATACAAGTAGAAATATAACCACTCTTCCTTTGATAATCGTGGATTCTTGTTTTCCTGCGCCGTGAACTCATGAATATTTCTGTCCAACCACTCATCAATTCCTTTATTTGTCAGATTCTAGTGGTGCAACATCAGACATCTTTATGTAGATCCTGGTCCCAGCAATGGAACCATTTGTTGGCTTGTTGGGGCCTGACCTAGGTTCAGAGTTAATTAGCCAAAAAAATCCCAGTACTACTGGCCCTTTTGGCAATAGTCCACGGAGCACGGACTGAGGTCTCACCCGAAGTAGTATGGGAGGGTGCTAGAACTAGGTTTCTACACCCTGGAGATGTCTGATGAGTTTGACTGGTCTGTGGTTTCTCCTTGCGCGCAGGTTGCTTCGTGCACCTTTCCATTCCTAGCAACCTGATACACTGCCTTCGCGCAACCCTATCCAGGGGCTATGTCACGTTTTGCACTATTACCTAAGACCTTGCTTCTATTCGAATGTTAGTTAATTATATTTTCCTACTTGAGTGCTTTAAGTTATACTTAAAAACATAAAACATTCATACAGGTGTGCGCAGTAAATAAATAGTATATTTGCAAGTTATGTCCATCATGCATTAACCCAAGAATAGATACACAAAATTATAACCAAACTTCTCTTTATTGATTCTTTCCATGGTTACAAACTTGACTCGCCCTGCGCACTTAGCTGTAGGGGTCTATGCACTCAGCTACAGACTACTAGGCCTTTGTGCACTCAGTTGTAGAGCCTTCTCCTACTCTACGACCCAAAGACACACTTCACAATGTGGCTCAATCACTTAGACTTCTCATGCTCATCCTTTATTCCCTATTGTTTCTATATATTTTCTCTCTTACACTTGGAGGCTCTCTCTATTTATACAATCCCATGGTTTGCGGACCATGGGTAGGTCTATCCAGCTAACATTACATTACAAAACTAGGGCGGATAACCCTGTTACTCTATCGTACTTTCACGCCCCGCACCCACAATTAGCGGAGCTTTACAACAAGATTTGGTCAAAACTTGGGCTTTGAGCCCCAAAACATGCCTTGGGGGGGTTCCCTGCCTGACAGAACCTTTGGAGTTTTCTTTTTTTCCTCTTTTTTAAACTCTCTAAACATGAAAAAGATGTCGAGTTTTACCTTCGTTAGACTCAAAAACAAATCAAACAATGATGGAGTCATTAAACATGATGAGACCAAACCGCTTCTTCTTAGGGTTCGTTAAACATACTCAGAGGGATTCATCCGAAGGATGAACTTACAGATCAAGCCTATGATATCCACCTCAAGCTTGTTAAAAAATAAAGAGGTATTGACCATCAATGGTTGGGGAAATTGGAAAATATGGTACTCCATTTCTTAATGGTAGCAAGTTGCTCTTGAACATGAAACTCTTCCACTCCATATCAATATCTATTGGGTTGGGAAATCTTCTTTCCTTTTGGGGTATGATACCATATAAAAGCCTCCACTTTTAGTTTTGGGTCAATGTTGTCAAATCCATTCAGTGTCATCAATATGTTTAAGAGAATTCATCCAATCAATATCTACTATGATACTCTTAAGCCTTTATTCCATGTCTGTCATTCCTAAACAAGTTCTGTATCAGCATCATTCTGCCTCAAATCATGATACCTATTTCATGTCATTGATCCAGGACAGATCAAGGCCCTCTTGCTACGGGTTGCTTCCTATCAAAATCATCTCATTATCCTAGTGGAATTAGAAACATCCTTTCGATACCTTAGTGCTTTCGTACATCAATAGAAAGTTTCCTCACTCTTAGCGATAGGTTTTCATCAATGGCCTTTGACCGAAAGATTCTTTGTGGTGTTCGACTTCAACTCATTCATTCACACCATACAGAATGTATTATAGTACCTTGATATCCATTAACATCATCGGTGGTTTCTCTCACATCTATAACAGCTTACATCATTGGATGATGATCAAATGGTGTCTACCATGTTCAACTTATATCATTTAATCATATGGTTAGACTCATACATTAGACGATAAATTGAATGAGACAAAAGATCTTGTATCTAGTTTCATCCATCGAGGTTGCAATTTAAGGATTAATACAATATTAAAAAGTATGATGGATATGATCGTACAGTCATCCAATCATGGGTTTTCACTTTATCATCAGTGGACAAGACTTATTGATCATTGTACATGTAATTTTAATCTTATATGCTGAGTATGGGTATTAATCCCTCAACAAAAGATGATCTCGATCCGTTGTTCTTGATCTGAACTCGTCACAAGATAAAGCATTTTAGTCATTAGTTCTCATTTCTGACTTTGGGCTTTAGGGGGAAATATGTTATAGGCTATTTTGTCGCATCTATCCAATGGCCTACAAACTGGACCAATCATCATCCATGAACACCCTGTCATCATACCTACACAAATTGATAAGCATGAATCTCCTAAATCCCAGAGTTTTCACACTTGATTGCCTCATTTGAGGGATTTTTAGACCCAACATAACTTGGCCCTTTAGGGACTTGCGTTCACCAGCATGTTGCTCCTTCTGCACCTCCATTGATCAATTATAGGTTTCCCCTTGGTGGGTTGCATTGATTCTAGAAATTTGGGAAAAATAAAAAGGATCCATAAGATTCCTCTTCCAGAAGCTTCTAGAGGTTGTTTTAGCCATTTACCTTGGATAAGAACTTCAAATCCTATTTGATCCTACCTTGGATATTTCACCTCTTATCCCTTGAGCTCATCCTTCCCCCTTAAGTGGATCTCAATCTTAGATTGGTAAATGGATAAGAATTCATAAAATACCTCCCTCACCTATATATTTATTGCCATCCATATGCTAGGTGTTATCTTATGGAGACCTATCATGCCCTCATGATGCTTATTTTATCATAAGAGAGTCATCATTCCATGCATTAGGTTGACATAGAGGAGTGCCCTATGACGAGGAAGGAAAAGTCAAATTGGGGAGATATCTACAAGATCAAATCCTATATTTGGTTGTAATCTCTCTCCATTTTTATTAATAAAAAGAGTAGACGGTTTTCCTAAATGTGTTATGTTATGTTTATATTCATATATTTTGATGCCTTTTTGATCCATTGAATAAAGTAATTGGGTTATGCTAAATATATGCAATAGGTCTTTAGCTTGTGTTGATTGAATGTGCAAGTTCTAATTATAGTGATCAAAGCTATGATTGGAGCATACAAGCCAAGAGGAGAAAAATGATTACAACAGATCCCAAGTAGGTTTCTTTCTATTCTCAAATTTCTCCAAGGGAAGCATTATAGTCCTTTCTTTATGTTGTTCTAGATCAGTCAACTAGGTTTAGGGACTTCTTCCCATAGTCATACATTTCGCATAATAGGCATATTGTCTAAATGATTGAGCACTAAAGTAAAAGGGCATGATTGTATTGAGTTTGATCCCATTGTTGGCATTGAAACCTCGAGTTCCATGGGAAACAATGTATGAAACAAATTTTACGCTATGCATTGGTTGGATCTTGAAGCCCCCAGTTGGCATTCATGTATATAAATATACTAGGGCATGAATCCATGAAACATACAATTAAACAATCATCTGTAGGTGAATAATTTGTGGTGAGTTATTTGCTTTTGTATGATGGTTTGTATTTGATTCATTGATGATCATCTTTGGAATGCTATTGCAGTGGCATGTTTGTTTCGTTGATGGCTGAAGAAAAATCTTGTAGCAACGACATGTTTGTTTTTCTTATGGCCTAAGGGAAAGCTATGTAGTAGAGGCATGTTTGTTTTGTTTTTGGTTCGAGGAAAATATCTGTAGGAGAGACATGTTTGTTTTATTGTTGGACCAAGGGTTTGATTTGTAGCAGAGATATGTTTGTTTTATTATTGGCTCAAGGGTGGGATTTGTTGAATTTCCACGATCTTGGGTCTAGGTTAGAGTCTTAAAATCACTAATGCTACCAAACCAAGAATCTCAACCATAAACTACTTTGCACAGTGAAAATATAAAGAAGTAAATCATATATGCACAATATACACAGTTTTAAACAAAATTGTACAATCACCAATATTCATTATATTAAACCAAATATAAATAATACAATGGTCCATGGTATACAAGGTAAATGACAAACATCATTGTAGCTTCTATGTCATATCTTTTCCTCCCGTTCCTTCACTCCCGTACTGCTCACTAGTAGTGCCTTAGTCCATCAAGGCATCTACACATCGAGACTCCAAGAGGGTTTCCTCCTATCACTATTGCAATTCATGTATGTTACAATGAACATGGGCTCATCAAACTGCTCCCTAGGTTGTCCAATTCTCGAGCTCCAATCTACCAGGCTAGCAACAAATTTCATCCATCAAAGTGTTTCACTTCAACACCTATCTTTAGCCAACCTTCAACTACTCTTCATCCTTCAAGATATCTCATCTAGGGCTACTTTGGGTATCCAATACGCTACCCTCCAATCAAATCTAAGGTACCCAATCAATCACTGATGAATTTGCTACTAATATGACACTTGACCACCTCAGAATGTCATATACATGGGATCAACAGGGCACTCAACAAATTGATCCAATCCGGTTATCAACTTGACCTAATATACCTCCATAAATACTATTGTTCACCACACTTGTTTGCTACAATCTGCAATTCTTGTTACAGAATCAATCGTCAACCCTTATCCTCCACACAGTCAACAAAACAAAGATTGCGGTTCACCAAGGGAGAGGACCTCCACACCTACACCGCCTCTTTTTGCTTTGTATTACCCAAATGCAACACCAAAGGATGGCCTTGCTGCTAGCTATGGATTTTCCTCTAGCCCTATGGCCTCTTCTGCCCAGCAACCGACCCTTAAATCCACATGAAACAACCCTAAAACATGTCCTTAAACAACCCATTGTAACCTCAGAAACTTGATCTCCACTCACAAATGCCCACGTTGTCCCTTAAGCTCCTCCATGCTATCTCTTTGGCCCTCTCTAGCTCGCTGCGGCTTCCTTGTGATTTCAGAGCTCCTCTTTGTGATGTATTATCACACTTGGATGCTCTAAAACACATCAATTCAACTCATATTTATACATGCATGAGTCTTCAACAAATCTTGAAGAGACACATCTATTGGAGTTGTTTTACACCAAGCCTACATGACTTGGTAACCAATAATTACCTTGTCAACTTCAAAAAGTCATATCTCTCTAACGACAACTCAGATTTGGATGATTCTCAATGCATTGGAATCATATTTCCGAAAAATATCAATGTCATCCATCACATGTCATACCTCCATCATGGTTTTAGCCCAAATCACGATGGGTGTAAAACCCCACACTTGGGATCCAAGCCCACAAGCTTCCCTTGTGGTGCTTTTCCCTCCAAACCTTGAACCCTAGGGCTTGGAGTACCTCTGAAGCTACAAAATTCATCAAGATTTATAGTAAATACATGTTTATTCTGTTGTTAGCCCAAGGGTGAGCTCTGTAGAAAATATATGTTTGTTTTGTTTTTCACAAGAGGGTGAGATCAACAACATAGAAATGCTTGTTTGTTGTTGTCCCAAGGGTGATATTTGTAGTAAAGACATGTTTTCTTTGTTGTTATCCAAAGGATAATATTTGTGGTAGTGACATACTTGTTTCATGATAGACCCAAGGGTGAGCTATAGTAGTGGCATATTTTTTATGAATGATTGGTCGAGGACAATATTTGTAGTAGTGGTATACTTGTTTTGTGATATTCCTAAAGGCGAGATGTAGAAGTGGCATATTTGTTATGATATGATTAGAAGGCTAATGGTAAGTTGTAGAAATAGCATATATGTTATGATGTGATCAATCGAGGGTGAGTTGTAAAAATGGCATGTTTTTTTCATTGTTGGTTGATCAAGCTCGACGGTGATCTCTATCAGAGTGGATTTTTTATTTCATAGTTTCTTGATCAAGCCTAAGGGCGAGATTTGTTGCAGTTTCATATTTGATTATTTTTTGGTTAAACAGGCCTATGGGTGAGCTTTGTAGTAGTGGCATGTTTGTTTCATTCTGTTATGCTCGAGGACAAGTTGAGTCTTCAAATATTGTGATCAAGCTCGAGGGAGAGATTTGTAGTAGTTTTATGATTGTATATGCTCAAAAGGGTTGAAACCCAGTTTTTGGTTCAAGTTAGCAGTTTTGGTTATGTAAGTATGCATCCCTCTCAACTAATGACTTAGTGCCTTGATTAGTTGGTTATATGGTGTAATTTATTCAGTGATAGTCGTTGGTTCAATTCCGGTCAGACTCGGTCAATTTTTTTGTATAAGGGTTATTGGCACACTTGGTATGTCCATTTTCTTAAACAATTAAACCCTTTCATAGTGATAATAATTTTTTTCTTTTAGAATGCACGCTGAAACTGTAATTCTGTAGAATTGTTAATTTTTGGATAAGATTTATATAGTTCCATATGTTTTTTATAGGTTTTTGGACTTATTTCAAAGACAAATTAGATTATGAAAGAAGCATGGAAATCATGGTTTGGTGATGAATATTTTTAAAAGCATGAAAAGCCTTTATCATGTTTTCTTGATGTGAAAAATCAATGGTATGTGTTTTGGGATCTTATGTGCAGGTTGTAGTTAATGTTGGGTACATGGAAAGAACAAGTTCTAAGATAAGTTTTATGTAACTAGATTGGTGAACACATTGGAACAAAGTGTCGATGAGATACAACAAGGTGTTGACAACAATATGATAGCAGTATTTTGTTAAGTTTGAAGATTATATTAATTGAAGGATAAGGTGGTTTGAAATATTTTGAAAAGAGGTCCACAAGAAATTGAAGGACATGGGTGCCTACACTAAGGTTGGTGCCTTAATCAAGTTGAAGCCTACAATAATTTGAAGCTTAGATATCACTGAGGTTGTTGCCTAAATTAGGTGGAAGCCTAGAGCAAGTTGACGCTTTATTATCTCTAAGGTTGGTGCCTTAATAGGATTGTAGCCTATAATGACTATTTTCTTGCACATTTTTGAGGTTGGTGCCTTAATAAGGTTGTAGCCTACCACAAGTATTTTCTTGCATATTTTCGGGTTAGTGGCATCCAACAAGTCAATGCCTACAAATATATGTAATGAATTTATGAAGAAAAGAAGAATAATTTGTTGTTTTCTCCCATATGGGTTTCCACGAAAAAACATGTCCTTTTGTGTTGATGTATTGTTGATGTGATCATGACTTCTTGATGCATTGTTCTATTTATTGATATGTTGACACAGTGATACATAATTTTTCATTGATAAAAAGTTATGAAATGATAAAATTGTTGCCACATCGATTCACTCCCCCCCTAGGATGGGAACCAATATACCACTACATTCCTAGACTACATGATACTAGTTCAATAGGAATGAAGTCACAATCTCCAAAGGGGGAAGTCCTTATATAAATCAACTAGAAAGGGATTAAAAGCCAATTTGCAAAGGGGTGAAGATGAGGATCATGACGGTCAAGGTCAAAGAGACATGAGGAATCTTAATAGTTTGCTTAGGTGCAACATAACTGATGGGAAACAATTAGTGGTAGTCCAAACATGATTTTATAGAAGGTAATTTGGTGTTAGGGGAGCAACCAAATTTGTTTATGTATGTGGAAATTGTAGTATTGAGTATGTAAGGGTTGAAAGGAGAATGACAAAGGGGATCAAAATAATAGGTAATAAGATATGCATAAGGTCAATAGTGATTTATAGGTAGACATGGATGACTCAGGGTACATTCTCTAACCTAGGGTAACAAGGACTACTACTAGGAAAAGGAAATTATACATTTTGGTGATGACAATAGGAATTTATTCTAAAATAATAGTTTATACACTAGCTAAATAAATTAAAAAAATATTAAAATGTACAAATATGGAGATAGGTGCCCAACATGATGAAATGGCTCAACATCGAGGGCAAGAGTGGGAAAAATATATGTCAAGAGAGGGGGAACCTATTGGTTGGTCTCCATGTGGGGTCGATGAAAGGATGGCATAACACAAATAACTTATGGAAGATGGGTGGATGAGGGGCCATCTGGGAATGTGGGAATGCATTTACCATCACCAACTAAGAAATGATAGTGATTGGGATTTGAAGGGAATTGATAAACATATTGAAGACAAAGGAGTATGTGGTTAAGTTTTTTAAATACAAACTACCCAACTCTCATTCTAAAAGGTGAAGAAACATAGGCATAAAAATGCAATGGATGCTAAAGATGGGGTGGCACATGAAGATGGAAAAAATACCATTTGGACACAACCAAGTGCATGTGGATAGGGATAAAGATGGATGCATAGTCAAGAAAATATTCCTTAAGTATGGGGTGTATATTATATAATGCAAAGAGAAAAAAGGGAGGAACCAAAATATTGGTTTCAAGAAGTACATACCCAAAGTAGGTAAAGATTTTCCGAAGTGAATGTAGCTTGGGGATCTAGAATGAGTATGTGAATAGAAAATTTCACAAATGAACAAAAAAATAACCCTAAGTGAAAGCGTTGATATAAACATTCATAGCTAAAAGATTCATTAATGATGACAATAGTGACCTCATGCACTGTTCGAGTCAAGAGGCTAGAGACAAGGGGACCTAGGGTGAGTTGAGGTGTGAAACAAGTGGGCCATGTTGAAATGCTAGTAATGATGCATTGATTTTGATGACATGAATGGTTTGAAAAATAGAGCTACTAGTCTCCCATATGGGATTTGGAAAAGTTTGGAAACATGGATATATAAGGGGTGGGATTCACAATGGAACCTCATTTGTACTTACACTCAGGTATCATGGTTGATTCGATTAGGAATGATTGGATGATTAGAGTTATTTATCCATGTTTCAAAGCTCATATTCTAACATAGTAAGATCCAGGTGAGTGGTTATGACTTGAACTTGCCCTTACATGAAGTAGGGTAGGTTGTACAAACCCCAAGGAGGCCATACAACACATGTTTTTAGGGCCCATCCACATATACACATTTGGCTAAGTGGAATTCACACTAATATGTGTCTAATTAAGTGTACCTATCATGCAATTATATGTGCAACTAAGTTGCAGCTATTCACGTGCACATTCATACAACTGAGTTGTGACCAATTATGTGGACATTTTTACGACTAGATTGAATAGTTGCATCGACATCCACACAAATAGAAAATTAACATTCATGTGGGAATCCACATGAATAAACTACGAATAGTAACAATTATGAGGGAATCCACACAATTGAACTATGAATAGTCACATAAGAATTTGTGCCACTAAAATATGAACAATCATGTAGACCCACTATGTTGTCTTTTGGGTTTTTCCTTTTTAAGAGAATCATAACATTAAATGGGTGATGTGTAGGACTTGATAGTCAAAATTCCAGTCCATTGCTGATAGGATTATAGTGACATATTAGATGTGGTGTAAAGGAAGCTTCCTACTTGATAGACCATAATTTAGTGAGAACTATGTAATTTTCTCAAGTGCACTGTGGTCTTGTCCAAAAAGGAGATATTAGACTTCCTAGTGGGATTTTGGAGATCACATCAACGGTATTTTGAGCTCCATAATCAATTGGTGGAGCTAACCATAAATGTAAATATATAATTCTTGAGGGGATGAGGTTTTTGTCTAGCCCACCTAAAGTAGGTTAACCACCCAAGACCGAACACATCAATACTACCAAGGTCTCAAGATAGTGAGGGGAGGGGCTATCCATATCAACAATATTTGAGAAGTAGGGATATCGATTGTTGTTGCATTGATTATGCATATGTATGGGAGTATGGTCTGGCATAGGATTATAGGAACATATATGAGTCTTTTATGGGAGGCAATCTAAGGTTAACCATTCATATGGGCACACTTAGTGAGGGCCTATCTAGTGCAATAGATAACACATTGTGCATGTAGAGATACGGAAGGGTTTAAATTTGTCTCATTACTATGTAGTTTAGTTTTTGAGCATGGATTTCTCCTCTAATAATAGATTAGAGTTGACATGATCCCTCCAACTTGGCTAAGGATGAGGTAATCCGGTGGGGGATTATTGATACAAGTGGAAGGAAATTTATTTGAGTGATTTTATGCATTGGAAATGCATAGCTAGTTATGGTCAATGCCATAGATTACCCTAACATTCCTATATGTTGATATGGATTACATTCATGACCTCAACATGATACTACCCTAAGGAGTGGCTTGATGAGAGATGGGTATGTATGTTTATTTGTTGTATCATGTTATTTTGTGTAAAATTTTATGATGTTTGCATCCATAAAACATGTATCTTTAATCTATATGTAGATGTGGGGCTGTGAGGGAGAGAAGTCCCTATAGTATAGGAGGTTGCAAGAGGGAGGGTGCAGGTACAATGCTTGCTTTTGGTCAATTAAGGTACTTATATCTCCCACTGAATGAGAGGAGATGGAAAGGCTAATTTTGCAAGGATGAGATGACGTAAACTCCACTCTATCTCATGTACTAGTGGTAGAGGTAGAGAAGACAACATAAGATTGAGACATTGCATGCCTTTGTGAGTAGATGGACAAGGTACCATGATAAGATCCATACTTGCAATAGTGGATGACTATTGTGCTTCGACACACACACACACATTTTGGTACATCGTCAATATCCATTACATCAAATATGTAAAATGTACATGAAAAATTCCATATATGGGATCCAACCATAAGTACTATATATAAAAATATACACATTGTTTCCACAAGTACATATACATCACCATCCCTATGGTGGTAAAATATATTGGACTCTTGGAGCTAGGAGAACTACCTATCCATCTCCATCTCATGTTGGGAATGCTCTCCCTACACCTCTTCCCACTGGTGCTGTCAACACTACAATTTTAGGCATGACCACTACAACTAGTTGTAGCACATGTTTCCACTCATCATCTAAACAAACAAATTCCTCCACCACATCTTTTCCTAGAGAAGCACATCCCTTTTGTGGGACCCCTCAAAGCATAACATCCATCCATTGTTGTAAGTATGGATACTGTAATTATAGCTTGTTCATTTTCTCATTAAGGAATTCAATCTATTGATATTATATTGTATCCTCTGTCATTTACACTGGTACATGAGATAGAGTGGATTTTGCATCATGCTGACCTTTCCAAATTATCATATCCATCTCCTCTCATTTTGTGGGAGGTAATATAACTTGATCGACTAAATATGAGCATTGTACTAGCATCCTCCCTCTTGTGACCTCCCATGATAGATGGAATTCTCTCCCTTGTGGCCTCACATGTACATACACATTAAAGATACATGTTAGTGGGTGTCAACATCATAAAATATTACAAAAAATAGCATGTTACAATAAATAAACATGCATACCCATATCTATCCAAGGCACTCATGGGGGTAGTATCATGTCTAGGTCACCCCTGTAATCCATATCAACATACATGAATACTAGGATATATATATATATATATATATATATATATATATATATATATATATATATATATATATATATATATATATATATATATATATATATATATATATATATATATATATAGACACACACACACACACACTCGCACACACACCCACACACACACACACACTTTGTTGATGATGTATGATTCCCGTGTTTTTTATTTTATAATGTTTGTGTTTACATATGATTGTTGAACCAAATGAATACACACCAACCAAGAATGACATTTTCAATGTTTTCTACATATTGATTATGACTTCTATGAATATGTGCGAATGTGATGGATATAAATTTCTTGGATAAAAATTAAACATTCAATTACTTTTTGAAATAGACATGGATCCTATTCAACTGTCGTATGATGGAAAGGGAGTTAAGGAAAATTATAGGGTGATGAATGTGAAGGTTGGTGGAATTAGATAAAAAACAAATTATTTAAATATATTCTACTTTTTTATTCATGGCTTGCTCAATATAGATGCCACTTGAGTGAAGTAACATCTAAGAGGGGCAACAAATGGCTCAACCTATAGATGCAATATTTTGGACCAATGAATAACACTGTCAGCATAACCAATATTAGATGTTGGTGAATTATTCATATGAAAAACACATGGATGGGAAGGTTAAGAGAAATGGTTCATCATCCAAGTATGCAGAAAATGAAAAAAGAAAAGTATATACAAACAAGAAGAGAGGATTATAAGGATAACGGTTTTGGATAAAATTTCTTGAAATATAACACATTGACTAGGTCTTTAAGACAAGTCCCATTAGGATGGGTCAATATGTATGTGTGATTGGTTGGAATGTACCACCAATATCTAGGAGTTTGACCTAGTGTGAAGTCCCAATTAGACCTCACACCGTTTTGGATAGAAACCCTATTCTGTATGTAGGCCTAGTTGCTATCATGTTGGTTTTGCTCCTAACTGTCAAATGAGGATATGTTAGAGCGATGACAAGAATGAAATGGCTAGACAATGGGAACAAGATCAACCTAATATTGACAAACTACAAAATGAGATACATGAAGGTAACAACAAGAACAAGAAAAAGTATTCCATGAGAACAATCGGTGAGCTAAAACCATCTTAGACATACATGAAAAAGAACATGTCAAAGGTTAATTACAAATAAGTTTGAAATAAGTTACTAGAATGGCATGGAATAAGTGATGAGCCCCATAAATGGGTAATTATATGGGCTCATTTTGCCTCCTAACTTAGCTTAATCCACCATTCTCATTATTTTATTGCATGTTTTTTATTATATTTATGCTAATAGAGTGAGTTGGGTTGGTCATTATGCCATGGAGTCTAAAGTGTGTTTAATGCAGATTTTTGGTCAATTTTGGAGATAAAGTCAAAGATTTAATGGATAATTGGCAGCAATAATTCGAAGTTGACAAGGGAGAGGATTTATAGGAGGGTATCCCCATTATTTATGACTCCCCACTTTGAATTCTCCATTATGCAGCTCGGAGCACAAGCAGCCACATCAATGCACCAAAGAGGCAGCAGAGCAAGTGGAGGATAACTTCTGTTTATCTCAATTTTTGGGAGCCAAGCCTCCCTAATTTTAAGGAAGATGTTGGGAGCTTCAGTTGTATAAGTAGAGAGGCCTAGGGCCTCGTTAGGTTGTTGGAAGTTAGTCAAATTTTCGAATTTTTGTTGCAGCTTTTCTTTGCTCAACTTCAAGCTTACTTTTGTTGACAGTTTCATGTAATCCTATTATTATTTTGATAATGAAGATGAGATCTTGTTTGAGTTAGCACTGAGTTACCTCAGAGGACTGAAGCTCTTGGGTTAGGGCCTAATCCAAGCAGCCAAGCTCCTCTTGTTTTGTATTTATATGCTTTGTTTTAGTTTATGAATTAGTTGCTGTTAGATAGATTTCTTTCTTACTTAAGAATAGGTTGCTTTTGGTGATTTAAAAGGTTGTTTCCATTTCAGTTTGTTGTAGCAAGTTGAATAGTGATAGGAAAAAGATACAAAAGGCCATCCACAGAGCCTTGGCCTCCTTTCCTCCCTCTGGGACCATGAACTAAGGCCAAGACCCTTTGGCTGCCATAAAAACACAGATTTGCCTTTTCTATAGGATTTCTGGTGTTGCAGTTTGTTAGAAGGTTAATGCTTTACTGTAGATCTATTTCACCATGCTCATTTCTATCTTTGCAATAAATTTCCTTCCATGCTTTCTTTCCATGTAGCATTTTTCAGCATTTACTTTCCTAGATCAGAATTTAGACTAGCTTGATGCAAAGTTCTGTTTTTTGATGTAGCTAGTTTCCTTGCTCGCTTAATCTCATGATGTGAGTTTCAGTTCTCTTGCAGAAATCCTATTCTCACAATAAGTCAGCCAATCAACCATCACCATATCTCTTTGATCTATGTTCCACAGGTCACCCAAAGTCCCTCACAAATCTGCCTTAGTTTTCTACACTTTTCTCGTAAACTTTCCTCTCTTTCCCTGAACAAGTCCACCATATTCCTCTTTCCTGATCCTTTTTGATGAACCCTAGACACCTTAACACATCACCCTAGCCTTCATCTATCCTTTCCACCAGCTTTCCCACCTTCAAAACCTCCAAAACTGCTCTCAGCATCCTCCTGTAGACCTCCTGTAGATCCCCTGCAGCCTCCTATAGATTTTCCTGTAGGTGTCTTTTTGAAGTCCGATTGCAGGAAAAGCCTCCAGAAGGCCACCTGGGTCCTCCACGACCCATCCACACCTTCCTACACCTCTACAAACTCCAAATTCACCCTCCATCGCCACCTAATCGCTACCACATTCACAAACAAATAAATTACATGCATGACAATTTTGACCTAAAAATACATAAAAATCCGAAAAGATGTTTTTTTCTCATTTTCTTCTAGAAATAGATTGAGTAGAATTTGTTTACTTCCTAAGTAGGTAATGGAATTCATTTTATGGCTTTTCATCTCTCTTTCTGCAAGATTAGTCAGTTAATTATGGTTTGCTAGGTTTACTTCACATTGCAGTCTTCTTTTCATTTCTGCAAGTAGAATAGCCTCTATAGAGTAAGCTTTCCTTTCTTTCATCACATATAGAGCTTCTTCTGGAATCCATAGAAGTTGGCTTGAGCTCCTAGTGATCTTGCGCCAGCTAACCAAGTGACAACCTGCAATAAGAACTAGTACTTGTGCATATAGCACCATCGCTTTCAAGTTTGTTACGAACTACCGGGTTGATAAAAGTAAAGTAGGAAGCCCCTTGAGTTGCAGCATTATTGCTGTAATACTGGTGCTCACCACTTTTTGGCACCGTTGCCGAGGAAGCGTCAGAGTATTTTGTGATTACTGCTTTCTTCTATTTTCTATTGCAACATTCTGCTAAGTAGTTTATTTGAGCAAAAGTAGAGTAGTTGTTTCTTTCAGTTTCTACATTTCCCTGCTTTCATTTTCAATTCTGCAAATTTCATTTCAGTAAATTCATTTTAGCAAAAGTAGAGTAGTTGTTTCTTTCAGCAATTTCCATTTCAGCAAAAGTAGATTAGTCATTTCCTTGCTTTCAATTCCGCATTTCATTTACTTTCCTTTTTAGTTCTGCATTTTCATTTCAGCAAGTTCATTTCAGTTAGTTGCAATTTGTTTGTTCAATCAATTTCAATTTTGCAGGTACAAGCAGTGAAAAAACAAAAACCAACCAAAAAGATTTCCTTTCATGCCTCGTAGGAATAGAGATAATTCAGGAAAATTCTTGCCCAACACCCCCACCACATCACATAGCCACCCTTCTCTCTTCTTTGATGACAGTGATCAGGAAGAACCTTTAGGTGAACAACCAGAGATATTTGAAGAACCTATAGGGGAAGAAGAAGAAGAAAACACCCCTCCTGAGACAATGGCTGAAAACAGAAATGCTAGGGGGAATGGAGAGAGAGTAGAGGGTACCTTTCCCATCCGAGAGACCAATGGGGACACTGAAATGAAGAACATAAGCCCTTCAGCCCTACCTCACTTCCATGGATTGACTACAGAAGATCCTGTTGCCTTTTTGTTTGAGTTTGTTGTTATCTGTCGAACCTATGACTATGCAGAAGATGAGCAAAAGGTGAAACTATTTCCTTCTACTCTCAAGGATGCAGAATTGCACTAGTTCATGGGGTTACCTGGAAATAGCATCACAACTTGGGCTCAGATGCAACAGGCCTTTAATAACAAATATCAAGACTACTATAGGTTAAAAGACACCAAGGAAGAAATCTTCCGAATGACCATGGGAAGTGATGAATCTTTGGAAGATTATGAAGAGAGGTTCCAGCTCAATTATAAAAGGGCCAGGTGCACACTTAACCCTGAATCTCTGAAGTTGGTCTTGCTCAGGGGAATTCCGGAAGACCTTCTAGACACCCTCCATCTACTGGCTGGGGAGACATCTACCAACTACCTTATGAAGACATAAAGACTGTTTTTAGAAACCATTCTAGGGCAGCCAGAAAGAGAGGTAGGGGGAGTCAACCCATAGCCAGTACCTCCTCATCCAATTCATCCCTCAAAGGTGAACTTGGAAACATGCTGGAAGACTTCAAGAGTGAGATGTTGCAGACTCTTGCCATGCAAATGGATACCTTGCATATCAAAAGGAAACAAGAGGAAGTAGAGAGGGCTTTGGCCATTTTTTGTCCTAGGTGCACCAGGAGGCATCCTAGGAACGAATGTCCATTGAACTCTATAGAGGTTTGTTCAATCTGTGAAGAAGATCATTCTACAGATAAGTGCCCTTCCTTGCCCGAACTTAAAGCTGTATACCAGGGGGTCGAAGGAGCCACTGAACCACTTTATTTCATGAACCAAAGGAGACCTTATGGACCTAGACCATACCAGCAAGGATGCAAGGGACATCTCAGGCATACTACAACCCCAACCAAGCCACTTCCATACCTTCTTGGGGCCCTCCTGCTCATCCTTCCTAGTCCACACCTCCTCCTTAGTCCTATCCATCTCAATATCATGCCCAACCAGCTGCTCATGCATTTCAATCCTATGCTCAGCCACAACCTCAGTGGAATGCATCTCATCAGGGGTGGAGGCCCTAGTACAACTCTCCTCCCACTCTTTTGCCTCCACCACCTGCTCAACCACAACCATTGCCTCCTGCTCCACCAAGGCAACCCCAAATGCCTGCCCAGTCGAACCCGAACCTGAACAACAGATAGGCCCAACAAGTATATAGTGGGGAACCATCATGCCCAACTTATGCTGTGGAGATTTAGGAGATTAACCTATGATCTAGGAAGGTTCTCCCAGATAGCCAGCCTCCCCCTTAGGAGGTTGAGGAAGATAAAGAGGAAAGTGAACTGAAAGCAATTCCACCCTTTCCTGAGAGACTATCCGGGACAACACAACCCACCCCAAAAGAAACTGAACTTCTGGGAGAATTGAAACAGTTATGTCTAAATATACCACTTCTCCAAGCCATAAAGGATGTGCCTATATACAATAAGATGATTAAAGAGAAGTGCTTTAGGCATCCAACCAGGCGCAAGAGAGATGCCCCAACCATCAATGTCATAGGACAACTGTCCGACTTGATGTTGGGGCAGGTAATCTGTCTGAAATATCTAGACCCTGGAAGCCCAGTAGTTGATGTCCACATCAATGGCACCATGATCCCACATACCTTGATTGATCTGGGAGCTGCCATTAATGTGATGACAAAGGACACCATGCTCAAACTCAACCTCCAGGGCTCCTTGAGGAAGACCACGACAGTACTGCAACTAGCAAACCACTCCACCATGACCCCTAAAGGGATTGTGGAGGATGTGATGGTCTCCATTGATTCTTGGGAGTACCCTGTTGATTTCTTAGTTCTCCAACCGAAGGAAAATCTCACTGGGTATCCTCTCATCCAGGGAAGACCCTAGTTGGCCACTACCGATGCTTACATCAGTTGTCAGGCTGGGAAAATGACCATCAAGAACGGGTATATGTCCAAGCAGCTAATCCTATACCCTCCTGCCCAACCCTTAATAGAACATGATCTACCTCTCTAGTTGGAGGAGGAGGATGAGGATGAAGTCCATTCTGCACCATTGTGTGTAGTAGAAACTGTCATGGAGGGGAAACTGCAAAATGAGGATGATATCATTGAAAATTTAATTTAGAATTCACCTCCCAGTATTTTTCCATTAGAAGATCTAGTGAAAGAAACCCAAGACAATCCCTTAACTGATCTCTGTGTGGCTGACCGGACCTCTCTTCATGCTAAGAATATAGAGTTTGGCCCAGAAAGAACCTTGAAAATCAACTCATCTGTTATAGACATATTTGGGCACTTCAACCCCAATCTTATATGTCGATAAACTAGGGCTCCTCAACCCCTAAAAGAGTTGTTTCATACCCTAAAATAACATGGTCATCTGATTACATCATTCCCCAAAAGTTCCACCTGAGAAACCATCTAGAAATGGCCTAAACTGAACCATACTAACTGCTACACTGGCCAAGTGCGATGCATACTGAGTGGTACACTGCCCAGGTGCAATGCATACTATTTGGGCCTTCTATAAGGTGCAATGGGCGAGGATGGACAAATGTCTGAGACAGTTTTCTAGGTGGTTGCTCATGGAATCTTCTAGAAACTTCTCCTATGACACTTGCCTCTCTGAATTCACCCAAGGATGAGTAAGAGATCCAATAAATCTCCAAGTGGAACCAATTGAAACAAGTGGAATGGCACTAATCAAAACCCTAGAGATGACTCACACCCTTGCACACATCTATAAATGGATCCCTCATCTAAGAGATCGGGAGGCTAGGAAGATTGTGAATTGAAAGGAAATGCTGATAGTTTGTAATTGAGGAAAGAGCATTGTATTGTTGGTGTGATATTGCTATTTCATGAGGTGAAGAGGGCTTGATGCTGGGAGGATGATGCTGGATCAGACAACTGGGTTGTAATTCTCCCTCCTATTTAATAAAGTTCTTCAATTTTTCTTCCATATGATTGTGCAATTGCGAATGTTATCATTTGTGAATGCTATTATATGTTATTTATATATCTGATTCTGTAATGTTTATGAGGCAATAGATCAAGATTCTTTGACAGTTCTTTGTTACTGTGTTTCTACAGGTACTCTCCAAGTGGGTTAAGTATGGAGAGGAGTTGCAAGCTATATCAAGTGGGAGAGAGATCAAGCAAGGGATTAAGCAGAAGTTCCAGGTTGGTTCCATTATCTTTCTCTTATTTGTTACACATAGAAGAAATCGTTGAATTGCTTTAAATTGTTGTTTCTAGGGTAGCTGCTAAACCTAGAGGGCTAGTTGTTCAACAAGACACTAGTTTTCCCATAAACAAATTGGCGACTCCTCTAGGGATCAAATAGATGTTTGTTTGTTGTTGTTTTTTGTTTTATAAACTATAGACAGAGCCTGAAGTCATCCAGGTAGCCTTTGAACTGATCTTGCTATGCAATTGCATAGTAGATGAATGTTGCTTCAGTCAATCTCTAGTTTAATTGATGAATTAAACATTTGACTTACAAGCATTATAGATGCCCTTTTGATAGCTTAGTAACCTCTCAATACATACCTCTATACTTTTCTCTTTACTGTCCATCATAGCTCAGCTTAAATCACTGAAAACAACTGCACATCTAAGCCAAAACCCACTTCAGTTGTGCTCCCTGGCCCATCGCACTGTCTGTCACTGTAACCCAGTATGCATCGCACCTCCTGAGTGTGTAAATTGTGATGCATCTCTGTTTCTGTGAAGCCCAGGTGTGATGATTGATTGAACCTATTTCCATTCTAGAAATTGGGGGTTTTTGTCCTTGTTTTCAGTTTTGTTTAGTTGTTTTTGCTACTTATGAAAAGTGCCTCATTACTGAAGCCTACTTGCATCACATAGATCAACCTCCATTAGATTAGGATTAGTAAATGTTTTTTGTATTTGTTCATCATTTTCAATCCTTTGTCGAAAAGTTGCTTAAATCGATCTGTCGCTTTGGTACAAAAAGTGTTGTAATTGTCGCTTTGTGTCGAAAAGAGAAGTGTCGTGGATTCTACCTTCCCTGGATAGTCGATTGAACTTTTCATCATGTATTTGGTTTGATTTGTTTGTATTCCAAGTATCAAAAGCATTTTTTTTTCAAAATTGAAAAGTGTCGTTTAGTCTTCCTTTCTCTTTTTCAGAAGAAATTGTCAAAAATGTCATTTTGAAAGAAATATTTCAGATCTTTGCTGTATTTAGTTTTCCTTTTTGGAATTTTTCACATTAAGGAGAACAAAAAAAATACATGCATTTGCATTTGCATTTAGTTTTTGTGCTAAAAATGATTTAGGAAAATGCACTGGTGTGTGCTCTTTGCTCTTTGTTTGAAAGAATTGTAATCTTCTTTCCTTAGTAGCTAGGATTTTCATTGCTCGAAATGAACAAAGATTGTTTATCATCGTAGATTGCATTTTAGGAATTTCAAATCATCATCACGCGGTAAACCATTGAAAGGCAAACTTTAAACAAGATCAACTCTAAAATAAATTTCAATGAACCTAACAACACTTTGGAACTTAACGCAACACATCTAGAGGTCTAGGCTAGAGATGTGTTTCGGCGTCGTAAAAACTAGTAACTATCGTTTTCATCGAAGGTTGGGTGATTCCTCCTCCTTGATGTGACAAGTGCTACCATGGACTTGTGCTCCCCATACCGTCGCGTATATATTGGGATACCACAATAGGCTTATATCCTTTATCCATAGGAAACTGAGTCTGTCGCCTTATTGATCGCAATGCATTGAACACAACATTTGGGAAGATTGACTACCGTACATAAGTCCTTGGTAATTTCTCTTTAATTTATCACCAAGGTGTATATTGCAGTTTTGCAATTGGTTTCATAATCCCTCTGTCTAGATTTCCAGAGTAGTCACTTTCATTCCTTTTCAACTTTTTAAAAGAAAAGGTCCATCTGAGCACTTGTCACTTCAGGCTCATTAAAAATTGAAGGCAACTAGATTCATCTTTTGTTTTTTCTCAACTCTTAAAAATTGAAAAAGCAAAGTTGTGTCAAAGCGTATTTAAGATTAATTGAATTCGAAATAACATCCATGTTCCTTAGTTGATCTTAGGTTGAGATATATGGAGACAAATCTGGGGTCCACCAATCAAGGAATCCCTTTTGAGTCCAATCCTAGTCCTTTTTCTTCTTGGGGAAATATTGGTGCTCCATATATGGCTACATTGTTCCTTCCAAGAATTACCATTGGCCTGCTAGTATAGCTGTTTTCAACCTCTGTGATTCAAAATGCCATGATTCCTCTGCAATCGAATCAACTTCCAGTTGATACTGAAGTTGACACTTCGCCTTCTTCTTCATTTGTTTCTCCCTCCCCTTCTTCCTCTTCGCTTGGTGAAATTAGTGATGCAAGTAACCAGGTGGTTGAGAAGAAGAAGAAAGGGAAGGAGAAGAAGAAGAAGCCAATTCAGTAAGGGGGAAACCAAGCAACCATTGCTTTGAATGCATCATCTAGTGAAAATCCACACATTAGACTTTCCAAAGCCAAATTTCCATGCATAATTTGTGCAGGTGACCATTTTTCTCGAGACTATCCTTGCTTTCCTCGGATCTTGAAAGAATGGTCTCCCCGTTCACAACATCCTATGTCATCAACATCTGGAGATCATGTTAATAACACACCTTCAACTAGTGATAGTAAATTTCATGGACAGACAAGAAAGGTTAGGTTTCCATGTAGGTTATGTGAAGGGAACCATGCCCTTCACCTTTGTCCCTTTTTGGATGAAGCCAAAAGAGTGTTGGATAACCGTCCTGCTTCACCACAGCGACTTCCATCTGGCTACAGGAAACTCTCCCCAAGTCCTTTACTAGTTGAAAAACCGACTGACTTAAATCAACCGTCAGTCGAAACCACTCTCTCTGAAAGTGAATCTTATGAGTCTATACCTGATCAAAGTCAACAGGTCGGGGTGACAGTTGACCCAATTTCACCTTCAGATAATCGTACCCTTCCCGAAGATAGTGATAATTATACCATTCAAATTATTTTTGTTACTTCAAATTCTGATGAACTTGAGGGAAATCCACCCATTCCTTCACAATAGGAGGAAAACCCCCCAGTTCTCGTAACACAAAGGGTTAATTCACCCATTTATTCTGTACCCCCTCCTAGTAGTCTAGTCACCTCCTTTGATTAGAATCGACTAGAAAGATCCAGCCTTCCTTCTTATGTACCTTTCCAAATCATAGTACAAGTTTGTAAAATGATCATATCTAGCACTATCATAGATGAAGCTGCATCAGTGAGTATTCTTTCTTCAACTACTTGGAAAGCGCTTGGATCGCCACCGCTTATACCTGTTAAACAAAATCTATTAGGCTTTAACAAAGGAACTAGTCGACCGTTAGGGATCCTTCCTAAGTTACCGATCACTTTGGGAGGGAAAACCATTCATCTGAACATGATGGTAGTCCCAGGACTGTTAGATTACAATTTACTCCTTGGATGTGACTATGTTTATAACATGGAAGCTATGGTTTCAACACTCTTTCGAGTGATGCATTTCCTGCATGAAGGAAAAATTGTCACCATTGACCAGCTTTAATTTCCTGATTCAAACATAGCTCCAAGTCAATCATCATCCCTAAATGGTCCTTTTACATCAGCGGTATCTCTTGAACCTTCATTCCATCCACCTGATTGCCATGAGTATTCTAGTAGATGTAACGAAGCTTAGGGGGCATGCACCCTTGTCTATTCTGGACACACCTAGTTGTAAAGATAAGTTTCCCTGTAGGTTATGTGATTGGTCTAACACACCATTCACCTTTGTCTATTCTAGATGAAGCCAAGGAAGTGTTTTGTCTATTCTAGACGAAACTGTCCTACCTAACCACATAAATTTCCATATGGTTACAGGAGACTCTCCTTTTCATCATGCTAGGGGCATGCAAACCATTTTTCCCCATTTTTAATTTTCATTTTCAATTTGTTGTTTTTCAATTTTTAGTTTTGTCATTTTCAAGCTTATATAAAAAAAAAAAAAAAAAAAAAAAACCTGCAACCAAGCATAGTTTCTTCGTTTCAATCTTGTGTAAAAATGAAACCGAATCCAAGCATAGTTCCCCCATGGTTCAAGCTTGTCAAAAAATGAACCCACCTTCAGTAATTAACCTTTGTGATTGCCATTGTATCAGCCTTTTGAGCCTTGGTTGTGTACCTATTATCACCTCCATTCTTTTGCATGATTATACGCTTCCACTTGGTTGTTTACCCTTTTTGAAGAACAGTGACAATGAGTGATTTTGTTAGCCAACCTCTTCATAGAAATCACCATGTTTTGAGAAGTTCCAAATTCACCGGAACCAGTTGCTACCCTAGACACCACTCGTTCCTCAAAATCGAGTCTCCTTTAAACCCTTTTCAGACTCGTTAAATATGAAAAGATTGTTTGAGCAATTGTCCTTTCCAACTCGTTAAAGTGATTGGAAATGGCATCCCTCCTATATATTTTAATCTTTTTTAGACCTGAGGAATTATCTCACGAAAAAGTATGAGCAATTGGCCTTTCCAGCTTGTTAAAGTGATTGGAAATGTCATCCCTCCTGTATATTTTAATCTTTTTCAGACTTGAGGGATTATCTCATGAAAAAGTTCGAGTGCTTGTCTTTTTCGGCTCGTTAAAGTGATCGGAAAAGTCATCCCTTTTGTATTATTTTATCCTTTTTCGGACTTAAGGGATTATTTTACGAAAAAGAACTGCTGGAGTTTTCTTTTCGTCCCTTTTCAAACTCTCTAAACATGAAAAGGACCAAGTTATCCTTGTCATTAAACTCATTAAAACAATAGCGACAAACTTGTCCATTCTAGACAAGACCGAGTTTCACTATCGCTAGACTCGTTAAAACATAGCGATAGGTTTGCCCGAAGGGAAAATTATAGAACAAGCATATGTTATCCTCCTCAAGCTTGACAAAAATAAAGAGGTACTGGTCAGCAATGACTCGGGAAAAAGGGAAAAAACTTGAAGAACTTATGGTAGCAGGTCACTCTTGAACATGACACTTTCACTCCATCACCATTATTGAGTCGAGTTGGGTTATTCCGTTCACTGGTCATCTCACCATTGGTCTTTCACACCATCCATATTTTGGGGTTAACGCTACCAATCCATCTTAGTGTCGCCGACATGTTCAAGAGAAGTCATTCAGTTGAGAAACCACAATCCAGTTAATGCCTCATCCACTGCAATACCTTCAACTTTCATTTTTCATGACCGCCATTCCTGAACCTTGTGTCGTCAGATCGTTTTCACCTCTAGAAATCATTTTCTTCGTTTCATGTCGTAGATGTGGGATACATCAAGGCCCTCCTACGAAGAGTCACTTCTTGTCGACATCAGCTCATTATCCAAGAATATGACTTGGAAACACCCCTTTCAATGATTTGGAGCTTGCATGCATCAATGGCAAGTTCCTCACTTTCGGCGATAGGTTGACATCAATAGCCTTCGACCAAAATATTTTGCGTGGTGTTCGACATCGGATCATATATTCACACCATGTGAATTGTATTGTAGTACCTTGAGGGTCATTATCATTATCAATGATTCCTCTCACGTCTGTTAACAGCTCACATTATTGGCTGGTAATCAGGCGATGTCTTTCCATGTTCAACTTCAGAACATCTCTTCACATGGATTGACTTCTACATCGGGCGAAGATTGAACGATTTTGAAGACCCCGGATCTAGTTTCATCCATCCAAGGTGCGATATATTCAGGGATATAAAAACATCAAATGTATAAAGGCGCTGCACAGATGGTCATTTGAACCAGCGATGATGACTCTACATCTGAAGAATCATCAATCTGTATCTACAGACGACTATCTAATCTATGTACATGAAATGAATTTATAAAGCTAAGCATGGGAATGCCTACCTCAGCTAGATCATGAAAATTATATTATGATGATGTATTGTATTGTAACTTATGCAAGTGTTGAAGCCCCGAAAATCGGGTCGACAACAAGGGGGATACCCACCCGGTCCGGACCTTGGTTGGCAGCTCCTTATCCGTTTGGTATAGCGGGTCCGACTGGGGATGATGGGACCAGTTTCCCAATCTAAGGGGTGTGTGTGTGTGTGTAGAGTTGGATGCTGTTGATCTAAGAGTATTTTAATCTAATTTAAATCAAACTTCTAAACTAACTCTATGCTACTGTAATCTAATGAGAAACAACACATCTAATCTACGCTAACCCGGGGTGTATTTCTTCTGTTATGCGATCTAAAAAGATTTCGAACAATAACTGGTAATAAAGATCATTCAGCTATCATAAGAATAGAAATCAATTAAGATAAACCATTCTGCGTAAGAAGTTAAGCAAAACAGTTGTGAACAGCATATCGCATAATAAGTTATTCATATATCAAGCACAAATAAATGACTCCACCGTACAGAAGTGCCAAATGGTAACCCACACATTCATGCATTAGCATATAAACAACTGAAAACTACATATCACTTTAAGAATATAAGCAAAAACAGGTCAAGAGATAAAAGTACCATTTATGACTGGTTCTATTCATAAGCTTCAAGCAACAACAATTTACCTCTACTTGTTCTAACATCTACTAAGAGTACAAAAGTGCAACATCAGTAGCAGACATTAAATGCAAACATTAATAAATCTCAATCCATCCATTCATCAAAAACCTCCTCTGAGGGTGCAGAAGTGCATGTTCTGAGGACAAGTTTCTTGACAAATTTCTGGACCCTTCTCTAAATGCATGAGAAGGGTTAAAATACTACTTCCTAATTCTAATAATAGTATTATTACAAAATTTAGGATGCAGTTTTCAAATGACTGTCCTTTTTCTAATCTAGTTAAAAAGAAAAAAAAACTTTCTAAGTAAGGCTACTTCTGAACTTGGTCCTTAAAGTTGCAAGTATCCAGCATAGGATTAAGAAGAGTCGGTTGACTGATTTCGGCGCTAAGCTGTGCAGCGAAAACAACATCCATGAGAGCTGGCGCTATTTTTTCGGCCGCGTTTGTGATGCATTTCACCGTCATCCATTGGCTGTGCAGCTTGACTAAGTACATCCAGTAACATTCCCAGTTCAACCTGGCTAATGCGTGGATTGCTTTCTCCTTTGCCTGCGCTTTCTGCTTCCATTCTGCTTCCAGTTGTAACCTCTTTGGTAGATACCCCGGGGTGGTTTCTGCGATTAAATTGGCCCTGTGTAAATTCTCATTTACACAGTCGATGAGAATGCTTGCCTGTGTAGCCGCTGTCTCCGCTGCTTGCTCCGCCTACCTAATTTGATCATCCCATTTATTAAAGAGCAGTTCTTTATGGTTTTCGTTTATCCTTGGTGCACCTGCTCTTCTTCCTTCATCATCATCCTGCCAAGTTAAATATTCCGTCACGCTTCTGTCACTCTTATCATAGTCACTCCGCAAATCTACCACTTGATTGGTGATTTTATCGCTCAACTCGCAATAGTGACTCCACTGTGCTATTTTACGTCCCAACTCTTCCTGTTGCTGCAGTAGTTGCTCATTTAAGCCAATAGCTTCTGAAACAAATTCTGCCAGCTTAGGCTCATCCTTATGCATTTCTTGTAAAGTCTGCAATTGTTTTCCTTTTTCGTCGAGACTTCTTTGATAGCCTATCTGCATCTGTCGAAAGTCTTCCTGCAGCTTCTCGAGTTGTTTGGAAGCTTCAGTGTTAGCATTGGCTTGTTGCAACTATTGTTGTAGCAGCTGTATCTGGTCTTCTTGTTCTTTCAATAGCTGCTGAACTTCCGATGCCTTATCAATAGTCGCAGAAGCATATGCTCCTGCGATCTGAGACAGCTTAGTGAGGTTTTCAGTTGGGTTATTATTGGGGTCTTTCCATAAGACATCCAACTGTTCGGCATCTTGTGGCAGTGTATTTTCTAGTTTTCTTTTCTTCCTCTGCCTCCTTACAACTGCTTTGTGTTGGGGACTATAGAATACATCCAGTGGGGGAATTTCTTCTACATTAAGTAGAAGCTCAGAAGGTGGAGCGATAGGAAAATGCTTCGTTTCTGTGACACTACTGACTATGGTCGGGACCACTTCTTGCACTACCTGTGTATTGTTCACAGGTGTTTTCGGGGCTTGCCCTTCAAGATTGATCAATTCATTGAAGGTTTCCCATTCTTTGTCCAGTTCTGTTGTGACGAGCGGTGCTTCGATGACAGGAAGGGGGACATCTCTTCGCGGGGAGGCGATAACTTGTTGTTGAGACATTGCACTTGACTGAGCTGTATCCTTAGTTGTTTCTTTGGTTTTTCCTTGGTCGTATCCAGACTCTTTAGGATGCTCAGGCACTCCTTGTGCAGTGTTGGATTTAGATCTGGAAGTGCTAGAGTTTTCGTTGAGGCTAATGCTCAGAGTTGGTTCTCTAGCGGGCAGTCGTAGCTTTTCTAGCGGAATACTGGCCAGCCTTCTTTCCCTGTATAACATGAATCTTTGGAGGTCATCTGGAGACAACCTCGACCGAGCTTCTCGCAAAATTTCTTGGAGCGAACTTCTATTCTGAAATAGATCATCAAACAAATCTTTCTTCCCAGAGAACACTCTTATTTTGATGTTCGTGGTGAACTCTTGGGCAATATCATTTGGGTCAAATGGCCTTGCTAGGAATTTAAATAATTGAAGACACGTCACATTCTCCACTTCGCCGAAAGCGTGTCCTACATCGAACAATGAGAAGGCCCCACAAGCTACAGGAAATTGAGGCCATATGGCCTTCTTTTTGTCTTTTAGGTCTTTGGTCAGACCGCCTTCTGAACAAGTTTGATAAGCAATTTCCCGAGCCAAAAGTTTATCAGGGATATATAGAGGTAGGACATGTGGAGGTACAGTGCTTCCAAAAACTCTAACATAAGTAAACCATTCTTCCCCGAACCATCTCGCGATGGGGATGATGTCGATTTGTGCCTCGGGAGAGCACCTCGGGGGGTCTTTATCATACATTATTCTATACAAGGGCAAAATAAGCCCGTGGCAAATCTGATAGAAGTGAGGGGCAAACTGAGAATCCCATAACACCTTATGATAGACATGGATAGGCAATGGGTCTTGGGTAGTCCATTTCCAACCCATAATAGGGAATTTAGACACAAGACAAACAGAATCCATAACATATGCAGACAGATAAAAAGGAGGATAGACCCTTTGAGACAAGGATCTTTTAGACCGGTAATTGATAACAGCCGTGTAAAGATTATCAGAAAGAATTTTGGCCCAATCCACAATATCGGCGTTTGTGGCAGCATCAATTAATGGTAGCCATTCAGACGAAAACTTGTTGATATCCGGCATACCAAATAACCTACAGAGCATGGCCATAGCAAAACAATATGGAGAGGTGAGGGAACCAGTGCTGTACATACCGTTTTTGTCCTTTTTGAGTGGCTCCTCTTTCCTAGACCAATCTTTGGTGGTGTCTGATAGGTCTGGGTTCTCCGCCGTGAACTTCTTAACTAATTGAGCATTATAGGTCATTTGTGGTTCAGGAAGATGATACATAAGCTTCAAATCTTGTGCAGCAAATGATCCGATGAGCCCGTGTCCTTGAACTTTGAATTGTCTGTTGTTCATGTTTGCATCATCCAGTATCCATTTGATCATATCCGTATATGGTAGGATTTTGGGTCTTGCCGCTATTCTGTGAAGAAATGAGCATGCTAGGTCTTCTAAGGACGCCTCAGAAGAGCGGTGCGAACCCACGAAAGAAACAACCTTCATTATTCTGGGATTTTCCTCTTCTAGTAACCTGTACATGCTTTCCCATGTTGATATTCCCGCGTCTTTGTTACAGGCTGTGTCTGTATACAAAGGCACCATCTCCTTCGTCTTTTCCTTTGCTTCGGAGCTTTGAGCTTTGTGTTTCTTTCCCATTTCTTCCTGCGTCTGTGTTTGAATCGTCTTAGCTCTTCGTTCCTGCAGATTACGAGTGAAATGGAAATGACTGATCCAGAAAGGTGATGGGAGAGTTTTAAATGCAACAGATGTATCGAATATGCCACCTTACGTGAAGTAAATCTTTACAAAGGCATGCGTCTTTAATTCACTTAATAACTGACAACTAAATCATTTACTATCATTAAAAGCGCATGATTTTGAGTCAGATTATGGTAAGTGGCTTTTCTTTGAATGGCGTGCCCGAAGGATTCGTAATGAAGTGATTTATGATTTTCTTACGTAAGCTCGCATAGTGCGCGATCGCAAGTCGCCCCATCGCAAATCACACGGTTGTAATATCGCAGCGATCGCAACATCGCAGATCGCAGAACTTTGATGTTTGCCAAATCCTGTCGGTTCATTTCTGCGATATGCGATCTTGCGATCGGCGTTATCACAGATCGGTGAATCTTTAAATTTTTCTTTATGAGGATTACTTTGTAGCGACGCGATTACATTCTTAACACGAGGATTTTGCGCATATCGATATTTAAAGAAAAATGGAGGTATTTCCTATCTTTTGCAACGCAACTTTAAAGATTTTCTCTTTATCATAGACTTAGGTTTTTAAAATGTTCAAAAGACTTACCTAAGCCCATGATGGTAACCTTATCTTGATGAAAGGAAACTCTTGTTTTTTCTAAAAATTAACTAAGGGTCCCCATTCATTTAAGTATTATGGTTGACACTAAAAATGAACTAAGGGGGGGGGGTTGTTGCTGGCCACAACAGCAGGTCACCTTCCAATTCGAAACCTCGGATCCTCATGATAAATAATTTCACCCGACATCAAGATTTACGACTTCATGCTTTAGGGAGCAACTGTTATAGAAATATTTGGGCACTTCAACCCCAATCTTATATGTCAATAAACTAGGGCTCTTCAACCCCTAAAAGAGTTGTTTCATACCCTAAAAGAACATGGTCATCTGATTACATCATTCCCCAAAAGTTCCACCTGAGAAACCATCCAGAAATGGCCTAAACTGAACCATATTGACTGCTACACTGGCCAGGTGCGATGCATACTGAGTGGTACACTACCCAGGTGTGATGCATACTATTTGGGCCTTCTATAGGGTGCGATGGGTGAGGATGGACAAATGTCCAAGACAGTTTGCTAGGTGGTTGCTCATGGAATCTTCTAGAAACTTCTCCTATGACACTTGCCTCTCTGAATTCACCCAGGGATGAGTAAGAGATCGAAGAAATCTCCAAGTGGAACCAATTGTGACAAGTGGAATGGCACTAATCAAAACCCCAGAGATGACTCACACCCTTATACACATCTATAAATGGATCCCTCATCTAAGAGATCTGGAGGCGGGGAAGATTGTGAGTTGCAAGGAAATGCTGATAGTTTGTAATTGAGGAAAGAGCATTGTATTGTTGGTGTGATCTTGCTATTTCATGAGGTGAAGAGGGCTTGATGCTGGGAGGATGATGCTGGATCAAAAAACTGGGTTGTAATTCTCCCTTCTATTTAATAAAGTTCTTCAAGTTTTCTTCCATATGATTGTGCAATTGTGAATGTTATCATTTGTGAATGCTATTATGTGTTCATTATATATCTAATTATATAATGTTCATGTTGTAATAGGTCAAGACTCTTTGACGGTTCTTTGTTACTGTGTTTCTACAAGTACTCTCCAAGCGGGTTAAGTACGGGGAGGAGTTTCAAGCTCTATCAAGGGGGAGAGAGATCAAGCAAGGGATTAAGCAAAAGTTCCAGTTTGGTTCCATTATCTTTCTCTTATCTGTTACACATAGAAGAAATCATTGAATTGCTTTAAACTGTTGTTTCTATGGTAGCTGCCAAACCTAGAGGGCTAGTCATTCGACAAGACACTAGTTTTCACAGAAACATCATCCCTATCCACTTCCCAGGAGAAGGAACTGTGGAGCTTATTGAGAAAACATTTAGATGCCTTCACTTGGAGTTATAAGGAGATGAAGGGAGTGCACCCTTCAGTATGTACTCATCATATATACATTAAGGAAGATTGCAAACCAGTCAGGCAGCCTCAAAGGAGGATGAATCTAGCCCTTAAAGACATTGTTAAGGAAGAATTGCAAAAATTACTTGATGCAGGATTCATCTACCCCATCTCTAATAGTGAATGGGTCTCTCCTTTGGTGCTAGTGCCAAAGAAAAATGGTAAGTGGAGAATCTCTGTTGATTATCGGGAACTGAACAAGGCCACTAGAAAGGACCATTTTTCTTTGCCTTTCATAGATCAAGTGTTAGATGGTCTGGCAAGGAAAAAAAATTTCTCCTTCCTAGATGGGTTTAGCGGGTACAATCAGATTCAAATTAGCCCGGAAGACCAAGATAAGACCACCTTCACTTGTCCTTGGGGAACCTTTGCATATCGGGTCCTTCCTTTTGGTTTGTGTAATGCTCCAGCCACTTTCCAGAGAGTAGTATTAAGTATATTTTCTGAAATGTTTCATGATGTAGTGGAAACATATATGGATGATTTTACTCCTTATGGTTCTAACCTTCAAGAAGCTTTATCTAACCTAGGAAAATTTTTGGACAAGTGCATTGAAATGAACCTGTCCCTCAGTGCAGAAAAATGTGAATTTTTTATGACTGAAGGGACCGTGCTAGGTCATGCAATATCTCAACAAGGATTGCAGGTGGACCCCAACAAAGTTGCCATCATCCAAAGGGTCCCACCTCCTCAAAAGGTGAGAGATGTCCGAAGTTTCCTAGGCTTAGCTGGATATTACAGAAGATTCATTAAAGATTTCAATAAGTTAGCCTCTCCGTTGTTTGGTCTTTTGGGAAAAGATGTCGAGTTCATATGGACTAAAAACTGTCAAGAAGCCCTAGATACCTTGAAAAGAAAACTTGTGACTGCCCCAATTTTGAGAGGCCCAAACTAGGCCCTACCTTTTCACATTCACACAAATGCCTCAAACAAAGCAATAGGAGCAGCCTTAGGACAAATTTATGAAAAGTTACCTTATGCCATATACTTTATAAGTAAAATTTTGTCAAAGACAGAGTCAAACTACACAGTAACCCAGAAGGAACTCCTAGTTGTAGTGCATTCCTTAAATAAATTCAGACATTACATCACATGCTATCAAACCTTTGTACACATTGATCATGCTGAAATTAGGTATTTAATGAATAAACCAGATGTAAATTCTCACATTATTAGATGGTTGATTTTACTACAACAATTTGATTTAACCATTGTTGATAAGCCTGGTAAAGAGAATGTTGTTGCTGACTTTTTGTCTAGAGTAAATTTGCCTGCAGGTGAAGAAGGAATGGTGGATGATCAAATGCCAGATGAACACCTATTTTCTATCTCAGTACTCTCTCCATGGTTTGTTGATATAGAAAATTACTTGGTTTCAGCACAGTTCCCACCACACCTGTCCTCAAAAGAGAAGAGCAAGATCATGAGGAAAAGCACCCCTTTCACTTGGATTGGGGGCAATCTCTTCAAACTTGGCCTAGATCAGATCTTGAGAAGATGTGTCAGGGAGGAGGAAGTTTTTGACATTCTCCTGACCTGTCATGACGGGCCTTGTGGAGGTCATTTTGTAGCAAAGAGGATTGCCTTCAAAATATTGCAGGTAGGCTACTATTGGCCCACTCTTCATCAAGATGTGAAGAGATATACCAGCCAATGTGATCGGTGCCAAAGGATGGGGAAACCTACTCCAAAGGATGAGAAGCCCATGTAACCTCAAGTGACCTTCAAGCCATTTGAGAAGTGGTTCATGGACTTTGTGGGTCCTATCAACCCTCCTTAAAAACAGAGGCAATACATCATTGTGTGCACCGATTATCTGACAAAATGGGCAGAGACAAAAGCAATCAAGGCAGCAACAGAGGAAAAAGTAGTTGAGTTTTTAAGAGAAAACATATTCTATAAGTTCGGGTATCCAAGAGAACTGGTCACAGATCAAGGCAGTCAGTTCACTTCCAATTTGATTGAAGACCTGCTCACACATCATAAAATCAAGCACATGACTTCCACCCCTTACCATCCACAAGCCAATGGGTAGGTGGAAGTCACTAATAGAGCTTTGGAAGGAATTATGACCAAGGTAGTGAGCAGCAGCAGAAAATATTGGGCGGATAGACTAGTTGAGGCCACTTGGGCCTACAACACAACATTGAAGACCACCACAGGGTTCAAACCCTATCAACTAGTCTATGGGAAGAAGGCTTTGCTATCAATAGAATTTGAATACAATACACTAAGGATGGCAACTCAGCTAGACCTAGACCTCATCCATGCACAGAGGGAAAGACTACTCCAACTCAATGGATTGGATGAACAAAGATTGCAGGCCCTTCTCCACACAGAGGTAGTTCAGCTTCAAAGGAAAATATGGCATGACAAAAATATCAAGGAGAAGCAATTCCAAGAGGGAGATTGGGCACTGCTCTATGACTCAAGGTATAAAGACTTCAAAGGCAAGTTGAGTACAATATGGCTGGGACCCTACACTATGGAAAAATGCAATGAAAATGGTTTAGTTCTAATCCGAATCATTGATGAGGAAGTCATCCCCATGCTTGTCAATGGACATAGGTTGAAAATTTACAAGAAGCCCCTCTCCAAGTGAGAGTTCATTGAAGATCTGAATAAGAAAGTGTTGGTAGTGGAGCAGGGCTTAGCCTCCACTCACTGAAGAAGCAAAAAAAAAAAGAAAAAAATAATAAGGACTCAAGTGAAAACCTCCACGAGGCGCTTGAGTCCCATCACTGGGTTGAAAACCTCTCTTGAGGCGGCCCAGAGATGACAAAAAAAAAAGAGCAAGAATAAGATCCCTAGGTGAAAACCTCCCTTGGAGGCGCCCAGGGTAGGCAATTAGGGTGAAAACCTCCTTGAGGCACCCTAGTTGTCTTTCAAAAAAAAAACAGAGAAAAAGAGAAAAAACAGAGAAAAGAAGAAAGGAAAAATTGACTTTTAATGTGCATTGCAGGTTACAGGTGGGCCACAGGGAGCAAGAGAAGATGCCACAAAGCCTATTTCACCTCCTCCACACTCTTCTCCATCATTTCTAACCTTTCTTCCACCTCACTGTGTTTTTTTTCTGAAGACTGTGTATCCTACAGGAGGCCCTGTGTGTTCTACAGGAGGCTCTTGTAGAAATCACAGAGAGCCAGAAATGGATTTTAAAAACAGTTTGAGGGGCTAGGAAGTTTCATGAAGAGCATGTAGGCCTTCCTACAGCTATCCACCCTCCTGGCCATCCATCCCACACCTGCACCACCTCATCATCATCGATTTCTTTCCTTCCTGTCAAAAAAAAAAACACAAAACCAGTTTTTTAGAAAAAAAAACAAAAAAATAAAAGGAACAACACCTCCAAATCTCACCTGCAGCTTACCAAATACCTCTCCACCTCCATCAACATCTCTGGTATCATCCTCACAGCTCCCAGCACAAAAATCAGCTAAAATTTTTAAAGGGAGAAGCAGCTACAGGAGCTCCTGTAGGATTTCCTGTAGCAGCTGATCCCCTAAAAATCAAGCCATAGCAGCAAAAAAAGTGCAACTAGGGGATTGAAGAGGATATCTGAAGCCAGATCTAGCCAAAGGGTACATGAAAAAATAAAAAAAGACATACATCAGACAGCATAAAGCATGCAACGAAGGGTACACAGGCATGCAATGACTAAAATACAAGCATGCAGCAGCAAAGGAACCAAAATGCACCACGGCACGAAAATTTGACTTGTAGGTAAGTGTCTAACGCTCTCCTCTGTTGCATCTGTGTAATTAAAAAATATGCATAAGCGAATGAGATGGTTAGGTTTTAACGAGAAAAGGTGGACAGTTAACTAGCCACCCTCATCCAGTTGACTGCGCTCATCCGAAGATGCCACCACACCTGTGCCTAGACAACTCACAGAAAAATCGAAAGGACAGGTAGTGGAGGGTATAAAAACTCCGATGCAATGATGGGAAGTGATTACAAGAAAGAGTCATGAGGAGTCATGATGACAAGGCAGTGGGGACCAATGGTCCAAATATGGCAATGTACATTTCTGCCAGCTCACCCCATCACCAGAAATATCTAAAAGAAGAAATAAGTATTCCTCCTCGAAACTCCTTCACCACCTTTTCTTTCATTTCATCCTCATCCACTTAGCTGCAACAAGCTCTTTGTTGCCACCATAGCCTCGAAACCATCGTTCTCTATCATTTTCAGCCATCCTTTTGCTATCAACGTTCTACTGGAGAAGTAACAGGTTCTACAGGAGCACCTACAACCAGTTCTACAGGAGGGGCAGTAAGCAGTTTTTAAGGAGAAAACATGGGGTTTTTGCTCGAATTATGGCTTGAAGAGGTAGGTTATGTGCATACCCACCTTGATTATTGATATGTGCAAGGAATGTTACAGTTTTAAGGAGGAATTGAGTCCATAGAAGGAGAGAAATTGCATAAAAAAAATTCTGCCTGTTTTCTTAAAAAAAAACATAGTTTTCTCTATTTTCCTGTTTCTTCAAAATTCTTGTCTCCATCTCTACCTTGGGTGTTAAAAAGGGGTATAAGAAAAATAACAGGGGGATTCATGAGGAAGGAGCCCACAAATTCAGTCAGGATCCATGAACATCCTAAAGTAGTAGCCATTTTTACCAGAGAAAATTGGCTCAAGAGTTTTCCCTTTCTTTAGTACCTCACTAGAGGACCCATGCCACTGTTACTTTGAGAGGTCTCTCCAAAGAAATAACCCCAGAATTTATTAGTAGGGTTACCACCCTTCCTCTTCGATTACCTTGGAGTAAAGATGAAAAGCAAATTGGACAGAATGCCAAGAAAACCTTCTTCCAAAACACTGAACATCCTGTAGAAGACAAAAATGGCATTAGAAGAACAAGCATACCTTACCCTTGGGATGAGGTCAGTTACCAAATTATCAAGTATATTTCCTGTGAAGGGAGGTATAGCATAGTTTATGGCTACCATTTTAGACTTCTCCATGAGCTGAGATATGGCATGGACACTCCAACACCCCAAAAACTCAGCATCCCCTATTTTCTCCTACAGTCCCTCATAGATTCCAGCATTAAGTTGAAGGCAGGAGGTCCAGATCAGTTGGCTCACCATGGGTTAATTAAACTATTAGTGGAAGAAGCCCTCCATACCTTCACAATCCCCATAGCATGGGAAATCTTTAGAAACATGACAAAAGAAGATGATATAAAGGCCCTCACATATGATCACAGTCCTTCTGATAGTGAGGGGGAAGAGTAGCAAGAGGAAGAAGGGGAGGAAACTAAGGAACAAACAGAGGAGGAAGACACCAAAACAGAGAAGGAGGAAACTAAACTAGAGGAGGAAGAAACCAAAACAGAGCAAGAGGAAACAAAACCAGCAAAGACAAAGAAGACAAAAGGAGAGGAAAAAGGGGCAGAAAAGACAGAAGTGTCTCCTGAGACCCTAGAAAGAGAGGCAACAGCTACCCTCACTGCCCTCAACACCCGAATTAAACCAAAACAAAAGAGGAAGAGGTAGACATCAATGTATTTCTGGTCTCGTAAAAGCACAAGGATAAAAATAGGAAAACCACAGCCATCTCCGACAGTGCCTATTATAATTGAAGATTCACCCACTATCAAAGGGGAAGAATCTCCCTCTAAAACCCCCATCACATATGAAAGAGGAAGTCCCAGATCTTCCACCTGGAAGGAAAGAGTGCAACTACAGGACTCAAAAATAGCTCTACAAGAGGCACAAACTGTTCTACAGGAGACCCTAACTAAGCTATAGGAGACCGAAAAACTTGAGAAAAGGGTAGAAGAATAGCGAAAGGGGAAGGAGGAAACAACAGAGGCACAAGAACCTGACCCCCAGCCTATTTTGGGCTCTTACTACAATCTTCTTGAGGGGGAAATATCATTCCATATAAATTTGCAGTCCCACTTTTCTTTAAGTTAAAGAAAGAGAGGATAAGGAGCCATAGATGGATGCAAATCGCCAAATCCAAGGGGGTAGAGGATATTGGCCACACGGAGAACAAGCTTAGAGAAATGGGCAGGGAGTTAAGTGTTGTAAGACATAGAGAGGCAATCACAAGAACTCACTTGGAAACTGAAAATGAGTTGCTAAGAAGACATCTACAAGAAAAGGAAACACAATTAGCATGCATGGCTAGCTGGTCTATGGAGGCACTACAGTGCAGAACACCAGCAAAATCATATGGATTATACTCCAAAGACCAATAGCTACAGTTTCAGATCAAGACTTTGGTACAGAGAGGCACAATGCCTTTTTAGGATTACAAACAGTTCATGGATCTATGTGACCAAAGCTCTTCAGAAGACAAGGCAAAAGTAGCAGAGTTCTATTTGCATAACATGGCCCTCATAGACATGAACGTGTGGGACCCCAATGCTAGGCTAGTGGACCTGCAGCTAATGGCCATGGCCTCATGGATAAATCATGAGGAGGAAAGGGCAACAGAAATCAAAAAGTTGATGGCAAAAGAGAAAAATGAACCCTTAATGATCAGAGCTGAGCTATCAGACCCCATGGCTCTCATCCGCACACACCAGCTGCTTGCAAATAATCCTCAAAGTGCCCCTAAGTATATCAATTATTAGGCTCAGGCCATTGCACATTTTGAGGACATGGAAAGGTTAGTTGGGGAAGACTGTATTCATGCTTGTATGAGAAGGTGGAACAATCTACCACACAGTCTACAAATAAGGGAGTATCACTCCCCAACAAGGATGAAAGAAGCATTTCAGAGAGTGCCACTGTACAAGCGCTCTATGCAGAATTTGAAGGTCAATTGGATTGGCCTCAAATTGAGTCCCCCACTGTTGCTAGGCCTGTTGGAAGATAGAAAAGAGGAAGAAGAACAACAACAGTGGGAAGAGGTGGACAGAAAGGCAGGATTTCATGACAAAGAATAGGAACTCACATCAGAAGCATGGGATGTCAAGGAGGCCATCAAGGCCATCAAAGATGAGGAGATGGATTGAGTTGCTCAGAGGATGAGCAACACCTTTAGTAGGGGGGTGATGATGAGCCCCTTAAATGAGTAATTATATGGGCTCATTTTTCCTCCTAACTTAGCTTAATCCACCATTCTCATTAGTTTATTGCATGTTTTTTTATTATATTTATGCTAATAGAGTGATTTGGGTTGGTCATTATGCCATGGAGTCTAATGTGTGTTTAATGCAGATTTTTGGTCAATTTTGGAGATAAAGTCAAAGATTTAATGGACAATTGGCAGCAATAATTCAAAGTAGACAAGGGAGAGGATTTATAGGAGGGTATCCCCCTCATTTATGACTCCCCACTTTGAATTCTCCATCATGCAGCTCGGAGCACAAGCAGCCACATCAATGCACCAAAGAGGCAGCCGAGCAAGTGGAGGATAACTTCTGTTTATCTCAAGTTTTGGGAGCCAAGCCTCCCTGATTTTAAGGAAGTTGTTGGGAGCTTCAGTTGTATAAGTAGAGAGGCCTAGGGCCTCATTAGGTTGTTGGAATTTAGTCAAATTTTCGAATTTTTGTTGCAGCTTTTCTCTGCTCAACTTCGAGCTTACTTTTGTTGACAGTTTCATGTAATCCTATTATTATTTTGATAATGAAGATGAGATCTTGTTCGAGTTAGCACTGACTTACCTCGGAGGGCTAAAGCTCTTGGGTTAGGGCCCAATCCAAGCAGCCAAGCTTTTCTTGTTTTGTATTTATATTCTTTGTTTCAGTTTATGAATTAGTTGCTGTTAGATAGATTTCTTTCTTAGTTAAGAATAGGTTGCTTTTGGTGATTTAAGAGGTTGTTTCCATTTCAGTTTACTGTAGCAGGTTGAATAGTGATAGGAAAAAGATACAAAAATTCCATCCATAGAGCCTTGGCCTCCTTTCCTCCCTCTGGGACCATGAACTGAGGCCGAGACCCTTTGGCTGCCACAAAAACACAGATTTGCCTTTTCCATAGGATTTATGGTGTTGCAGTTTGTTAGAAGGTTGATGATTTACTGTAGATCTATTTCATCATGCTCATTTCTGTCTTTGCAATAAATTTCCTTCCATGCTTTCTTTCCATGTAGCATTTTTCAGCATTTACTTTCCTAGATCAGAATTTAGACTAGCTTGATGCAAAGTTCTGTTTTTTGATGTAGCTAGTTTCCTTGCTCACTTAATATCATGGTGTGAGTTTCAATTCTCTTGCAACAATCCTCTTCTCACAATAAGTCAACCAATCAGCCATCACCATTTCTCTTTGATCTATGTTCCATAGGTCACTCAAAGTCCCTCACAAATCTGCCTTAGTTTTATGTACTTTTCTCATAAACTTTCCTCTCTTTCCTTAAACAAGTCCAACCATCTTCCTCTTTCCTGGTCCTTCTTGATGAACCCTAGACACCTTAACACATCACCCTAGCCTTCATCTACCCTTTCCACCAACTTTTCCACCTTCAAAACCTCCAAAACTGCTTTTGGCATCCTCCTATAGACCCCCTATATAGTATAGACCTCCTATAAATCCCCTGCAGCCTCCTGTAGATTTTCCTGTAGGTGTCTTTTTGAAGTCCAATTGTAGGAATAGCCTCCAGAATGCCACCTGGGACCTCCTAGGACCCATCAACACCTTCCTACACCTCTACAAACTCTAAATTCGCCCTCCATCGCCACCTAATCGCTGCCACATTCACAAACAAATAAATTACATGCATGACAATTTCACCTAAAAATACATAAAAATCTGAAAAGATGTTTTTTTCTCATTTCCTTCTAGAAATAGCTTGAGTATATGATGTTTACTTCCTAAGTAGGTAATGACATTCATTTTATGACTTTTCATCTCTTTTTCTGCAAAAGTAAGATTAGCAAGTTAATTAGGGTTATTAAGTTTACTTCACATTTCAGTGTTCTTTTCATTTCTGCAAGTAGAATAGCCTCTGTAGAGTAAGCTTTCCTTTCTTTCATCACATATAGAGCTTCTTATGGAATCCATAGAAGTTGGCTTGAGATCCTAGTGATCTTGCGCCAGCTGACCAAGTGACAGCCTGCAGTAAGAACTAGTACTTGTGCATACAACACCGTCGCTTCCAAGTTTGTTACGAACTACCGGGTTGATAAAAGTAAAGTAGGAAGCCCAGGAATTGCAGCATTATTGCTGCAATACTAGTGCTCACCAATAAGTAAGCACAGATTCAAAGTGGACATGAAATACATAAGCTAAGAATGAGTTCATTAACATATTCCCACATGAAAGAACACATACAAAAATTATGGAAATATAAGAAAGCATGTACAAACATAATAAAGGTGCATGAGAATCCATACTTAAAGTAAATAACTTATTATTTATGTTGTTGCAAACACAAGTACATGTTCTTCAATCCATTAAATCCCAACAGTGGAACACAGGCTTCTCATACCATTATCCAATGAAAAACCCTAGCCTCACCACAACTCACCCTACTAGTGGCCAAGAGTTGAGTGCCTCTAACTCTTCAAGAACATATCAATGATCTACTGCTAGTCCAATATCAAGTGCTAAAAGTCACCTACAAATGAGGCATGAGGGCATATTTATAGAGGTGAGGTGACTATTCACCTACCCTCATGAATTTTGAACTTCCTCACTACTCTCTCATGTCTAATGAGTAATACATGCCAATTGGTCTCAGCATAGTTGTTGGTACCATGATGAGAAATATTTAAATTATGATAGTAGAGAATATGTGAGGAAAGTATAGAGGGCTCCTAGAAACCCTAGAGTACTCATTCCTAATGTTGTTTCTAGGTCACAAGACAAGGTTGTTTGCCTATTATTGCACCTCACATGCATCCACCAACCCTTTGATGTTTTTCCTTTGGTATTGCTAATTAGTTCTTAGAGCCTGTATGGAACTAGCTTCCCATCCTTTCAAAATTCTAGTTACATAAATTTCGTGAGAAACCCTATCTTCCTCCACATAGGTCATCATGCTCGTTCCCTTTCTTCTACCTACAAACAAATTACATTGGTAAAACACATATTTGTAGTTAAATAATAAAATTAGAAACATGGCATATTCATAAAGAGAAAATATCAGTTTTGGACCCCTGCATGGTCCTTTCTATGGTGAAATGTTATCAAGGTATGTATAGGCCACATAGGATTTAGGGAATAATGTAAGATGTACTCTATCAACTGGTATTTTATGCAAAATCTCTATGTATTTTCCATCATCAATAGACCTACGAATAAAACTTCCTGAATAATGCCTCTTCAACCAAAATTCTAAATCCTTTACATTTTTTATGACCACAAGTGTTCCTCATTATTTATCATGAAAATTAAAAGAGAAAATGTTAAATGTATCTTCATTAGCTTGTAGTACCAAGAGGCATGTAGTTTCACTAGTTTTGTAAGCTACTCATTTCCTTAAGTCTGCTTTTGGATAACCATATTTCTCATCAGGAAGAGAGAATATAATAAATGAGAAGAGATGGTCATTGAAAACCCTAGGAGGTATATTATCATAGAGAATTGAAAAAGTTACTAAACAAGGATTGTGTACTTTTATCCTCTACTTTTGCTTGCCCTAATTGTTGAACCCAAATTTCATTGTCATCTACAATCTACATCTTAGATGACATGATAAGGCATTGTATACTCTAAATGACTGAGGCCTATTCATTATCTTGGGCTCACACCTTTCGATATTACAAAACCCTATTGTTACCAAAGATTAGAGGCACATTTATTGTTAAATGACCTTTGTAAAAGATTTACTTCTTGCAGTACAAGATGATCTCATGTCTTGAATTCTCCTCGTGGAGAGCATGATGACCGCATTAAATTTCATGTGCTTTAAGATGTATAGGAATCCATGGTTACAAATCTTGCATTTTTTTCATAATTGTCCATAAGTTGTTGTTGAGAATTGGGTATCCAAGTGACATCATGATAATCCAAATGTCATAAAATAGGGACCATTCTAAGTGGCAAGTGCAGAATCATGCTAGTAAGATATTTTCATTGTTACTTTTAAAATTTTCAGTCCATGTCCATCTACTATATAGGGGTCATACCTTAAAATACTAGAAATTATGTCATATGGACAATATTGGTACCATAAACCAATGGTCAAATACAAATAGGAAAAGTATTTTCCCCTTTGTATGGTACCTATGGTTTGTCTCAAACTAAAGGATTCAACAACTCGTAAAAACTTTACAATATAAGCTAGTGTTCCCTGGGCTTTGCTATATCAGCTATGACATCACTCCTTCTATGAGAGAACTCCATAAATATATTACATAAATGCAGTTAGCAGAGATTTTGGATCTCTTCATAATATATTTCCTTCATTTAATGTGGATTTTCCAATAGAAAAGTTGAATAAGTCACTTCTTCTAGCAATAGATATTATCTGTCCACTATCATTGTGCAAGGGTTATGGTGTTATTGTTGTGCTCAAAATTTTAAGCTTCACATTACAAATAGGTCTAACATATAGGAGTTCAAAATTGGGGCTTGGCAGACCCTGAGTTTAGTTACTTGTTTGACTACCATGTCCTCCTCATTATCAATTGTATATCCTTCACCAAGTATCCTTCTATGTATATGTGAAACATCTATGGTGGAGGGGATGCATTGCAGCAACATGTCTATGAAGACAGTTGTAGACCTAAAGATAGATATGCAAGATAACCTTAGTAAGGACCCCACAATAAGTTGATAAGAAGCATTTCTAAGTGTCTTTTTTAACTCTTCTAAGGTAGTCTCAATGCACTTTATTTGTTCACCAATGGTCTGGAATTTCAAAAAAATCCTAGTAAAAGATCACAAAGGAGACATTCCCAATTGTTCGTTCCACCCACTGAGACCTACCATGTAAAATTTGTTAATATATTATGATGTATGATTTATTTTTTGATAAGAATTTGTTGGTGGCAATTTAGTTTTTATATTAGTTTGTCGGGCATGTCCACATATTGTAATCATCAGTGAGAGATCCTCTAGAAGTAATTGAAAGGTCTACGCAGGTCGATGGTCCTAGTCTCATAATTTGAAGTAGATCACACTTTCCTGTAGCATCTAGAGGTTACAAATGCAATTTTCAACTTGCGAGCTACAAGTCACATGTTTGAGTGCAAGTCACCCTTAGCATCCTAGTGGAGGTCGCATAGTCGCAAATTGAAGTTGTGATTTGTGGAAGCAAACACGACCTGTGGAGAGAAACGACAACCTATGGAAGGTTGGAGATTGATTCACGACTTGTGTGAGAAAAGGAGACCTATGGGAGGTCACACATTGGACTGTTACTTGTGCCCATTGCACACAAAAATCTAGCTTGTGGAGAATGAAACCTCTTGAAGCTAGGTTGCATAGTCACACTATATTGTAGGTCGCATTTTTTGGTGGCATCTCTAAGACTATGAACTGTGATTTTGTGACATGTAGCATTCATATTAAAGAAGCTTGTAGGTGGATTTTGTGACTTGAAGAAGGTCTCATTTGAAAAATGTGTCTTGAGGGATAGCAGAAAGGGTTGTGATATGTGGAGATCACATATAGAATTGCGACCTCAAGAGATCACAACTGATAACTGTGACTTGGTCACAATCTCCTTCACTTACGATTCCCATTTTACTATCATCAATATTTGATAGTTTTGACCATGGAACCTTACCACTTTGGAAGTTAGGAATAGATGCTAATGAACCAAATGTATCATTTTGAATATGAAGTGGAGTAGCTTCTTGAAGAATCTGAACCTGCGTACATGGTGCCCCACCCTCATCGATACAACAATGATGCAAACAAAAGTTTTATCGACCATGAGTAACTGCATTCATGGAATCTCAATAGTTGTCCTATTTAAAATAAACCAAAGACTCTCATATAGATCTCAAACATGAATCATGCCTATAGTTTAAGGGGTCTCTTCCTATCGCATAGCCCACTATACAACAACTTTGGACCTAATTATGGGATGTATCATGTTGAAAATAGCAATAAGAAATGATAGAAATAGAAATGCTAAAAATAATGTTACTATAAATAGCATTTCAGATATACTCCAACTTTGTTGAGAAATAGCATCAATAAATGCTAAAAATAACATTGTTATAGATAGCATTTCAAGATATATTCCAGTTTTGATTTGTCCTTGAATCAAAATTGAGAATTAAAATTCGAATTTAGTCTCAATAGTTGTTTGAAAAATAATTAATTAATTCATTTTGAGTTAATTAGTTGGTGAAAATCAAACATGAAGTCTTTGTGAAGACATGCAACAGTTATCCCTTTGATTGAGGAAGTTATCCCTTAATTAAGGAGATAAGGATGATTTGTATTTGAGTTGTAATTAGTTAGCTCAGTTAACTGAGTTAAGTCTAGTTAAATTAGTTCCAAACAGTTGGAGGAACTAATTGTGAGTTCAGTCAGTAAATGCATGCATGCATGCAACTAGTGTTCTCCAAATAACTGAATATTCTCTCATAAATAACTCATGCATGTCAGTTCAGATAGAGACCCAGTTGAGATTAAAGGAAGGGATAGTGTACTATCAGTTGGATGAATTTTCCTATAAAGGAAACTCATCCATGCAAAAGGAATTATCTCCTTTAGGATTGTGCAGTTATTTTAGAGGTTAGTGAGCAGTGTGTGAGGTAATTACACATAGGTGGCAGCTTCAGGACCCAGGAGAAATTGTGTAAGGAAATAGGAGGCTTGGATGACTAAAGGAAGGCATATGTGTTGTCTATTCTATCTATGAGTAGCACTAAGGGATTGTACTGAGAGCCGGATAGCTTGTGAGCTAAAGATTTGTGTAATCCAGAGATATTTCCACTTGTATGATAATACAGAGATCGGGGCTTTTAGCTGAGGCTTTCCCCAGAGTATTCTTTTGTGTTTCATGTGTGATTGAATCTTATTCTCTGTTATATGTGTTCTATTTGATCTTGCTCAAAATCGATTAAGCTTTTGCAAGTTTGATTGTAGAAGTAGATTAAGTATTTTTCTTTAGTACATTGCATAATCAGTTTAATCTACAGTGAGAATTTCTACATGGTATTAGAGCAAAGGTGATAAAAGCAAAGAACAATATACAAAGAAGGGATAAGTTCAAAGTTTGAATTTCTTGATTGTAGAAATCGAATTCTTATCACATCTCAAAGTTCACAAATGGCGTTCAATGGTTTGAGACTCGAGTATGCCCTAGATGGAAGCTCGAATTATATAGCCTGGAAGGATCGCATGGAAGCAGTATTAGAAGACAACGGTTTGAAAGACTTCATTGATCAAGAAGTCCCCAAGCCAGCAGCAGCTAATGCCCAAGAATTGGCGGAATGGAAGAAATGTGTGGCTAGAGCAAGGAGGATTCTTCTGTAGGGAGTTCGAGACCATATTGTCTCGAGTCTCCATGGGAAGGAGACTTTTTTTTTCAATGTGAAAGACATTGAAGGATCTATATCAGAACAACAACGACAAGAGGAATCTTGCGTTGAAGGACAAGCTTCGGAAAATAAAGTGTGAAAAGGGAAACATGATCTCTACATATCTGAACAAGCTCACCACCTACAGAGATGAGCTTGGAAGTGTAGGAATCACGAAAGCTGATGATGATATGGTGAGTCTTTCTTTCCTCGGCCTTCCTAAGAGCTGGCATAGCTGCCATGACTCAGTGAATGGAAGAGAGAAACTACCAGTTTGGGAACGACTATGGTCAGATCTGATGCAGGAGGAGATCATGAGGAGCACCAAAGATGTTTCTTCATCCATGGAGGATGAAGAAAATATAGCCTTAGCCAGTAAGGCAAGGAAAGGGAAGGAGAAGGATTCTTATTCCAAATCAAGTTCTTCCCATGGTGGGAAGAAGATTGACAAATCTAAACTGAGATGCTTTAATTGTCATGAGGTGGGCATTATGCAACTAATTGTCCATTGAAGAAATCCAAGAAGGGATCCTCGAAAGGATCGGAAGGTGAGGCATTAGCCTCTTAGTTTGAATTGTATTTTACCCTCATCGCATGCATGGTTTCATCGATGATGAATTGTGGTTTGTTTCTTGACAATGGAGCCTCATTCCACATGACCGGCGATAAAAGGTTATTCAGTACCTTGGAGGAGAAAGACCTCAAGATACTCATAGAGATGGGTGATGATGAAAGGTATAATGTTTCAGGAGTGGGCACGGTTGTTTTTTAGAGGGATCTTGGAGCTTCTATCACCTTAACAGATGTGAAGTATGTGCTTGGACTGAAGAAGAACTTGGTATCGATCACAATGGTGGAGGACAAAGGCTATGATGTTGTCTTTAGTAAGGGAAAGGTTTTCCTTAGACACATCACGACAAGATAGGTGAAGCAAATCGGTTCACGAGTCAAGAACCTATATGCTCTTGAGGTTCAAGATGCATGCAAAGCCTTGAGGAGCAAGGCAAACATTGGAGACTTGGTGGTTGAGAGGGAGAGTACGTTACCTCTCAACATGTAGTGCCAGAAGAAGTCTCGTATAATTGTGGAGGAGCCACAATTGGTGAAGCAGCTTCAGGAGGTTGTGGAGCAGCCACAATTGGAGAAGCCAAGAGGAGATCGAGTGGAGGCATCCACTCATGCAGAGACCTCCAGTAGGGGGAAATTTTGAGCCAAGTGGATAGAGGGAACACATGCAGCCATACCTCCAAGTGTGAGGTGGGGCGATGTGAAGTGATAGTCTCAAGAAGGCTGAAATAGAGGCAGGATCATTGAGGTACCCAACCTCTTTGATTAGACCTTGATACAGGAGCCCTGACAAGGAGTAGTAGGACTAGTTGAGTGGGTAGAGACAGATGCAGATGGAGTGGCAGAGGGAACTTCAACATCATAGGGTGTTTCTAGCCCAATAGGGAGGTCATTTGGGAGATCAGTTACTTACTTCTCAGTAACAGAGTTGCAGTGCAGCAGTAGGTAGCACAATGCAACATGATGAGAGGAGCTGTAGAGCAGATGCATGCTGGGAGATAGGACCAACAGCAACATGGATGCAGCAGTAGGAATCAGTGTGATTAATGCAGTCAGAGATCAAAGTGACAGAGGCTAGAGTAGTCAGATACTGAAGAGCACAGAGGTGCAGGGTTTTTAGTCGACAAAGGCAATAGCAGCTAGAGGCTTTGATGACAGAGGCATCATTCTGATTTAGGTTGGATATTTTTTGTTTCTAGAGTTGTTGGAGCAACAACACTTGAGAGAAGTGTTGCATGCAGAACATTCCAAAGGTTCAAGATTGGGTTCGAGTTGAATGCCTTTCTTATTGAGAGGGAGTGTTGAAAATAGCAACAAGAAATGATAAAAATAGAAATGCTAAAAATAGCATTGCTATAAATATCATTTCAGGATATACTCCAACTCTGTTGAGAAATAGCATCAAGAAATGATAAAAATAGAAATGCTAAAAATAGCATTGCTATAGATAGCATTTCAGGATATATTCCAATTTTGATTTGTCCTTGAATCAAAATTGAGAATTAAAATTCGAATTTAGTCTCACTAGCTGTTTGAAAAATAATTAATTAATTCATCTTGAGTTAATTAGTTGGTGAAAATCAAACATGAAGTCTTTGTGAAGACATGCAACAGTTATCCCTTTGATTGAGGAAGTTATCCCTTAATTAAGGAGATAAGGATGAGTTGTATTTGAGTTGTAATTAGTTAGCTCAGTTAATTGAGTTAAGTCTAGTTAAATTAGTTCCAAACAGTTGGAGGAACTAATTGTGAGATCAGTCAATTAATGCATGCATGCATGCATGCAACTAGTGTTCTCCAGATAACTTTATATTCTCTCATAAATAACTTAAGCATGTCAGTTCAGATAGAGACCTAATTGAGATTAAAGGAAGGGACAGTGTACTATCAGTTGGAGGAATTTTCCTATAAAGGAAACTCATCCATGCAGAAGGAATTATCTCCTTCGAGATTGCACAGTTATTTCAGAGGTTAGTGAGTAGTGTGTGAGGTAATTAAACACAGGTGGCAGCTTGAGGACCTAGGAGAAACTGCGCAAGGAAATAGGAGGCTTGGAGGACTGAATGAAGGCATATGTGTTGTATATTCTATCTATGAGCAGCATTGATGGATTGTACTGAGAGCTGGATAGCTTGTGAGCTAAAGCTTTGTGTAATCCGGAGATATTTCCACTTGTATGATAATACGAAGATTAGGGTTTTTGCTGAGGCTTTCCCTAGAGTATTCTTATGTGTTTCCTGTGTGGTTGAATATTCTTCTCTATTATATGTGTTCTATTTGATCTTGCTCAAAATTTATTAAGCTTCCGCAAGTTTGATTTTAGAAGTAGATTAAGTATTTTGCTTTAGTACATTGCATAATCAGTTTAATCTACAATGAGAATTTCTACATATCACTCTCAATGGAAGAGTAATCTCTGGAAACAACACAGTTCCTTTAAGATAGAACAATAGAAAAGTAATAAGGGTGCCACCCTCCAAGAAAGCTCATCTATTATGTATCTCATCAACTTCACCAAGGTAAGCATGTGAGGATTCTAGAATGTGATCAAAGGAGAAGTCACCATAACAACTTGCTCCTGTAACACCCTACTCCCACATTTACCCAAGCTAACCAGTCCGCTGGGGTAAACATGTGATGGGAGGAAACTATGATGTGATTCAACTCCCCATGTATAGTTAAGGAAATGGAACTGACAAAACACAACCAACCTGACCTTCTACACATGTTTAATAACCTTGAGGAGCCAACCAATCCTTCTAGGTTACCAACCCTTCAAGTAACTTGACATTTCACTGATCTGGACCCTCATCCACTCCTATGAAAATCCATGCATGTGATTGGGGCCTTCCATTCATCCCCACATCAAGGCATGTCAACAACCATGGACGTTTTCTAGCAGTTCTTAGCCAGCGCCCCCAGATTCTGAGCCACTTTTTTAGGGCTAGGTCTCACTCCACTGCCCAAAACTTCATGAAATTTTAAGAAATGATAAAAAACAATGGAATAAGGCCACCAATTCAATCATCGATACAAGTACTTGATCTGACCCCCACTAGACTTGTAAGGAATTTCGTGTAACACCCTCCTCCCAAATTTACCCAAGCTAACCAGTCCACTGGGCTAAACATGTGATGAAAAGTTACTATGATATGATTCAACCTCCTAGACCACCTTAAGGAAGTAGAATTAACAAACGAAAACCTTACTAGTGTTCCTCAGGAGCTACAGGACCCACAAGAGAAAAACCACCCCTCCAAGTGCCCAACCTCTGAGTCAAATTTTGTTTTCACTGAAAAAACCCCAAGTCGCTCCCATGACGTGGGCATGCATGTATCTGGGACCCTCTAATCGCTTCAAAAATTTTTGCAAGGAAGATAATGCAGTGTTTTTCAGCAAGTTTTGTGTCAGAGACTGCGAGATTTAAGACACATTTTCAGGGCTACTCTCCAACCACTACCCAGAACTTGATGAGACTTTCCAAGAAAATAAATAACACCAAGAGAAGTCCTCTAACACAAAAATTGATAAAGGAATTGACCTAGCCAAGCCCAAGCATGACAGGAATTTCATCAAACATGTCACAAATATGCATTTTACGGGTCATAATAATAGATCTAAGCATAGGTGTATCATACGTATTTGAGAATCACTAAGAAAAATTGATGCCTTATCACATTAGCTGCATTATTATCTATTAGGTCATATATTCATTGTTCATTCATTTAAAAATCAAAACATGATAAGATCCATACATCATCACTGTCATAAAACATGTTCATAACCAGCATATAATCAATGGAAATAACAAGGATACAATAACCATAAAATCCACATATAAACAAGTATATTTACCTGGAATCAGATACAAGTGGAAAGAATATCCTATTAGCATATGCAAAATGCAACCGAGTGTGGCACTTCCATGAACCACCCGACCATAAAATAGGATTAACAAAATCTCTCTTTCAGCCAATCACCCTTGTGCCATATTCCAAGCATGAATGTAGGATCTCATGGAACACATCCAAAAAAACCAAACCACGACTTCTATAGGCCAACCACCTCAACCCTCAACTAGTGATTCCACCTCACATTCAGAAATCACTAACCATCACCAAATTGATCTCTACCCAAGTCGTATAGGGCTCCAACGTTTGTTCCAACTAGGGCTTCCAAAGCATTTGTCCAACTAGGGCTTCCAATACTAGTAACTCAACCCACCAATGGATTCCAGAGAATTTTACAACCAAGCCTTCCAAGACTAGTAACTCAACCCAAGTTGTTACAACGCTTCCAGATTGTTTTTCCAACCAAGGGTTCCAGAACTAATAACTCAATTGAAATCCAAAGGAACATGAGAACCAACCAGAAAACAAAAGGAAAGAAACCCACAACACCATGGCTATGTAGGAAATGGCAAGGCTAAGAAATCCACCATCAATCTAGGTATTCCTTGATGCCAATGAAATATCATAACCAAGAAAACACATGCATATGTCATGCATTCCAAAACTAGTAAGGAAACCATACATGCAACTCAATACTTGTAAAGAAATCCATCTCTAGCTACTGATCCCGATGTGCCCTTGTGCTTTCCTACTCTTCCTTTGCCTTCTTGCTAAAAAAATCCAAGTATTCAACACATCTTCAAGAACACTCTAAGTGTCCAAGAGTATGAGAGAGAGATAATAGACTGAGAGTCATAAGCAAACTGAAAAAATTCTACCAACTAATCCTCATAAGCCATTTTATTAATGAGGCCTCTATTTTATTCATTTTCCTTTATTTTCCTTCATTTTCCTCCTCACATGCAACTTGTGACCTTTCACCTTCCTTTTCTCCTAATTTCCATTATTTTCGTAAATAAAAATCCAATTAACTCCTCTTGCCTTTCCAAAGCCTTTGTCATTGCCTTTGCCAATTTCCTTTATCCATAATAACTAAAATGAACACCCACTAGGATGTTTTTACCACCATTAATCTTGGAATACATGTTCCATGACCTTGGTATTATAATTTTTACATGGATTTTTTACCAAGTCTATTACATTTCGTCAAACATGTCACAAATGTGCAATCTACAGGTTATAAAAACAGATCTGAGCATAGGGGTCTCATACTTATCTGAGAATCATTAAGAAGAATTGATGCCTTATAACAATAGCTACAATATCATCTATTAGGTCATATATTCATTACTCATTAATTTTATAATCAAAACATGATGAGAGCCATACATCAAGTTTATCATAAAACATCCTCATAACCAGCATATATTCAACAAAAATAACAAAGATATAACAACCATAAAAACCACATATGAACAAGTATATTTACCCATAAAATATAAGAGGAAAAGAGCTCTTATTGACATGCCACATATGTGAAATGTAACCAAGTTTGGCACTTCCACATACCACCTAACCATAGGTTGGGCTGAACCAAATCTCTCTTTCAACCAATCACCTATGCGTCATATTCCAAGCATGAATGTAGGTTCTCCTGGAACAACTCCAAAAAAACAAAACAAGGGCTTCCAAAGGCCAAACAACCCCAAACCTCAACCAATGATTCCACCTCATGGTTAGGCATCACTAACTTTCACAATATTGGTCTCTACCCAAGTTGTCCAGGGTTCCAGAGCGTTTATTCCAACCAGGGTTTCCAGTACTAGTAACTCAATCCACAATTCTTTCCAGGATTCCAGAGTGTTTTTCTAACCATGGATTATAGGACTAGTAACTCAACCCACCAAGGGCTTCCAGAGTGTTTTTTGAACCAAGGCTTGTGGGACTAGTAACTCAACCCAAGTTGTTACAGGGCTTCCAGATCGTTTGTACAATCAAGGCTTCCAAAAACTAGTAACTCAACCCACAACCAAAGGAACATGAGGACCAACCAGAAAACAAAAGAAAAGACACCCAAAGCACCATGACTATCTAGGAAATGGTAAGGATAAGAAAAACCACTATCATTCCAGGCAATCCTACATGTCAATGATAGATCATGACCAAGAAACGACATGCTTGTGTTGTGCATGCCAAAACTAGCAAGGAAGTCACACATGAACCTCGGTAACTGTAAGAAAAACTTGTTGTAGTTGTTGATCACAATGAACTCTTGTGCTTTCCTGATATTCCTCTGCCTTCTTTCTCCCAAACCCAAGTATGCGTCATTTCGCCAAGAGTGCTCCAAGAAAACTTTGTGTCCAAGAGTATGAGAGAGAGAGAGAGAGAAATGAGAGCTCCAAGCTAAAATAGACATAAGGTTGTGAACTGATCCTCATAAGCCTTTTTATTAATGAGGCCTGTATTTTCTTCAATTTCGATTATTTTCCTTCATTTCCCTCCTCACATACAACCTATGACCTTTCACCTCCCTTTTCTCCTATTTTCCATTATTTTCATAAATAAAATGCCAATTGATGCCTCATGCCTTTCCAAATCCTTTTCCATTGCCTTTTCATTTTCCATAGCCATTAATTAATAACAATTGATCCCCTTCACTATGTTTTTTACCAACATTCATCTTGGAATACGTGTCCCATGACCTTGGTTATTATTTTAGCTTTATTAACTTTATTACATGGATTTTTAACCAGGGATGTTACAAAACCCTCCTACTTGGGTTAACACCGTCCTCGATGTTCAATGACACCTACAACCAGCAAGACCGCTAAAAGAAAAAAATATTGCCCATGGAACTTTATAAATTAACTCATTGAAGTACACTTGTTGACAAGAAACCCAACATGACAACCATAACAATCATAACCACCCTAATGACATGACACCCATATTGCTTATTGGAGCTTTATAACACAACCCATGGTGGTATTTACATCCATATACATATATACAGGTACCAAAACACCATACCAAACTTTATACCAAAAACATTCACTCAACCAATGAATAGAAAAGGATATGTAGCCCACATGTGATCCACCATCTCCCATGAAGCTTCATCAGGCCCAAAGTGCTTCCATCGCACTTTAACCTTCTCTATTGCTTGATTTCGGAGCATGAGAATATTTTTCTGCAAAATGCACTAATGTTCTAGATGGAATTCCCCTTTTAGATCCACCTGCAATACATGTAGAAATTCCTTGTAGATTCAAACTACAAATGTAATTTACTAAAACATAAAACTTGAATCCACTCTACTCATATGCAGAAACAAATTAATCTATCGCGAAAAAACAACATAGACATGAGACAAGATTCAACACAAATATTCATAATTTTATCTAGGGGAAATCAACTGCCCAAAACCCTTCCTATCTATATTGCATTAATTAGAAAATAGAGAAGAAATACAATTCTTTCTCAAGCCTGAGAAACCTCTACACTAGTATAGTCTATCTCTCAGACTCACAGATTGACTCCGGCCAACACTTAGTCAAATTCTTTGCCTGCCAAGCTCTTATTTCCTTGCATTTTTAAATGAGGAATTAGGTTCCTATTAATTAGGAAATTTATCATTGAGAATTGCATAATATGTTTAGGCCCTTATATAACTACATGCTCCACCTATACAGCTTGGATTAGTCTACAACTTATAGTACACTACCATTAAACGCCAATCTCAACTAGGTAACTCGAATTATCTGCACACATCAATTATTTTAGGCTAATTAATGGGTTAAATGAATGATCATTGAAGATGAGTGAAGTCATACCCCACTAGTGGGCCCTCCACTAGTTCCTCCATCAATTAGAACTAGTTTATCTCATAATAACTTAATTTAACTGAACCTGATTGCTAGAAATTAGCAATCAATCATACTATAGTGAAATCAAGTGTCACCAACTCAAATTAACTAAGTTAATTGAGTGACAAGTTCCATGTCAGCTCAGTTAACTATCTCCAAGTATTCTGTTGAAATTGAAATTTGAATTCTAATCTAATTTGACCAAGGCAAAGTCAAAATTATATTTTCTTGTTGCATTTTCAATACTCCCTCTCAACAATAAAGGGATTATCAGATACTACTACTGACCCAACATTGAAAATTATTCCTGATGTTCTCTTGATGTCTAATGGACTCCACACAATATTTACATATGTGAAGCCTTGCAACTGCACTCCCTTTGTTTGTTTGTACCAAAGACCAAACTCAATAGTGCCTATGAGGTATCTCAAAACATGCTTTGCTACCTTCTAATACAGTTTGGATGGATTAACTATTATTTGACTGAGTTGGTTAACTTCATAAAACATGCCTTGTCTTATGTTCACCAAATACATAAGTGAACCCACAAGCTGCCCATAAATGGTAGCCTCCACTACACCTCAAGTAACATCCTCCTTCCTTCAATTTCCAGCTAGAGGAGTCTCCATGGGTTTTCTCTTCTCCATGTGGAACTTATGTAGTATCTCATTGGCATACTTTCCATGAGAGACAAATAGTTCCCCATCTCCTTTCCATGCTTCCAAACTAAGAAAGTAACGCATGACTCCCATGTCCTTCATCTCGAATTCTCTTGCAATATCTTCTTTGCAAGAAATGATCAACTTCTCATCACCGGTTAAAATTAAATCATTGACATACAACACAATAATCAACAACTTACCTTCAACCACAATGTGATAAAGGTTTGCATCTGCTTCACTTTTGGTGAAGCCCAACTCAGTGAGATAGTTGTTGATTCTAGTGTACCAAGAAAGGGGTCCTTTCTTGAGTCCATACAATGCTCGCTTGAGTCTTCATACATGTGAATCTCTGTCAAAGGTATCAATCCCCTTCGGATGCTCAACATAAACCTCCTTCTCAATAACTCCATTGAGGAATGTTGTCTTCACATCCATCTGGTGTATCTTCCACCCCATCTACACTAATAGTTATAGAATTGATCAAATGGATGAGTACCTTTCTACTAGAGAAAAGGTCTCCTTGTATTCAATTCCCTCCACCCGAGAGAACCCCTTGGCCACAAATTTGGCCCTGAGTTTCTTGATGCTTCCATCTGCTACATTATTTAACTTGCAAATCCATATCAAACCAGTAATTCATTTGTCTGTTGGTCTTGGGACCACTTCCTAAACACTCTTTCTGATGATGGAATCATAGTCCTCTACCCTAGCATCAACCCATATTGGTCTCTCTACAACTTCCTCAAATGAGGATGACTCATTCTCTACAAGCTCACCCATCAGATCCATGTAGCTAGTGTACCAATCCAATAAACTCCTCTACCTGCACTGTGATGTGGGTGATCTCACATTCTCTCTAGCATCATGCTATAATTTTTTAGCTTCCATGGTTCAGTTCCTTCCTTCTTTAGATGTCTCTTCTTGAGTGGTTGTATCCACTCTCTGCTCCTCTCGTTGTGGCTACTCCAAAACTTCTTGAGGTTCTTCCTTTAGAGCCAAAAGCTCTTGATCAGGCTAGAACTAAATCTCCCTCTCAAGAGAACACCTCACTTCCTTCTCCTCATCAAATTTCACATCCCTTCTGACCACTCTAATCCTGAGGGATGGAAAGTACACATGATAGTTGTGAGGAATTTCAGTGTACTCCACAAATATTCCCAACTTTACTGTAGGCTCTAGATTTTTCCTTACATCCTTGGAAAAATTACAGTAAACTGATGATCCAAAGATCATAAAGTGTGACACATCTAGTTTCTTCCCTGAAAAAGTTTCCTCTAGTGTACTCATTCCAAGAATCCTATAAGGACTCTTGTTATACAAATAGACTGATCTGTTTCATGCTTTAGCCCACAAGTGAAATGGTAGGCCTTGGTCATGCAACATTGCCCTTGCTTCTCCCACAATATATATTTTCTTCCTCTCAGCCACCCCATTCTGCTGTGGGTTATGGAGTGTTGTCGACTCCTGTCGAATTCCATCCTTTGCACAAAATTTTTTAAAATCATTCGACACGTAATCACCTTCATTATTGCTCCTGAGAGCCTTTAGCTTCTTGCCAATTTATTTATCAACAAGTGCTTTAAATTCAACAAATTTGGATAATTTCTAGTCTTTCTTCTGCATGAAGTGGATCCATCATGTCCATGGAAAATCATATACACATATAGCATAATAATTGTGCTTGATAGTGGAGGCTATCAAGAAATGTCCACATACATTATAATGGATCCTTTTTAGGATTGCATGTGCCTTATTGTCTCAATCATTGAAGGTGGCTTTTGTGTACTTCCCCAATGTACACCCTTTGCATGTATCCCACTTCTCTAGTGCTCCTTTGGGGAGGCCTGTAGAAATATTTTGCTTGATCTTCAAAGCACCATGATGAAAATGGCCAAGTATTCTATGCCATAATTTTCCGACATCTCAGCTATCCATGATATATGCTTTTGTGTTCAATGTTTCATAATCTTCCACATCTAATTTGAAAAGGTTCTTCACTCGAACGTTGATCTGCTTCACTTGTCCCGTAGAGATGTGTCATAGGAAATCCTTCCCTTTGCTAAATATCAGATCATAGCCATGGTATTCCAACACCGTGATGCAAATTAGATTCTACTTTAGACCCAGTAAATGCATCACATCCTTGTTCTTTAGAGGAGAGACAAACTCCCTATGAAAGGTGATTGTGTTAGTATCGGTCGCATTGTACCTTCCATGATATCCCATATCGATGTGCATTTGGAGATCATTCTCCTCCAAGTCACTGAAAATTGCTTTGTTTCTCGTCATATGGAATGAGGCACCACTATCCATATACCACACAATCCCCATTAGTATGCTTTCCATGCATGCAATGGGGGTGAATTCCAATTTTAATTATGAAGGCAAAGCTTCACCTTCCACTCCTCCCAAGGGCTTCTTTCCTACCTTCTTGTGTGGACACTTTGTGACATATTTTCTCAGTTCATCACAATGAAAGAACTTGATTTTGGAAAAGTCTTTCTTCTTGTCCCCTTGATTGGAATATCCTTTGGATTGGGATTTCTTCCCTTTCCCCTTCTTTGCCTTTCCAGCCAAGGAACAATTCTCCCAATCATCACCCTTGAATGAGGTTCCATCTCTGGTGCTCTACCTCATTTCTTGTTGCACCAAATTTGACCATAGGAATTCCCAATTTAGTAGCTTCTCCCTCCCATTTACTGAATTTTAGTAGTTGCTCCAACTCTTGGGAAGGCCTAGAAGTATTAGGCTTACTAGATTATCTTATGTACAATAACTCCAACCTGACCAGTTCATCACAACATTGTGTGAACCTGCTAAGGTACTATGGAATTATGTTTCCCTTTTTCACCTTGATATTTCAAAGTTTTTCCTTACGTGCCAGCTTCCTGTGGTCACTACTTTTCTGGAATAAATTTGTCAATGCTTGCCACATTGCATATGGAGTCTCTTTCCTATGGAGATTCGAGACAATATGATCTCGAACTCCCTCCAATATGATCCTCCTCACCTTTGAAACACACTTCTTCCAATCTACTCGATACTAGACATAAATTGTTGTTGATTTCAGGACATCTATATCAACAAATTCCTTCAACCCATTATCTTCTAGCACTGCTTCCATGTGATCCTTCCAAGAAAAATAATTTGAGCTTCACTCAAGGGAATACTGGAGTCTTAGTGTATAGAAATCCATCTTACTATCTCTAAAGAAATGATCTTGCAAATTATATCTTCCTACAACAACATGTTCGAAATATTTTCTGTACTGTGATTCCCACCCTTATACCATGTAGAAATTCATTGTAGATTCAAAATGCTTGTCTAATTTACTAAGACATAAAACTTGAATCTACTCTACTCATCTGGGGAAAGCAATTAATCAATTACGAAATCACAACATAAACATGAGACAAGGTTCAACACACATACCCATATTTTTATCTAGGAAAAGAAACTACTTAAAACCCTTCCTATCTATATTTCATTAATCCGAAAATATAGAATAAATACAATGCTTTCTCAAGCCTGAGTAAAATCTGCACTAGTATAGTCTATCTCTCTACCTCACAGATTAACGTTGGCCAAAACTTAGCCAATTTCCCTTCTTGCGAAGCTCCTATTTCCTTGTGTTGTTCAATGAGGAATTAGGCCCCTATTAATTAGGAAATTTACCATTGAGAATTGCGCAATACCTTTATGCCCTTCTGTGACTGCATGCACCACCTGTACAACTTGGATTAGTCTACAATTGATAGTACACTGCCCTAGAACTCTAATATCAACTAGGTAACTCAAATTCTCTACATGCATAAATTATTTTAGCTTGATTGATGAGTTAACTAAATGATCATTGAAGATGACTCAAGTAACACCCTGCTACTAGTCTGTTCATTATTTCCTCCATCAGTTGGAGCTAGTTTAACTCATAATAACTTAATTTAACTGAACCTGATTACTAGAAATTAGCAATCAATAATACTGTAGTGAACTCAAGTGTCTTCAACTCAAATTAAGTAAATGACAAGTGCCATGTCACCTTAGTTAAATACCTCCAAGTATTTTACTGAAATTGAAATTGAAATTCTAATCTACTTTGACCAAGACAAAGTCGAAAGTAGATTTTCTTACTGCATTTTCAATAATACAGACGATTCAATCACATGATCAACATATTTAACATATTTATTAAGCAATGACACATGAAAAACATCATGGAATTTCACTGTTAGAGATATTGCAAGTCAATAGGCTACTGGTATAATCCTCTCAATAATCTTGAAAGGTCCACAATACTAACGTACTAGCTTGGCACATGATCCAATCCTCAAGGAGCTACTCTTGGGCTTTATGTGCAAGTACACCCGTTCCCCAACATGAAACTCCTTAAGAATCATGTTTTGATCTAAATAACTCTTCTGTTTGTCTTGCATTTCCTTCAAATTCTTCTCGATTACCTACATTTCCTATTCCATCTCTGCCAACATGTCTGGTCCTATCAACACCCTATTAACTAAATCACTCCAACTGATGGGAATATTAAAACTCCGCCCATATAGTTCCTCAAACAAACTCATCCTTAGTGACTCCTAATATCCATTGTTGTAAGCAATCAAAACTAGTGGAAGATACTCTTCCCACCTTCGTTGTTGATGCATCACATACATCCTCAACATTTCCTCCAATATCCCATTGAGCCTCTTTGTCTATCCATTTGTCTGGGGAATGATAAGTTGTACCAAAGGCCAAATTTGTACCTAAACCTACAAACAGCTCTCTTCAAAACCTAGAAGTGAACTTGGCATCGTTGTTTGACACAATCTTCTTCTGAACACAATGCAATCTTATTACATATCTGATGAAGACCTGTGTTACATCATTAGTTGAATATTTAGGCTTTACTCGAATGAACTGTGCAACCTTTTTCAACCTGTCTATCATGACCATGATGGAATCATGTTGTCTAGATTTCCCCGAAAAACCTATTATGAAATCCATGGAAATGACTACCCAGTTCCACTATGGAATTGGAATCGGTTGTAGTAGTCCACTTGGATGCTTACATTATGCTTTTACCTGTTGACAATCCATGCACATAACCACAAACTTTGCCACTTATTTCTTCAAATTTGGCCAATAGTAGAACTTCTTCACTATTGTCAATGTCTTATTGTATCCTAGGTGACCTGAATATGGTTTAGCATGAAATTCCCTCAAGATAATCTTCTTGAGTTCACTATTTTCCAGTACATATATCATGTCTCTAAATCTAACCAAAACATCTGTTGTGAGATGATATTCCACATCCTGATCACCTGTAGCCTATTGTAACCTATGCATAAGCTCCATATACCTGTCATCGTGTTGTCTTGCCTATATGATCCATCCTGTAAATCTATCCCATAAGAACTCATAGCGGCTATATGATTCACTTATATCGTCCTACTAAGATCATCTGCAACCTTGTTCTATTTATCTTTAATGTAACTGATCTTAAAATCAAACTCACTAATCATGGAAAAAAATCTATCTTTCCTGGGATTTAGATTTGGTTGGTCAAATAGATACCTCAATCCACTATGATCACTCATCAGTACAAACCTCCTACCAAGAAGATAGTGCCTTCACATCTTCAATGCATGAATTATCATTACCAATTCAAGATCATGTGTCGGATAATTCTGCTCGTGCTCATTCTGTTTCCTTGATTCATAACATACCACTTATCCTTCTTGCATAAGGACTCCACCAAGCCCTCTCTTGCAATCATATGTACACACTACGAATTCTTTGTCCAAATCTATAATATTTAACACTGGAGCATTCATCAACAACTGCTTTAATTGTTCAAAACTTGTTGCAAATTCTTTTGTCCATTCAAACTTCTTACCTTTCCTCTCTAATGATGTGATAGGTTATGAAATCTGAGAGAATTTCCTAATGAACCTCCTATAATAACCTTTTAGTCCCATGATGGATCTTACCTCATCCACATTTATACGAGTTTCCCATTCCATGATAGCCCTTATATTTTCCAGATCCACTGCTATACCTTACCTGGAAACAACATGTCCCAAATAATGTACCTATGTTTGAAAGAAACTATATTTACTGAGGTTAGCATACAACTGATGCTCTCTCAAAAATATCAATACTATTGCTAAATGCTCAACATCTTGTTCCTCATTCTTAGAATATACCAATATATCATCAATGAATACAATAACAAAATTATTTAGATACGGACGCAACACAGTATTAATCAAGTACATAAAAATAGTTGGATAATTAGTGAAACCAAATGGAAATACAAAAAAATCATAATGCCCATAAATGGTCCTGAAAGTTATGTTTTAAATATCATCTTATTTGATTCATACCTGATGGTATCCCAATCTCAAGTCAATCTTTGAGAACATTGCTACTCCCTTCAACTGATCAAACAAGTCATCAATTCTCAACAAAACATACCTGTTCTTATTTTTTACCTTATTCAAAGGCCTGTAATCAATGGATAACCTGAGAGTACCATCCTTTTTCTTCAAAAACAACACTGGTTCACACCACAGTGATACACTTGGCCTAATGTATCCTTTGTTAAGCATTTCCTTCAACTACAACTTAACCTTTACTAACTATGGAGTTCTCATCATGTATGGTGCCTTCGATGATGTTGTTTCCCTTGGTACCAACTCAATGGAAAATTCCAATTCTCTATGAGGCAAAAAATCTTAAATCTTTGTCAGAAACACATCTTGAAACTTCTATAAAATCGGGTACCTGCTCAAGACATTTGCATCCTCAACTTCCTTACCTTTGTCACTGGAAATATAGACTATGAATAACACACACCCTTTCCTACAGCTTCACTTTTCCTGCATAATTGTAACAATCCTCACTAGTGTTACATTCTTCTTACCCTAAAACATTATCTGTTCTCCATTGTCATCCAAGAATTCAATGGATTTTTCATAACAATCCAACTTGGTCCTATGAAGATACAACTAATCCATACCTAACAACATACCATATGATCCCAATGGAAGTACATTCAAATGTGTTGATGTATACATACCATTCAACTCAAATTCACAAGTTCTTACCTAGTGATGAACTCTCTTATTTGTACCTGTAGATAACTGCACTAACCAAGAGTCTGCATGCACTTCTTTATTAAAACTACATTTATCCACTAAGTCAGGATTAAAATAACTATAATTAGATCCAAGGTCAATCAAAATAGAAACAACATGATCACAAATCTTACCATCCATATTTATAATAGATGCCTTGCGATTCTCCTGCCTAATATCCAACACTGTATAAATTCGAGGAATACTCTATCCAACATCTTGCACTGTCTATGCCTCTTGAGCACTATAGATATGCGTCTACCACCCTGATGCTATGGAAAATATATCATGTTATTCTCTCCTACACATGTCCAACACTGCAAGGGGTTCCAACTTGCACCCTTGTTCTACTCCTCACACTGAAATCCCTATCCTCTATTAGATGCATTGAACTTCTTATGAGGTGTTTCTTTCTCTTTGTTACTTGTGTCCTGAAGCCTTGTTCGCTTCTTATCCCATTTTACTTTATTCTTTTCATTACCTTTCCATTCCTGCTTAGTTTCATATCTGCACTTTGATTTATCATAACAATGATTTAGCTTCCTGGTGGATTCCTCCAATGATCTAGGCTCATCAAACTCAATCCTATCCTTGAATTCTACAAACAACCCATTGATGAATCTCTAAATCTTCGCTTTCCCCTCCTTAAGATAAGGCACATATCTCAATAACTCCAAAAATATGCTAGTGTATTCCTCTTCATCCATAGATCCCATCTTTAGCTCGTAAAATTCCTTTCCTCTTTCTTCATAATATCTCTTTGATAGATACTTCTTCCTGAATAGTCTCTCAAACTCACCCTAAGTCAACTCCTCTTCATGAATACCTATAACATTCTTTACATCTTCCCACCAAATGTCTACCTTACCTTTAATATTGAATGTAGTTATTATGGCCTTCATGTTCTCTGAGTAATCATGGAATATGAAGAACTTTTCCATACCAAGGAACCATGCTTCGAAATCTTGTGAATTCTTCATTTCTCCATCAAATGTAGGTGGATTTTCTTTCTTTGAACTCATATAGAAAATATCCCTATGACTCCTCCTATAAGGATGACAACGATGATGGCCATGATACATGTCTGACCCCGAACTAGAGTAAAGCCCATGTCCACTGCCTCGTCTATCAGGTGTATCCAAGAATATTCTATCTCTAACCATGTCATATCTATCCAACATGTGACCTACTACCATATGAACCATTAGTCCTATCCTCCTGACCATGACTGATATGAAGTGGTCCCTACCTATGGAATTTTGAAAGGCTCTAAAGGATAACTGCATTGACTTCTACTTGTTTCTCCTATTCCCTAGAAAGTCTCTCTTGTGATTGGATGATTAAGTCATTTTATTATTTGCAACTCCTTATTTTCCTTCAAACTTCTCAAAGTGCTTGCTATGTGTGTGGAGTAATCATCACCATGCTTCTCATATGATCTATAGGGATAAACTCGTGAGCTGTAGTCTACCATCTTGCTCGTCATCCTTTTTCTTCTCCTCTTGCAAGGTATATCATGTCAACTAAACCAAATTATAAACAAACCAACATACCTCAGTATAGTTATGGGGAGGATATCTCGTTTGCAAGATCAACTAGATTAGAAAAATACATGTATAATCATAATCATATCAACATATAAGACATCATTTCAACCACTATTCAGTTATTGATGCATGACCATACCAGCCACATACCATGACCTCATGAACAATAATTATAACCATATCAATCTATGCATAACAATATATAAGAACTCACATGCATAACTAATGCATAATCGACATACACTCATGACGACCACATCCAACAACACACCATCAAATTTCACATGGAGACACCACTGCAACCATCACCACCACCATGCATACATAATAAGTACATAGACCACAATCATAAAAACACATATGTAACCAACATGAATGTATGACTAACACACCAACCATCTCATCCAAGGGGTGAACCATGCTTTGATGCCACTCAGTAACGCCCTCCTCCCACATTTACCCAAGCTAATCATTCCACTACTATAAACATGTGATGAGAGGCTACTACGATGTGATTCATCTCCCCATATATAGTTAAGGAAGTGGAATCAACAAAACACAACCAATTTGACCTTATACACATGCTACAAAACCTTCAGGAGCTAACCAACCCTTTTACGTGACCAATCCATGAGGTAACTTGAAATTTTACCAACTGCTCCCATGGAAAGACATGCATGTGACCGAGGCCTTCCAGTCACTCCCACATCAAGGCATGCCAACAATTGTGGATTTTTTCCAGTAGTTTTGATCCAGCGACCCTGGATTCTGAGCCACTTTTTCAGGGCTAGGTCACACACCAATGCCCATAACTTCATGAAACTTCTAGAAATGATAAAAAAAAAATGGAATAAGGCCACTAATGAAATCATTGGTACAAGTAATTGACAAGAACCCTATTAGCCATGACAACCATTTCGTCAAAAATGTCACAAATATGCAATCTACAGGTCATAACAACAAATATGAGGATAGGGGTCTCATACTTATCTAAGAATCATTAAGAAGCATTGATTCCTTATCACAATAGCTGAAATATCATCTATTAGGTCATATATTCATTGTTCATTAATTTTATAATCAAAACATGATGAGATCCATACATCAATTCTGTCATAAAACATCCTCATAACCGACATATATTCAACAAAAATAAAAAATATATAACAACCATAAAAACCACATATTAACAAGTATATTTACCCATAAAATACAAGAGGAAGGTAGCTATTATTGACATATGCAAAATGAAACTAGGTCTGGGACTTCCACGTACCAGCTGACAATAGATTGAGCAGAATCAAAGCTTTGTTTTAGTCAATCATCCACACGTCATATTCCAAGCATGAATGTGGGATCTCATGGAACAAATATATAACAACCTATGGGGTAAATGTGCATATATAAAAAAACAATAATAGGAACATAAATACAATAAACATATCAGCCATCAAAATCCATATATACATCAGTACATTTGCACATGAAGATCAAGGGAATGAATTTTTTCATTAATAAATGCAATGAGCCAACCGGAGATGAGACTACCACGTTCCACCCAACCATAGATTGGTTGATCCAAATCTCTCTTCAACCAATCACCCATGTGCCATATTCCAAGCATGAATGTGGGATCTCATAGAACGCATCAATCAAAACTCATCCAGGGCTTCCAGAGGCCACCCACCTCAACCCATCAAACAGTGATTCAACCTCACAGTCAGACATCAACAAAAACCATCATCAGATTCGTCTCCATCCAAGCCTTCTAGGGTTTCCAGAGCGTTTGTCCAACCAAGGCTTCCAGAACTAGTAATTCAACCCACAGCTTATACAGGGCTTCCAGAGCATTTTTCCAACCAAGGCTTCCAGGACTAGTAACTCAACCCGCCAAGGGCTTCCAGGTTTTTTCTCCCAACCAGGGCTTCTAGGACTAGTAACTCAACCCAAGTTGTTACAGGGCTTCGAGAACGTTTGTTCAACCAGGGCTTCTAGGGCTAGTAACTCAACCCAAGCTATGGAAAAATGAGAACCAACCAAAACAAAGAAATGAAAGTAAACCCAAAATCACAATGGTTATCTAGGAAATGGCAAGGCTAGGCAATCCACTATCAATCTTGGCCATCCTCCATGCCAATGACATATCATAACCAAGAAACCATGTGCATGTGCCATGCATTGTAAAACTAGTGAAGAAATCATGCATGCAACTCGGTACCTGCAAGAAAATCTGATGTAGTTGCTGATGTCGATGCCCTCTTGCGCTTTCCTGCTCTTCCTTTGCCTTCTTTCTCCAAGAATCCAAGTATGCCACACCCTCCAAGAGTGCTCCAAGAAAACTCTAAGTATCCAAGAGTATGAGAGAGAGAGAATAATGAGAGAGCTCCAAAGCTAAATTGACCAAGTCTTGCCCACTGATCCTCATAAGCCTTTTTATTAATGAGGCCTCTATTTTCTTCATTTTCCATTATTTTCCTTCAATTTCCTCCTCACATGCAAAATGTGACCTTTCACCTTCCTCTTCTCCTAAATTCCATTATTTTCATAAATAAAATGCCAATATACCTTTTTGCCTCTTTAATTCCTTAGACATTGCCTTTGCCAATTTCCTTAGCCATAAACAACCAAATGAACACCCCCCTAGGATGTCTTGCCCACCATTCAACTTGGAATACGTGTCCCATCATTCGTGGTATTTATATATTTTTACATGGAATTTTCACAAGGGTTATTACAGAACCCTCCCCCTTGGGGGAACACTGTCCTCGACTTTAAATGACACCTATAACCAATATACTTTTGAAAACAAAACATACTTCCCATGGAGCTTTATAACACAGCTCGTTGCAGTATTTACAATGAAATATCTGCTCAAAATCAAAACATCATGACAACATGACAACATACTGCATAAAAGAGCTTTATAACACAGCTCATTACGGTATTTACAATAACCACATATGCACATTTTCTCAAACAACAAATAAAATAATACGATGCCTGCATCTGCAACAAGGGAATCCAGAGGCTCACACCTCCACCCTCAAGGTAATACCAAGATCCACCTCCTTTCCAAGAAGTCCATAATCCACTTCAAAGTCAAATCTCCATCCAATGTCCAGTGCTACAATCCTGCACCACTTGTCCTCTCAGCGAACAGTTACCGGCTCATTGTCCCAAGGCGCACTCCCAATGTGCATTTGATTCCATTTGGAAATGCTAATGACCAAAACAAATCCATCCATCCTTCCCTTCTCTGCTACACAGTCCCTCGTGAATTCGATTGCCTCTTTCGTGCAGTCACTCACCTTCCAAGTTCCGTTGGCACCCCCATCCCAGGCAGTCCATCCCTTGATACGGCTTCCTCGCATCAGAAGATTAAAAGACCAAGGCATATACCTACCTCAAAACTATCATACCATTCATGGCATGCTCATGTCAATCAATGGACACTATTGGGTACCAGTGCCCCACAATGGCCCTACTCCTAAAGTGCTTTACCAACATACTGTTGCATGTTCCAATTTCTTTCGTTGTTGCTGCTAATTCTTGTAGTCGATTTCAACCACCCAACTGGGCATGTTCATGCTTCTTGTACCAAGAACATAACTTCCATTAGATTCAAAATAAATTGAAATAACTTCAAATCATACCTCATTGGTAGTTCATCAATAAGGTACACTTGGAATCATGTTTGCTTCCTGTCACAAGAAGTCAAACTAGCATCTTTGACCAAATCAACATGTATAAAAATATCACATCAGGTTAGCTCAAAACACAACCATCATAGATCAAAATCATAAATCACATGTAACCATCATAAACCAGAATCATATATCATAAACCAGAATCATAATTCACATGTAATCATCATATACTAGAATCATAAGTCAGATGCATAATAAAACTGAAATACAATACCAATACCTATCCTTCATCGATCCTTACTTTTGCCTTTGTTCTTTTGTATAGACACTGTATCAGTTGCCACACCCATCAAACACCCAATGCATTCTTGTCTACCATGTGCATAGACACATAGTGTGCATCACACACATACAACCACATGGCATACCACACCATGCAATACATGCATCTACACCTGACATACAACACATACACCTACACCCAATGTATACAATACAATGCATCCATCTATACCCGATGTGAAATACCACCCAATGCATGTACCTACACAGAGTACTACACAACGAGTACACACACTGCAATACCATGACTACATGATGCATATACATAATACCACATGCCCATAACACAACATCAACGACATGCACACAATACCACACGTACACCAATACCATATGTACAACATGTACATAGTACCACCTATACACTGCACCACCTGCACAACATGTGCACAGCATCACATGTACATGGCACCACCTCCACAACGTGTACACAATGCCACATGTACAGTATACCACTATACAATGTGTACACAATACCACATGTACACAGTACCACACGCATGATGTGTACGCAACACCATATGTACATAGCATCACATGCACGACATGTACACAACATCACATGCTCATATCACCCTCTGTATAACATGTACATTGCACCACATGCTCACAACACCACTTGTACAATCATGCACACAACACCAAGTGTACATAGCACTGCATATCCAACATCTACATAGCATCATCCATACACAACACTGCATATCCAACATGCACAAAGCACCATATGCACACACACCACATATACATCATGAAGATAGTACAATATATATACAACATCCCATATGCAATATGTACATAGCACCATCTATACCCAGTATTGAATATGTAACATTCATACCACACTATCTGTACCATCTTGTACATAACATTGCATAAACAACATGTACACACACTATGTATACACAACATCGCATGTGCACACATCATAGATGAAACATGTAAAACATATATAGTATATGTATAACAGTAACGCCACACATCCAAAACTACACTGCCCTCTACCAAGAAACCTTATTTCTAGTGTCTTATCCATGCTTGTCTTAGCATGCTGCAAACCACGCTACTTTCTCTTTGCTAATGTATCCTTCAACATTACCTCTCATAACACAAACATGGGCATAATACAAGTATACAATACTAAATCATATCTACATGATACTGAACTCGTATATTTGTCATGACTACTCTTCCCAATTGATTCCTCATAAGACTAGGAACCTCTTCATGTCGTTCTCCTACATAAGCAATCATTCCTCCACAAGAATGATCCCTAAAAACCCTATAAGATAGTAACATAGATACATGGATACATACATACATATATAAACATTAGCATAAAATAATCATGATCCTGTCAGACAATGACATACATACATACATACATGTATACATATATAAACATCAACATAATCATGACCATAACAAAATTGCTAGACAACACAAGGTCAAGGTTAAGAGAACTCCCTTTAGTCGTGCACGACATGCATGATATTGAGAACAACAGCTCCCAACATAGCCAAGGCATATGATGCCTCAAATATATTTACTCTACCTTTTCTAGTTACCTTTCTCATATCTTTATACTGCCATGGTCCATTCACCACAATGAACCCAACTAGTGCAAATCACTGTCATAGCCTTACCTTCTACTACACTCACTCATGCACAGAGCTTCATCTGAATCTTACATTACCTTTCGGGTACCACACAGCTCTCCCCGAGCTCCATCAACTTTCCTCTTTCCCAACCAATTCCCAAGACTCAAAACATAGAAGAAAAGACAAGAAAAAAACAAGAAGAAGACCATAAAACCAATAAAAACATGACTCCACAAAAAAAGTGGCATAGCTATGCACAAGACACAATCAAACTTGCAAATCAAGCACAATAATCGCAAAAGACCAAAATCACAAGACTAACAAAAAACACTATGACTCAATCCCCATGGTTCCTAGGGAAACTCAACCAGAGCCTCCTTCAAGATTTCATGGCAATCTCTCTTTCCATGCAACTCCCTGCATCATGCTCACACTTGTCAACCACATGTTCCAAATATCAAGACAATCATATCTATCAATTTGAAATTAACCATTACCAAGATTAACAATCATGTCATAATCCATAATCAACTCATAGTCATTAGACATAATGCTACAACTATCACCTACTAAACTCAAGTACATATCAATTGTCTCAACACATAAGTGTTAGCATAATTATCTTAATACAATATCAATCCTTCATGCCACTATATAGACTCATACTCATATCATGCAATAAATCAATCATTCAACAAACTATAAATATACCATGTCAGATAATTCAACTAGGCGACATAATAGGCACCAAACACTCAAACACCAAATAGATGTCATAATCAAATAGTCATGCACCAGGTAGATGACATAAGCAAGCTCATACCTTAATGTATCTCAGGGGAGGCTATCTTGTCTACACAATAAATCTAGGTTAGCATGATACAACTTCACAACATATCAACTCAAACATAAATCATGATATCACTAACAGTAACTAACTAACATGTTCACGTCATAAGCTAATAAGCATTTGTCATTCATGCATAACAATCACATATGTATGATTATTCTAGATTAGTACAACACCATATAACAAATATGTCAGCTCATACCTGAGATTCGCAACCATAACCATCTGCATAGGTCAAACCAATACATATAACATCAAGATCTTCAATGCAATGAACATAACCATCACACATATGACCAATCCAAATTATAACATCAATATCTCAATGAAATGACCCTAATCATCAAGTTAATAGCATATAACAACAATAAGCTATATATCATACTCATAAACAACATACAACATAATCATCAGGTTATCTAATATAAAACAACAATAGCAATGCATACAACTACATGTTACTATCATTCTTGACTATTTGACACATGTGCATATAACTACACTAATCAACCAACATCTATCATGAATGTAACCATAACATCAAAAGGTGTGTACATAAACCTAATGTATATAAACCTAATGCATATAAAAATCCTTAACTTACATACCTGCATGCCGAACATACAATACCTATATGATGATTTTCTCTTACCCCAAAGTCCAATGTTGCAACCTCATTATGATGATCTGCATCTCCTTGCTCTATCTCAACTAGCTCATTAGCATCATAACAACCAATAGCATCATGATGACCTAAATTGCATACAATGACTTCACAAGGCATGTTTGACCTACTATACATGCATAATCATAGCCACGACCATACATGCATAACAACAACCATTACTCCATTGTACACATTGCCACATGCAACCAACAGTATGCATAAGTAATGCCAAATCAACGACACCTACGCATAAACGCATGTAGTCGAACATAAGTGATAAATCCTTGTAATCAACCTACAAGACTGATACATGTAATCAAAATATTAAAAAATGTAACCTAACATACAAGGATGTAAGTAGGTATCATGAAATCAACATGTAAGCGACATATAATTCATATACAGTCAGTCACATGTTCCAAAAATCAAGACATCGTGTCTATTAATTTGAAATCAGCATTCACCAATTAACATCCTATAATCATAACCCCTTACTATCCTTGGTCCACACTAAGGTAGAAGGAGGAAGCTACTATAATGGCCCGATCTCTAATGTCCAATTATGGAAATGGGATCTCCAAAGCTCTACTAAATTTAACCACACCTGAAAAGAAATTAATTTTTATTTCTCATACATTTGTATGAGACTAAGTCAAAAACATTTCACTTATTCCACTTGTAACATAATAACTAAAAACATGCCACTTTTCCATTTCCTTACATGCAACTTTTCAAATTCCTTGCATGCAACCTTTCAAATTCCCTACATGCAACTCTTCAAATTCTTTGCATGAAAATAGGCATAGATCAGCTACATCCATATTATCATACTATAATACTATCCCATCTAAAAAATAAAAAACAAATAACATTTTCTTCAAACAATTACTAGACGTTTACATTTTCTTCAAACAACCACTATACTATTACATTTGCATGTAAGCATTTCTTCAAACACTTTACATGAAAACTAATATAGAAAACTATTTGCATACAAGTAAGCATATATCAACTACATCAATACTATCTCCAACCATAAACAACATACTCATTGGGGAATTTTATCAAACAATTTGTATGCAATTAATCATTGAACCATTTAAGCATTTCATCAAACACTTTGCATGCAAACTAATATAGTGGATGATTTAATGCATATATCCTAAATTGTAGTAGTACAAGTTATGGAAACTGAACCATATTATCAGTGGTATTGTCCCTCACTATGGTTCAAGTTATAACTTCTGAGATTTCATAGATGAAAATTTATAACAAAATACCAACAAAATCATATTTGGTGCACAATTATAGGAGTATCCCGAAATCCCAATTTACATTGGTCATATCTCCTAAAATGTAGTGAATAAATGTCTGAAATTTTTATCACAATATAAGCGGGATTTCATCTCATTGTGGAAAAAATTTCAGCTCCTGAGAGTGCCCAGAATAAAAGTTATAACAAAAATGTCAGCATGACCTGTTTGAGACATGATTTTAGGAGCATTCAGAAGGCTCGACTCCCTCTGCTCATATCTCCTAAAATATTTCGACCCAATATCTAAAATTTCTACCACATAATCATTGGTTTTTCTCCTCAATGTGGACACTTTTTCAGCTTCTGAAAGCCTACAGAAGAAACGTTATTGCAGAAATGCTAAGGTGACCTGTTTAAAGGTGCATTCAGGAAGGTCATCTTCCTTAGATCATAATTCCTAAAGTGTTGTGAACTAATATCTAAATTTTTTACCACATTATCAGTGGGATTTACCTTCAGTATGGACAAATTTTCGACTTCTAATATTCCACAGAAGAAAAATTATAACAGATATGACAGAAAGGTCTAAAATTTAACCTTTGTTCTTCATTTTACCTATGATAGAGCCCATCCAGTCCAAGTGTTTGAACCATGCTCTTATACCACACTATAATAACCTCCAGGGTAAATGTGCATATATAAAAAAACAATAATAGAAACAGAAATATAATAAACATATCAGCCATCAAAATCCATATATACATCAATACATTTGCACATGAAAATCAAGGGAATGAATTTTTTTCATCAATAAATGCAATGAGCCAACCGGAGATGAGACTACCACATTCCACCTGACCATAGATTAGCTGAGCCAAGTCTCTCTTCAGCCAATCACCCTCGTGCCATATTCCAAGTGTGAATGTGGGATCTCATAGAACACATCAATCAAAACTCATCTAGGGCTTTCAGAGGCCACCCACCTCAACCCATCAAACAATGGTTCCACCTCACGGTCAGACATCACCAAAAACCATCATCAGATTGGTCTCCATCCAAGCCTTCCAGGGCTTCCAGAGCGTTTGTCCAACCAAGGCTTCCAGAACTAGTAACTCAACCCACAGCTTATACAGGGCTTCCAGAGCATTTGTCCAACCAAGGCTTCTAGGACTAGTAACTCAACCCACCAAGGGCTTCCAGAGCATTTTTCCAACCAGGGCTTCCAGGACTAGTAACTCAACCCAAGCTATTATAGGGCTTCCAGAGTGTTTGTTCAACCAGGGCTTCCAGGACTAGTAACTCAACCCAAGCTGTGGAAAAATGAGAACCAACTAAAACAAAGGAATGAAAGTAAACCCACAATCACCATGGCTATCCAGGAAATGACAAGGCTAGGCAATCCACTATCAATCCCAGCGATCCTCCATGCCAATGACAGATCATAACGAAGAAACCACATGCATATTCCATGCATGCCAAAAGTAGTGAAGAAATCATACATGCAACTGGGTACCTACAAGAAAATCCGATGTAGATTCTGATGTCGATGCCTTCTTGCACTTTCCTGCTCTTCCTTTGCCTTCTTGCTCCAAGAATCCAAGTATGCCACACCCTCCAAGAGTGCTCCAAGAAAACTCTAAGTATATAAGAGTGTGTGTGAGAGAGAGAGAGAGAGAGAATAATGAGAGAGCTCCAAAGCTAAATTGACCAAGTCTTTCCCACTGATCCTGATAAGCCTTTTTATTAATAAGGCCTCTATTTTTCTTCATTTTCCATTATTTTCCTTCAATTTCCTCCTCACATGAAAAATGTGACCTTTCACCTTCCTTTTCTCCTAATTTCCATTATTTTCATAAATAAAATGCCAATATACCTTTTTGCCTCTTTAATTCCTTAGCCATTGCCTCTGCCAATTTCCTTAGCCATAAACAACCAAATGAACACCCCCAGGATGTCCTGCCCACCATTCAGCTTGGAATACGTGTCATACTTATCTGAGAATCATTAAGAAGCATTAATTCCTTATCACAATAGCTGCAATATCATCTATTAGGTCATATATTCATTGTTCATTAGTTTTATAATCATAACATGATGAGATCCATACATCAATTATGTCATAAAACATCCTCATAACCAACATATATTCAACAAAAATAAAAAAGATATAACAACCATAAAAACCACATATGAACAAGTATATTTACCCATAAAATAAAAGAGGAAGGTAGCTTTTATTGACATATGCAAAATGAAACTAGGTCTGGGACTTCCATGTACCAGCTGACAATAGATTGAGCAGAATCAAATCTTTGTTTTAGTCAATCATCCACACGTCATATTCCAAGCCTAAATATGAGATCTCATGGAACAAATCAAACAAAACCAAACCGAGGCTTCGAGAGGCCAAACCACCTCAACCCTCAACTAGTGATTCCACCTCATAGTTTGACATCACTAACAATCACCATATTGGTATCTACCCAAGCTTTCTAGGGCTTCCAAGACTAGTAACTAAACCGACAGCTGTTATCAGTCTTCCAGATCATTTTTCCAGCCAGGGATTCCAAGACTAGTAACTCAACCCACCAAGGGCGTTCAGAGAATTTGTCCAACCAAGGCTTTCGGGACTAGTAATGCAACCTAATTTATTACAGGGCTTCCATAGCATTTTTCCAACCAAGGATTCTAAGAACTAGTAACTCAACCCACAGCCAAAGGAACATGAGGACCAACCAGAAAACAAAAGGATAGACACCCACAACACCTTGGCTATCCAGGAAATTTAAAGGCTACGAAAAACCACTGTCAACCTAGGCAATCCTATATGCCAATGAAATATCATGACCAATAACCCACATGCATGTTCCATGCATGCCAAAACTAGTAACGAAATCATACATGCAACTCACTACCTGTAAGAAAAACCTATTGTAGTTGTTGATCCCAATGTCCTCTTGCACTTTCCTTCTCTTCCTTTTCCTTCTTGATCCAAAACCCATGTATTGTACACTCCTCCAATGCTGCTCCAGGAAAACTCAAAGTGTCCAAGAGTATGAGAGAGAGAGAGAAAAAAAATGAGAGGTCCAAGCTAAAACTAAAAAAACGTTGTGAATTGATCCTCAGAAGACTTTTTATTAATGAGGCTTCTGTTTTCTTCAATTTCCATTATTTTCCTTCGTTTTCCTCCTCACATGGAACCTGTGACCTTTCACCCCCCTTTTCTCCTATTTTCCATTATTTTCGTAAATAAAATGCCAATTAATGCCTCATGCCTTTCCAAAGCCTTTGCCATTTCCTTTTCCAATTTCCATAGACATTAATTAATCACAAGTGAACACCATCACTATGTTTTTGCCCAAAAATCATCTTGGAATACATTTCACATGACCTTGGTTATTATTTTGCCTTTATTAACTTTAGTACATGGAATTTTAACAAAGGTTGTTATAGCTCCTCCATCTCCATTCCCATCTAGAATTGAAAGCTATCACCAACATGTGACAAGACTCTGATCCTCCCAATTTGTCATGATTTTTGTGGAAATGGCACAACGTTGATGGTATTCTTTTATCACATGCCAATATATGGCATGGTTAATGTTCTGTTGTTCAGAGTTTCCAATGCGATGTATGCACATATATTTTTCCCCATCCTTGATATATCGCATAATCAATGGCTTTAATGCCATCGACATATGACCTTGTTACACTTGGCATATTATCTCAGTGTTCCCTTTCATGTAGCGTTTCATGATTTGTATGGTCACTTCTTCCAGATATGTTTGTGATATGCTACCTTTATACCGAAACCATGGCATTATTATGCTTTTCACATTTCAATTATCACAAAGTGTTTCAAGACATTATTCATTTCCTTTTAATGCCCTTAGTTACAACATGTGTTAGCGCAACACATAGTCTTTAGATGATACAAGTGGAGAAAGTCCTAACGACGCGTTTAATGTGAATCCATCATGGCCTCTTACGTTGTCAAAATATTCGAGCGATGATCCTTTTTCCGTATGTGTTGGTCGCATTGCCCCAATTTATATGTGCGTACATTCAACGAAGTTTCCACACGACCTTGTGTGGTCCCGACATATTTGCAACATTTGTACTGCCTTATGATGTCAACATATGTGTTATTTATAAGTTCATCTTGATCATAGAAATTCTCAAACTTCATAGTACGACATTGTTGATTGTATTCCCTTTCAAGTGCTTTGTAATATGTGTAATCTGTGGGTTGTACTTGTAGGTTTTAACCCTGTACAGAAATCACCTGCATACGAATTCTAAAACACAAAAAATAAACAATGCGAGGGCATAACACATAAAACACATATACATAGACATTTTCCCCTGGATCCCAAAACTGGGACTACTAGCTTGTTTTTTCATTATGTTCCTTTCAATGTTACAATACATATATATACATGCTAAAGCATTAAATACCGTCGACTGAAAACCATCACGCCCAAAACCATGTGTGAAAACCATGCACAAAACCATAGGTAGTTTTGCCAAGCTAATATGGGGTCCAAATTTTTTTTCCTTGGGGTGCTGCCTTGGATCCCGTAGAGGGGGACTAACCGCCCCCCTCAAACCCCCCGTACAGGGGGGCTTCCGCCCCCCTTGTGACCCCCCAGCTGCGCAATTGGCGCAACAAAGGGGGGACTCTGTCCCCCCTCTAACCCCCCAGTTAACTAGGTGCGCTAGTCGTGGAAAGAATATAACACAACCCAAAATTCTCCCACCTGTTGTTTTCTTTCCACAGGGGGCCACATGAGATCTTAGTCATTTATCCAGCCCTGCAACGCCCATTGTTTCTCTACACCAAGAGAACTTCTCAGAGCTCACAGATTTTGTTAATGCATCTACATTATTCTTCAAAGTGTCGACCTTTACCGACAACACCTTTTTGTCTTCTATCATATCCCTCACAAAGTGATATTGAACATCAATGTGCTTTGTCTTTGAATGGTAAGCGGGGTTCTTTTCCAAGAAAATTTCACTTTGTTTGTCACAGCATATACTTATAGCTCCTTGTACTAACCCCATGCTTGAACATAATATCTACAACCAAACTGCTTCCTTTCTTGCATGAGTGGCTACCATGTATTCTGCCTCTGTAGTTGATAGTACCACTACAGATTGTTTCTTACTCATCCAACTGATTGCACCTCCAAATAGGTTAAACACATACCCACTTGTAGATCTTCTCTAATCCATATCTCTAGCCCAGTCTACATCAACAAAGCCATGAATATCCAAAACTCTATCCAATCCTAGTATTCCTTGGTAGCACAAACCATAATCACTAGTGCCACGCAAATACTAGAAAACCTGCTTCACTGTTGTCCAATGCTCCTTCCCTGGTTTTGACATAAACCTGCTCAATACTTCCACTACATATGCAATGTCTGGTATAGTACAGACCATCGCATGCATTAGGCTACCGACTGCACTTGCATATGGAACATGATACATGTCCTCTTCCTCTTCCTGTGTCTTGGGACACTGTTCAACAGATAACTTCACACCTACAGGAATATGAACCTTCACTAGTTTACTATCCTGCATATTAAACCTCTACGGTATTGTCTCGGCATACTTCCTCTGGTTTAACCAAAGCTTCCTCTTTGCCTGATCTTTTTAATTTCCATGCCCAAAATATAGTTTGTAGCACCAAGATCTTTCATGTTGAATTTGGAGGACAACTGGGTCTTCAAATCCTGGATAATTTCTTTGTCATTTCCAACCAGCAACATATCATCCACATACAAGACCAGATAAATAACATGGTCACCGATTAAATTAAAATGCACACAGTGTTCTGCCTTGCTTCTAGTGAAGCCAAGTCCCCGTATAAATGTATCAAATTTCTTATACCACATCCTTGGTGACTGTTTTAACCCATACAGAGACTTTTTTAACTTGCATACTGGTTCTTTCTTACCCTTCACTTCAAAGCCTTCAGGTTACTTCATGTAGATCTCATCTCCAGATCCCCATGAAGAAATGTTGCCTTCACATCCATCTGTTCTACCTCAAAATCGAAAGCAGTAGCAACAGATAAAAGTAATCTAATAGAAGCTACCTTGGCAACAGGAGAAAAATATCACCAAAATCGATTCCCAGCACCTAGGAATAACCTTTTTCTACCAACAGAGATTTGTATTTGTCCACCTTTCCTTCTTCATTTGTCTTCTTCTTGAACACCCATTTGCTGCCAATGGGTTTCCTTCCAACTGACAACTCCACCAGATCCCACGCCTCATTTTTGTGCAAAGATGTCAGTTCATAAACCATGGCCTCTTCCAGAGTTTTCCTTCCTCTGAATCTACTGCTTCCTTCATAGTTCTGGGATCATCATCAGTAATAGATAAAGAAAAATTTTAACAGAGAGCAGATGGAATATACCTTTCTGGATGCCTTCTTTCTCGAGCTGATCTTCTCACAACCGGAGCTTGTGGCTCTTCATCTTCTAATTCCTCTTCTACTCTAGAGTCTCATTCTTCCTCCTTTAGCTCAAACTCTATCTTCTCAGGTTCCTTTGATGGGACATCGTGTTTAATAACATCTTTCACCTCTCTAAACACCACATCTCGGTTGTACACAACCTTCCTTGTCACTGGGTTCCAAAGTTTATAACCCTTTAAACCATCCTTATACCCAATAAAGATGCACTTTTCAGATTTACTATCCAACTTTGTTCTTTTCTCCTTTGGAACATGTACATATGCATCACATTGAAATACCCTCAGGTGTGAAAGAGAGGGTTTCTTACCAGTCCATACCTCTTCTGGAGTCTTATCCTCCAACACTGATGAAGGTGATCTGTTGACCAGGAAACATGCAGTCTCCACTGCCTCTACCCAGAACTCCTATCCTAACCCGACACCAATGAGCATGATTCTTTCCCTTTCCATCAAAATCTTTTTCATTCATTCTGTAACTCATTTTTGCTCAGGTGTGTATCGAGTATTCTTCTACTGTGCTATACCACACTTCTTACATAATTCTTCAAGTTCCTTCTTGCAAAACTCTCCACCATTATCTTTCCTCAACACCTTTATCTTCTTCTCTGTTTGGTTTTCCACCAGAGCCTTAAATTCTTTAAACTCGTCAAAGACTTCACATTTATTCTTAAGGAAATATATCCATGTATTCCTTGAGAAGTCATTTATAAATGATACATAGTACACAGACTTACCCAGTGATGGAACCTTCATAGTTCCAAACACATCACCGTGCACAAGCTCTAATATATGTTTCGCCCTCTTACCACCAGAGAGGAAACTCACCCAATTCTGCTTCCCATATACAAAATTTTCATAGAAATAAAAATCCAGAGAGCTATTAGTCGTACCTTATACCATACCTTTACCCTAAAGTATTCGAAGGCCCTTCTCTCCAATATGTCCAAGCCTTTGATGCCATAGCATGGTATTTTCTCCAGAGACCACTAGATTTTCGACTACACTTTCAGGAACCACAAAATTGTTGCACCCATCAATAGCAGTGCTACCTTGCAGCCTGTACAGAGTTCCAATCTGAACTACTCGCATCAATACTAGTGTTCCCAGAACCATCTTGCAGGTATCCTTCTCGAACACTATTTTTACACCTGCATTATCCAACTTGCTTACAGAAATCAAATTTTTGGCTAATGCAGGAATATGCAGAACAACTGTAAGTGTTCTAATCTTTCCACCTTGCAAATTCAACTTAACTTTTCTACGACCAATGATTTTAGCCTTCCTATCATCCCCCAAGAAGACATCACCACCATCATATTTCTCATACTCGCAAAACCACTCTCTATGGGGAGTGAAGTGAAAGGATGCACCTGAGTCAATCAACCATGTCTCATGATCTACATGTGTACTTGAAGATGCCAAGTACACATCACCACCTTCATTTGAGGTGGTTTTCGCCTCTGCAGAAGGAGCATCATCAAATCAGTTTCCTTTGTCAAGAGCTTTAGATTTATAATCCCTTTTGTAGTGCCCTTCCTTTCCACATTTCCAGCACACCTTTATAGGTTTTCTTGGAGATTTAGATCTCCCTCTATATTTAGATCTCCCACTCGATGACTTATTTTTGTTTCTATTCTTGGACCTTCCTCATACAAACAAGGCATCACCATTCTGGCTCTCCATATTTTTCCATCTCATCTCCTCTGTTAGTAAGGATGAGACTATTTCATCAAACTGCAAGGTAGTTGCATTGCTACCTATTGCAATAACAAGACTATCCCATGAATCTGGTAGAGAACACAACAAACTGATGCACTTATCTTGATATGAAATTTTAATATCATTAGATAATAACTGACTTACCACAGTATTAAATGTGTTAAGATGCTCTGTCACCGAATCTCCATCTTTCATCCTTAGGTTATACATATTTTTCCATAGGAACAGTTTATTCTCCAGAGACTTAAATTGGTACAAAGTCCCTAACTTGTCCCACAAAGCCTTCGCCGTAGCTTCCCCTAATACAATCAACAATAGAGAATCTGAGACACACAATCTTATTGTGCACTTTACCTTCCGATCCAACTTCTTCCATTCTTCATTGGACACTCTCGTTGGTTTAGTACCCGAATCCACTGTGATCCACTGATCTTTTTCCACCAACAAATCCTCCATCTTGAGTTTCCATAACTCAAAACTCTGACCATTAAATTTCTCGATCTCTATCTTTCCACTGCTCGCCATGTTCTCTCACCACCAGAATTGATGTCGCAGATCTCCCACTAAATAGGGTCTACCACAGGCCCGAGTGAAACCCCTCAACAACAAAGGCATCCCCTTGAAGCCAAAACAACTCTGATACCAATTGTAGGTTTTAAGCTCGTACATAAATTACTTGCATATGAATTCTAAAACAGAGAAAATAAACAATGCGAGACAATAACACATATACACAAAGATTTTCCCCTGGATCCCAAAAGCGGGACTAGCAGCTTGATTTTTCATTATATTCCTTTCAATGTTACAATACATATATATACATGCCGAAGCATCCAATACTATGGACCAAAAGCCATCACGCCCAAAACCATGTGCGAAAACCATGCACAAAATCATAGGTAGGTACGCCCACCTAATATAGGGTCCAAAAAAAATTTCCCCGGGGCAATGCCCTGGACCCCGTAGAGTGAGGCTAACTGCCCCCCTCAAACCCCCCATACAGAGGGGGGCTGTTGCCCCCCCTGTGAACCCCCACTGTGTAGTTGGCGCAACGAAGGGGTGGATCCGCCCCCCCCTCTAACCCCTCGGTTAACTAGGTGCGCTAGTCGTGGAAAGAATATAACACAACCCAACAGTTCTCACGATGACTTAAGAATTTTGAATTCCTCCTTCACTACAAGTTTCATGTGGCCTTTGAAAAAAAATTAAGTAATTTATCTTGGAAGAATTCCCTACATGTCATAATAAACATATGCAAGATTATGGGAATAAAATAAATTGACTTCAAAACTAAACTTTAAATTTGCAACAAATCATGGTTTAAGAAGATTTATAAGGCCTAGAAGGAACTTTTACATTGCCTCTGTCAATTCAAGTCATTGAATGTTTCTAAAATCTCTTTTGAAACACATTGGCAACATAATACATAAAGTTTATATGGATCAATCTTGCAAACCCAAGTGAAATTCCTTCATCTATTTAGTGTTCAAGCATATGACTAATGATAGTATGGGGTATGAATAGTGCCTAAAGGAAACAATGATTATTTAAATCCCAAATGCACCTTAATAGATTGGGCCAAGGTGGGATATAATTATCAGTATAAGACAATTGAAAATCATTTGGAATGCATGTTGTGGAGGCCTAAGGCTTGTAAATGCATGAGGAAATATCGATTGAGGAGAATAATGATCAAACCCTAACACATTAAATGAAATGATAACCAAGATGAAATGCATATGACATAAGAAATATGCATCATGTGGGTATAAGCATCAATAAGGTTGGAAGGTATAGATAACACACTTAAACCTTAAGAGGGAAAAGGAGGGGACCCAAAATTTTTGGCTATGTCCAAAAATTTTGGGTGTGGTTATAGTGGCTATAAAATTTGTGAACCACTAGTAGATTCCAACATCTCTTCCCATGTCCCTGTGACAGATCGAGTCTTGATAATAGTGCAAGGAAGTATTGAAAAGACACTATGGGTACTCCTTAAGTTACTTTACCTTTTACAGATATGCCCTTCCCTTGTCTCCCAGTTAGGTCTTGTTAGTCTTTACATGCTAAAACAAGAGCTCACACATGTAAGTATTTGATGATGGTACATAGAGCATGACAAAGAGCTTATTGTTTTCATATATTTAAAGAAATTTTCTTATGTTTCTCTATTACCAACAGGCTTGTTCAGTACCCCAGTAGGGTCACTTAAGAAATCATGAACATTTCCTCACTACCAGCAAGCATGTTCAATACCCCAATGAATTCATTTGCATAACCTCTCTGCGTAGGAATCCTTTCTCGATCCTTTACCATTTTTTTGATTGATTCATTCTTTCATGCACATTGGCATAATTTATTGGTTGTTTATTGCATCTGGGTAGATGAGGGATCCCAACTTATTTTACAGGAAAGAGATTTTGTTTCTTGTTTGTCAAAAAATGAAAGATCTTTTGATTTAGGTCGGAGCTCAAGCCATGCTTCCACATATCATCTCCAAATTACAAGTGAGTAGTGAAAATATACATGAAATATCTAGAACCAAGTCAGACATAGGGTTTAGGTTATAGATGTAGTTCATATGAACTAATTAAGGTTCCTCGTAAGAGCATATTTTTATTTTCCTCAGTGATGAGTTAGACTCATACGAAACATGTTTACAACACAGATTTGATAACTAGATCTATGAGAGGTTTCCTCTTGGAGTAGACATCAGAACCGCATATATCCTTTTGATTAGGATTTCAGCGTTAGGGAAAAGTGACCATAGGAGTTTTTCTAGGGTTTCATCATGCACGAAGAGGTGAATAAGTCCTTCTATAGTCCGAGCATGTACAAAGAAAAAATAAAGGAGGATCTTCATGACATACATGGTTAGTAGTGAGAATGCATAAAAAAATGCCTTTGAAGCATGAAGGGTAAAGTTGTGCTATCGAGCATAGAAAATAAATGTGATGTTAAGTAATCAGCTAGTGTATTCTATGCAAGGGGGTGAATGCATGATGTAATGCAATAGAAAAAACTACATGCAATGCAGGAAGGACAAAGTACTGTAATGTATGAAATATAAGCCATGTAATACTTATGAATATAGTTCATAAATGTAATGCAAAAGATGAATGCATGCTAAATGCATAATGTTCTGCAACAAACTAGCTATCTGCACTACAAAATACACAAAAAAATAGATCTAAACCATAACATGTCTAAACCTAAAACCTTAAAAGAAAATCCTAATAAGAAAAATTATAACTAGACTAAACCTAAAAACCTAATTTAACCAAAGAGGAGATCGGGTCATGTGAAGCCAAAATTCCAGTGTAACCATTGCAGTTATTCTTGCCTTGCAAAAATAAATATGTCAACAATTAGAACTAGTGTAACGTATTGTGCAAAAACAAAGATACCTACCTCTAAATCACTAACAAAAGTAGGAAGGTCAAGCTTGTTGGTAGAAAAGCGTGCGGAAATTTTTGTTCCAACCAAGATGCAACTCTATCCTAATAAACCAAAATACTAACTTAAAAACCCGTAAAAGTTTCCAAGAATGAACATCCATTGGAAACCCTAATTTCAGAAACCCTAGTTCGATCCTATACATGGATTTTGTCAATAGTGTGAGGGATTGACATAAACATTGGCAAGAGTTGAATTTCCTTGCCGTGTTGAATTTTTTTTGAACTTCCATATGGTGGTTCATCAAATATTGGTGGTTTCGTAAAATATAGATGAATGCACATGGTCATAATTAACTATGAAAACAAAATCATTATTGACCAAGTCACTAGTTTGCCCAAATGTTATAGCATTGACAAATTGGTTGTTCAAAAGATTAGATTCTTCTAGTATCCAAAATGGAGATGAATTGACAAGATGAGTCTCATGAAAGAGAGGAAACAGGATGAGTCTCTGTCTTGAATCTTTTGAGATGTATAACCTTCCTCTTCAACTATTAGAAATTGTATATTGAAACATTCATACACAAGGGATTCCATATCTTCATCTTGCAATTGTGAGAAAACACTGTTATGTACCTAGTTACAACTTAAACCAATGGAGACAAATTATGTGAAGAGAAATGAATCCCACCCAAATTTGATTCAAGACTGGAATCATGCACATTAGTGTCATCTTGAGGAAGCAATGAATCATCATGTATGTTATGCTCCAAGGGTTCATTTAAAACAGGTGAATAGGGGAGCATAATATGAGGGGGTTCAAGGATAGATTTAGGTAGATGCTTCACAAGCTCAAGCTAGGTCTCATCAATAGGGGAGATTATTTATCAACTTGATTTTTAGGATAACTAATTTCACTAGGATGTATGAGTGCTTCGAAAGCAAGACAACTTGGCTATTTACCCTGTGAAAACTCTTCATCACTTAGATTGATAGTGACATGAATTTTGTTAGGTAATGAAGCTAAAGGGGATGTGGAATTTTAGAGGAAATAATTTCCTCCCTAGAGGCTTGAGGCTTTTCCTAACTCACAAAAATTAGTAAGACAAGATTAGGGATAATATTTGGTTGATTTTTAACATGGATATTATCATGACGATCATCAAACTTAGGATTTGTTTCAGATTGAGTTTGTTGTAGAGAAACAAAAACCAATCATTGGAATTTATCACTCAAGTACATCCAATCCACGCATCTTTCAAGAAATTCATAAAATATATTAAAAACCTATCCTCAAAATACTCTAATGATTCTTTGGGTTTCATTATAAGCTAATTTATCCTTTTACAAAGAACCTAATACTCGTACTTATCAAAATCTTGAGGAAGCTCACTGATGAGTTGTTTGAATGAATGGATAGAAGCTGCTAGTAATGTGTGGCACCATTGCTTTACATGACCTTAAAGAGTGAGGGTGAACAATCTCATGAGGCTCATCAATAGGTAAACTATATGGGTCACAATGCCACTCTCCAACTTATTAAAATTGACTTTTCTCATATTTATTTACATATTTTGTAATATTTTGCTTAGTGAGAAGGATGAAGGTGAGTTACTAAATCATGTGGCCTAATATGTATTAAATGTAGGAATTGGAGTAGTTTTGGGTTGACTTAAGTGTAGGAACTCAAAGGGGGAAAGCAAGAGATATTTTAGGAGATTGGTTTCCCTCCTTAACTCTTCAAATCATTCGAATATTCCACCACCATATCTCATCAGCTCAAAGTTACTAGCAGCCAAGCAATCCAAGTCCATTGGCAGCCAAGCCAATGACAGTTAAGAAAGAGTCATTCTCGAGTTAGGGAGACAAGTCTCCCTATTTTCTAGGGAGTTGTTGAGAGCTCCAATTTTGTATAAATAAGAGATCCAAGGGACTCATTAGGATTCAATTTTTTGATGTAGCCAAGAGGAAATTTGAATTGAAACATTGTGACTGCAATTGTATTGTTCTATTCAAAATTTTGATGATAATGAGAAAGTTTACCTTGATCCAACACTGAGTTGACTCAAAGGGATGAAGCTCTTGGGTTAGGGCCCAACCCTAGCAGTAGAAGTTCCTCTTTTTGTATCTGTATTCTTAGATTAAAATGATAGTTAGATGTTGAAGTTATTTATGTTTTGTTTGGCTTAACAAGTATTTGAATGATTTCTTAATCTTGTTTCCATTAGTTTGAAGAAGTAGACTAGAGGTACAGTAATAAAGGAAGGTACTCCAGAAAATCTTGTGAAAATTGCCTCTTTCTGATCTCCTACATGGGATCATGATTAGAGGGTGCCATTCTCACAGCCCCAAAAACAGAGTTGTCCTTTGATCATTGCATAGCTTAGGGTTCATTTTTTAGATAGATCATTGTTTATCATTTCTAGGAAGCATCTGAAGTTGTTATTTTGTTTCTTGAGTTTTTTATAGCTTAAAAATGCATTCCATTTCATAGATATATTCTTTAGAAATAGATAGTTCAACTTTCTCAAATTCAATTCATCTTTTCCATGTTGATATGTAGCTATGCATAAATGAAGAGAAAAATGGGTTTTGTTGTAAGGATTATTGATCTATAGGGAGGAACTCATCCAACCAACTTCACCTAAGACTTTTCCACCTTCTACCAAGGCATACCATCCCATAGTCCAAATCTTTGTTTCATAGGCACCGTGAGCAACCATCTTAGGAAAATCCAACCTCCCTAAAGTTTTGGGCTCAGCCTCAATCAATGTGCACCTTACATACACCTTCTCTCACTATCATACATCTCTCTAACACATCATTCCACTATTCTTTCCCTCCTAAATCTTTCAGCTAACTTCCCATAGAAAACCAGGACATCCTGTAGCAAACTAGGACATCTTGTAGCAATTTCCTGTAGCAGCTACAAGATCTCCTGTAGCAGTATGTTTGACCATGTTTTGACTAGAAATGATAGTATGAAAGTAGGTTAGGCCCTCATCTTGGATTCCATGCCTATCATTGCAACCTGAGATCAGCTCTCCCATACCTTCCCCCCTTGTAATATCAAATAGAATAATCATAAAATTTACATTTCTGAATTTAGAAATTAAAAGACTCTTTTTTCTGCAAATACAAAATGAAATAGTTAGTGCATGCATATATAAATCATAGAATGATAGAACAACTTCCCATGTCCAAATAGTCCAAATAGCTAGATGATCAATTGCACAGTTAGCCTAGTTCTTTTCTGCAAGTAATTTGTGTTATTTCCTAGCTAAATGATTTATGGCATTTGATAGCATTTATCATTCAACAACTTTCATTTCCTAAATAGGCAAGCATTTACTTTCCTGCATTAGAACTAGATTTACATTCACTATCAATAGTAAGACTCCTCTTAGTCAATAGAATACTAGTCTAGAACCCTAGTGGTCTAGCGCCCCAGTTGAGAAGTGATATAGGTAGAATGTTGCATCTGCTATGTATATAGCACTGTCACCTCCAAGTTTGTATGAAACATCGGGTTGATAAAGTAAAGTTGGTAGCCCTAGGAGTTGCAGTATCATTGCGGCAATACTGAGGCTTATCACAATATTCCCATAACATCTTTACAAAGGATTCCGTTAAAGTGACATAAATGGATAACTTGACACGTGTGTCCAAATACAGTTGTTCGACCCTCACCATTGAACCTAAACTGTGACAAATGATGAACTATTTCTGCAGGGATAAAAATATCAAGACTTTTAGAAAACAAAACCTGGAATAAAGATTTGGGAGGGAGCCATTTCAAGTTATGGTGTCAAAATAAAGACTACAAAGTCTCAACTTGTCATCGTCCCTCCTTCTAGTGCCAAAATTTTTTTGACAGGCTGGAATGTATCGCCAACAACTAGGGGGTCTCCTTGGTGTGAAGTCCTAATTAGACCTCACACCATTTGGGATAGGAGCCCCATCTGATATGTAGGCCTGGTTGTCATCATGTTGGTTTCTCTCCTAGTTTTCAAATGAGGAGATGTTATAGCGAGGATGAGAATTAAATGCCTGAACAATGGGAACAAGGTCAACCTAAGATTGACAAACTACAAAACAAGATACAGGAAAGTAACAAGAAGAAGAAGAAGAAGTATGCCATGAGAAGGATGAGTGACCTAAAACCATATCACACATACATGAACAGGAATATGCCAGAGGTTAATTGAAAAAAATTTTGCAATAACTTATCAACATGGAGTGGAATAATTAAGTGAAGATTCAAAGCGGACATGAAATCCATAAGCTAGGAATGAGTTCATTAACATATGCCCACATGAAATCACACATACAAACATTATGGAAAGACAATACAACCATAATAAATATGCATAGGAATCCATACTCGAAGATGAAAAATATTTACATTATGATAGCAGAAAAGACATGAAGCGTGTACAGAGGGTTCCTGGAAAACCTAGAATACTCATTCCTAATTTTGTTTCCAGGTCACAAGACAAGGTTGTTTGCCTACTATTACACCTCATATGCATCCACCAACCTTTTGATGCTATGCCTTTGGTATTGCTATGTGTTTTTTAGAGCATGTGTGAAGTTAGCTTTCTAGCTTGTCGAAACCCTAGTTACACAACTTGTGTGAGAAACCCTGGCTTACTCCACGTAGGTCATCGTGCTTGTTCCCTTTCTTCTACCTGTAAATGAATTACATTGGTCAAAAGTGTATTTGTAGTCAAATAATAACATTAGAAACATGACATATTCATGAAGAGAAAATATCATTTTTGGACCCCTGCATGGTCCTTTCTGTGGTGCAATGTTATCAAGGTATGTATAGCCAACATAAGGTTTAGGGCATAATGCAAGAGGTACTCTATCAATTGGTATTTTATGAAAAATCTCTAAGGATTTCCCATAATCAATATACCTATGAATAAAACCTCCTAAACAATGCATCTTCGACCAAAATTCTAAATGCTTTGAAGTTCTGATGACCACGAGTGTTCCTCATTCTTTATCATGAAAAGTAACATAGCAAAAGCTGAATGCAACTTCATTATCTTGCAATACCAAGAGGCATGCAGTTTCACTGGTTTTTCAAGTTTCCCCTTTCCTTGAATCTACTTTTGGATAACTATATTGATCATCAAGAAGAGAGAATATAATAAAGGAGAAGAGATGGTCATTGGGAAACCCTAGGAGTTTTATTATTGTAGAGACTTGCAAGAGTTTCCAAACAAGGATTGCGTACTTTTCTCCTCTACATTTTGTTTCCCTAATTTTTGAGCCCAAATTCCATTGTCATCTAGAATTCACATCTTAGATGACATGATAAGGATTTGTAAACTCTGAACGACCAAGGCCTATTCATTTTCTTTGGGTCATACCTGGCGATATTACAAATCCTTATTGTTACTTAAAGATGAGAAGTACCTTTCTTGTTCAATGACCTTCTTGTTCAATGACCCTTATAAAATATTTATTTCCCGCATTGCCATATGATCACATATCTTGAATGCTCCTCTTGGCGAGCATGATGACGACATGAAAGTTCAAGTGCTTTAAGTTGTGCAAGAACCCATGGTTGCAAATCTTGCATGGTTTTCATAATTGTCCATAAGTTGTTGTTGATCATTTGGGTGGCCAAGTGACATCATGATAATCCAAATATCACAAACTGCAAATTATTCTCAGTGGCAAGTAAATAATAATGTTGGTAAGATATTTTCATTGTTACTTGTAAAATTGTCAATCCAGGTCCATCTACTATCTAGGGCTCATACCTTCCAATACTAGAAATTCGGTTATAGGAACAATATTTGTACCATAAGCCAATGGTCAAATATATATAGGAAAAATGTGTGCCCCTGTGTATGGTACCTATGGTCTATCTGAAACTAAAGGGTTCAACAAATGGTAAAAACATTACAATATAAGTTGGTGTTCCCTAGGCTTTTCTATACTAGTTGTGACATGACCTATTCTATGAGACAACTCCATATATATTGCATAAATACATTCTCAGGGTTTGGATCTCTACATAATATACTTGCTTCATTTAATATGGATTTTCATTTAGAAAAATTGAATAAGTGACTTGTTCTACCAATAGGTATAATCTGACCACTATCATAGTGCAAGGGCTAAGATGTTATTGTTGTATTCAAAATTTCTAACTTCACATTGCAAATAGGTATAACATATATGGGTTTGGCATTGGGGCTTGGTAGACCCTGAGTTTAGTTACTTGTTTGATTACCATGTCGTCCTCATCATCAAGAGAATATCCTTCTCCAAGTATCCTTGTGCATGTATGTGCAACATATGTGGGAGAGGAGATGTGTTGCACCAACATGTCCGTGAAGATAGTTGTAGACCTAAAGATAGAGATGCAAGATAACCTCAGTAAGGACCTCATGCTAAGTTGATACGTAACATTTCTAAGTGTCATTTTTAACTCAGCTAAGGTAGTCTCAACGCACTTTCTTTCTTCACCAATGGCCTAGAATTTCACAAAAATCTTGGTAAATGTTTGCAAAATAGACATTCCCAATAGCTAGGTCAACCCACTAAGACGTGCCATGAATACGTTATTAATCTCTTCTAATGTATGCTTCATTTTGTGATAAGCAACTATTGGTGGAAATTTTAGTATTGCTATCAGCTTGTCTGGCACGTTCACATATTTTAATCACCAGTGAGATCTCCTCTAGCCGTTATTAAAAGGTCTAGGCAGGTTGATGGTTATAGTTGCATTCTATGGAGCAGATCACATTTTCCTAGAGCAACTAGAGGTTGCAAATGTTATTTTTAACCTGCAAGTTACAAGTCTCATGTTTCAGTGCAATTCGCCCTTAGCATTTTAGTGGAGTTCGCATAGTCTCAAAATGAAGTTGCAACTTGTGGCAGGAAATGTGACCTATGGAGAGAAACTATGACCTATGGGCAGTCGCAGATTGATTTGTGACTTGTGGGAGAAAACGTAACCCATGGGAGGTTGCACATTGGACTACGACTTATTCCCATCGCACATAGAAATGTAGCTTGTGGAGAATGAAACCTCTTAAAGCTAGGTCACATAGTCACACTACATTGTAGGTCGCACTTTATAGTGGTATGTCTAAGACTTTGCAATACAATTTTGTGGCCTAGAACATTGATATTAAAGAAGGTCACAAGTGGATGTTAAGACTTGAATAAGGTCGCAGTAGAACAATGCGACTTGAGGGATCACAAAAAGGATTGCGACCAATGGAGATCACATATAGAATTGCAACCTTGGGAGATAACATTTGATAATTGCGACATGGTCACAATCTCGTTCACTTACAATTTTCATTTTCCTATGGTCAGTATTTGATAGTTTTGACTATGGAAGCTTACCACTTTGGAAGCTAGGAAAAGATGCCAATGAACCAAATGTATATTTTAGATTGTGTAGTGGAGTAGCTTCTTGAATAGTCTAAACATGCACACATAGTGCCCCATCCTCATCAATGCAAAAATGATGCAAACGAAATCATTGTTGACCACGAGTAATTGCATTCATATAACCATGTTCCAAACAATAATATTGATGAATCTTAGCGGCTATCCTGACTAAAAGAAAAAAAATACCCTCATATAGAGTTTGAACATGAATCAAACCTATAGTATAAGGGGCCTCTTCCAATTGCATAGCCCATTGTACAACAAATTTGGACCTAGGTTGTATCACTCTCAATGACACCTTAGCCTCTAGTACCAACATTGTTCCCTCAAGATAAAACATTGGCAGATTAAGAAGGGTGCCACCTACTAGGATAGCTCGTCTATTATGTATCTCATCAACTAAGGTAAGCATGCAAGAATGTTAGAGAGAGATTAAAGGTGAAGCCGCCATAACAACTTCTTACTCCATCTCCAAGCCCATCCAAAATTGAAAGGTATCGCCAACATGTGACAAGAGTTCGATCCTCCCAGTCCGTCATTATTCTGGCGATGGCACAACGCTGATGGCATTCTATTATCACATACATTTTTTTATGGTGATGAAAAGGTAGTCTTGGATATTACCCAAAATCCCCTTTTCTTAATAAAAATCGGCCCTTGACCTGTGGTAACAACCCACAGGCTTTATCGGAAGCGCTTAAGGCTTTAAGCCTTTTATGACTATGGACATATGAGGAATCAAAGCCACCTTTTTATCGGCGCTCTTAATCACCCATCGGAAGCCACCACCCGAGCTTTAAAGCTCGGAAGCGCCATATTACATGAATCGGGAATGACCCATCATAAATACGTGGGAATCATATATATATAAAACCCCTTTCTATACCCTCGCCCATATATATATATAAAACTATATGGAAACATACAAAAACCCGTTTTTTTTTAAACGCCCGGACTTCAAATTATATATATACCTTTGCAATTTTTGGCAGGTCCGATATCGGCTGTTACAACCATAAACACATGTCGCGGTCCCGATGACCCCGATGAGGTTGCGGACCCGATCTCCACTTTGCCACAGTTGATGGTTCTATCGCATCCGCCTCCGCCCAATAATATTTCTTCGCGATCGGCGATCGCTCGACGCGCTATACACATATATGCGTCTGCCGATATAGATCCGGACCTGATCTAGCAATTCAACCCAATATATATTATATCGGGTCCGCACTCATCGCTTAAAGGTTCCGATATGATATCGCTCCGTCATCGCCGATATGCCGATGCGATGGTAATTCCGGACCCAACTTGGTCCAGAATCAATCTGAATAATATTTCAAGTCCGCCCAGTACTCCGCTAAGGGGGTTCCGGCGTCAATTCGCTGTGTAAATGGGCCTTTCCGTTCGCGGACTCTAATTAACTTGGATTTGCTTTGAGCACAAGAATTCTTTACAATTTATTAATAACAATACAAGCAGATCGCATTGTATGGAGAACAAAAAACAATCAACATTCGAAGCCTTCACGGCCGCATAAACAAAGCATTGCACAAACACTGGATTATTTCATATATAAAATACAGGGTCTCGGCCTTGCCAGATTACACTGTAATGATGACCTCTGTTTTGATACAATCCAAAATATACTTTGAGCTTTTCGCTCCACACCAAGCCTCACTCTCTCTCTCCTACACGATTATATTTTCCCCTTTTTAACTCCATAATTTCTCTAACAAAATCTAACAATAATATTCTATTTCTAAGAGATCTAACAACAATCTTCTATCTCTTAGCTTTCATGCACACCTAAGATAACAAATCTTATCCCCAATCTAAATAAAACAATGCCTTATTTATTACAATAACTAACAATTTGAGAAGTCATCCTTCTCGGTAACACCAAATGAATTTAACTGTGATTAGCCACAACATGTGGACAATCCTCCACATTGCTGGTTAATGTCGATGCTCCTGCATCAAACTCTCGGGGAAGAAAAAATTTGTCCTTCAAACCTTCAGGACTCACTCCATATTTCTGTAGTTCAACTATTGTCAACCAACTGGAATCTTCCACTGGCTGCTCCTTCCACTTGACTAGATATTGGAAATATATCTGCCCTCTGGTTTTCTTAGATACTCTTCGGTCTAAAATAGCTTCAACTTCTTTTTGAGATGCTTTTGGTACTTGTTCCTCCCAATCCACAGTTTGAATTTCATCACCTGTGACTTCTTTCTGCAACTCTGTTTCTGCCTCTCTGAATGGATACAAGTCTGCAATATTAAAAATGGGGGATATTCCGATCCCTTCTGGTAGCTCAATCTCATATGCATTAGCTGAAAATTTCCTTTTGATTTTACAAGGTCCTATTTTCTTCAGTTTCAGTTTATTATAAGTCCTTGTAGGAAATCTCTCCTTCCTCAAATATGCCATGACTAAATCTCCTACTTGAAATTCTTTTTCTCTCCTTTTCAGATCTGCTCTCTGTTTATATCTTCTGCTGCTTTCCTGTAATTTATCTTTGACTTCTTCTTGTAGCTTTTGCATTTGTTCAGCAAAATCTTCAGCACTTGCACTTCTGGCTTCCTGTTTTCCCAAATCTCTGAGTTCATATACTCCTCTTGGATGCATCCCAAAGACAATCTGGAATGGGCTCATTCCTGTGCTCCGGTTTGGTGTGTCATTGTAAGCAAATTCAGCTTGAGCTAATGCTAAATCCCACTGTTTGGGATTCTGATGAACCAAGGTTCGTAATATATTTCCCAAGCTTCTGTTCACAACTTCAGTTTGTCCATCGGTCTGAGGATGGTAGGCTGAACTAAAACTAAGTTTAGTTCCCAGCTTCTTCCAAAGTGTTCTCCAGAAATTCCCTACAAATTTTGTATCCCGATCTGATACAATGCTCATAGGTAAACCATGCAATCTTACAATCTCAGAAAAGAACAAATTGGCTATGTGTGTGGCATCGCTAGTCTTCTTACAAGCAATAAAATGGGCCATTTTTGAAAATCTGTCTACAACAACATATATAGAATCATTTCCTCTATGAGTTTTTGGTAAACCCAGAACAAAGTCCATACTCACTACATCCCATGGTCGATCTGGTATGGGCAATGGCTGATATAGACCTGTATTTTGACTTCTTCCTTTGGCATACTGACATACCCTGCATTTCTCAACAAACTTTTTAACATCAATTTGCATTTTGGGCCAATAATAAAAATCATTTACCTGAGCGAAAGTCTTGTCTTGTCTAAAATGACCAGACAATCCTCCACTGTGCTTTTCTTTAATGATGTTTTCTCTCATTGAACATTTAGGAATGCATAATTTGTTGCTCTTAAATAACAGGCCTCCTTGAATAAGGTAGTCCATCCATTGACTTCTGTTATGGCTCATTGGATTCTGCACTGTCGTGTAGATATCCCTAAAATCCTCATCATCATGATACATTTCTATCATCTCATCAAAACCTACAACACCCACTTTGAATTCTTGCAAAAGAAAACTTACCCTGCTCAACGCATCTGCCACTTTATTAGACTTACCACTTTTGTGCTTTATTACAAAAGTGAAACTTTGTAGAAATTCTACCCACTTGGCATGCTTCTGATTTAACTTTGGCTGATTATTAATGAACTGCAAAGCATGATTATCTGAATATAAAATGAATTCCTTTGGCAGTAAGTAATGCCTCCATTTTTTTATCGCCTGCACAATAGCGTAGAATTCTTTGTCATAGGAAGAATACCTCCTTTTCGCATCATTTAGTTTCTCGCTAAAATATGCTATCGGTCTTTGCTCTTGGCTCAACACCGCTCCAATTGCTTCCCCACTTGCATCAGTTTCCACTTGAAAGACTTTCTCGAAATCTGGCAATGCTAGAATAGGCTTTTCTGTTATTTTTCTTTTCAACAAATTAAAATTCCTATCGGCTGCTTCTGTCCATTGAAATGGCTGATTGACCTCCCTGATGGTCTCAAGGATTGGTGCACAAACTTGATTGAACCCTTTTATAAACTTCCTGTAAAACCTAGCAAGTCCATGGAAACTTCTTACCTCGAATACACTCCTGGGAGTAGGCCAGTTTCTGATTGCTTGTACCTTTTCCGGATCCATTTTTAAACCTTCTCTAGAAATCACAAACCCCAAATATACCAGCTCCTCTTTCATGAAACTACATTTCTTCAAGTTAATTAGTAGTTTTTCCTTCTGCAGTTTTTTCAAGACTAACTTCAAATGTTCCAAATGTTCCTCTTTACTTTCGCTGAAAACCAGAATATCATCAAGGTAAACAACAACAAATTTACCTGTATATTCTTTCAGGACCTCGTTCATTAGTCTCATGAATGTGTTGGGCGCATTAGTGAGCCCAAAAGGCATCACTAACCACTCATACAATCCACTATTTGTTTTGAATGTTGTCTTCCATTCATCGCCTTCCCGAATTCTAATCTGATGATACCCGCTTTTTAAATCTATCTTTGTAAAATACCTGGATCCACTTAAACAGTCCATTAAATCATCCATTCTGGGCAAAGGAAATCTATACCTGACTGTTATCTTATTGATAGCTCTGGAATCGGTGCACATGCGCCATTCTCCTCCCTTTTTTGGACTAAGCACCGTTGGCACAGCACACGGACTCAGACTTTCTCGGATCAGTCCCTTGTCCATCAGCTCTTGAACCTGTCTTGCAACCTCTGCATTTTCCTGAGGAGTTAATCTATAGGCAGCTTTATTAGGTAGACTTGATCCTGGTATTAAGTCGATATGGTGACTTATACTCCTAATCGGTGGTAATTCATTTGGCAATTCATCCACAATGATATCCATGTAACTATTTAACACAGATTGAATTTCTTCAGGCAAATCATTTAAATTGGTGGAGGTTAAAATTACCTTTGGCCTTCCTACGATAGTGAAATGCACCTCTTTTCTTTTATCAACCTCTTGTAGCAGTTCCTTGCCACTCATCAACATAATACTATTTTCAGGCAGCTCTTTGTCAACATCATTCTTTACTGGCAGCAACGTATGTTTAACTCCGTCCTTCTCTATGGTATATGTATTCCTTCTCCCATCATGAATCGCCTTCCTGTCAAATTGCCATGGTCTTCCCAATAACACATGACATACATCCATGGGCATTATGTCACATAAGATCACGTCTTTGTATGTGTCGATCTGCATTTCCACATTACACTGCTCTGTCACAATGACTTGATGACCCTTCTGTAGCCAAGATACTTTGTAAGGTGCAGGATGCACTTTCCTTGTTAATCCGAGCTTTTCCACCATCTCTGTAGACACAAGATTGTCAGTACTCCCGCTATCAATTATAACCTTACAACACTTACCCTTTGACTTTCACGTAGTCCTGAACAAGTTCTTCCTTTGCGCAGGTTCTCCAATCTCCTTTTCTGATCTTAACAAAGTTTTTATAAGCAGCAATGCTTCACCTTCTTCCGGTGGTTCTTCTACAAGTCGAGGTGGTTCCGGCTCTGCCTCAGCCACATTTGCACCCCTCTGGCTTGCTGACTTGTTACGAGGACAGTCTCGTGACATATGTCCCCATTCTCCACAGGTATAACACCTAACATCTCTTCCTCGCCCTCTTCCTCTGGGCGCGAATCTCCCTCTACTAGATTCACCCATCTATGGCGATCTGCTGCTTGAACTCCCTGTGTCAATTTGATGCTGTGTTCCTCTAGATCGGCCAGCTCCTCTACCTTTTGCTGAGCTCTTTCCTCTGTTCCTTTGGCTTTGTTTTCTTAATATCTTCTCTTTTGCCTTCAATCTTGCTTGATAGGCATCCTAAACAGTTTTCAGACTTAACAGATCAATCTCATCTTGGATCTCATACCTTAGCCCATTAACATATCTAGCTACTTTTTCCAAATCATCCTCTACATGCCCTGTTCTGATACTTAATCTGTAAAATTCTTCAGTATATTCTTTAACAGACATTCCTTTTTGCTTCAGATTTTGCATCTGCTTAAAAAGATTCAAATGATAATCTTTCGGCAAAAACTTGGCTTTCAGTTTACTTACCATTTTATCCCACTGCTTGATCTTAGATTTCCCTTTTCTCGTTCTTGATGTCTATACCTCGTCCCACCAGATGGCTGCATGACCTTTCAATCTAGTTACTGCAAATTTTACCTTCTTGTTCTCTTCAACCTCTTCATAATCGAAGTACTGATCTATGGATCTGATCCAATCCATGAGCTACTCGGCATTCAAACTCCCTTCATACATAGGAATCTCCATTTTAGGTTTGCCTCCAACCTTTGCCAGCATCTTCAGGATTTTGATATTTTCATTCTCTTCTTCTGCTTCCACATTTGTATCAGATTCTTCTGCAGGACTCTCAGCTCCCTCGTCAGGCGCTCTTCTTTGGGCTGTCTCCATTGCCTCCATTCGTGCACGCAAACTCCGCACTTCTTCTATCAAAACTACATTTGGTTCTGGTCTCCCTCGACCAATTCCTCTCCTTGGCAGCATCTTTACTGTAAACACTATCTCTTCTGCTCTGATACCAAAAATTGATGAAAAGGTAGTCTTGGATATTACCCAAAATCCCCTTTTCTTAATAAAAATCGGCCCTTGACCTGTGGTAACAACCCACAGGCTTTATCGGAAGCGCTTAAGGCTTTAAGCCTTTTATGACCATGGACATATGAGGAATCAAAGCCACCTTTTTATCGGCGCTCTTAATCACCCATCGGAAGCCACCACCCGAGCTTTAAAGCTCGGAAGCGCCATATTACATGAATCGGGAATGACCCATCATAAATACATGGGAATCATATATATATAAAACCCCTTTCTATACCCGCGCCCATATATATATAAAACTATATGGAAACATACAAAAACCCGTTTTTTTTTAAAACGCCCGGACTTCAAATTATATATATACCTTTGCAATTTTCGGCAGGTCCGATATCGGCAGTTACAACCATAAACACATGCTGCAATCCCGATGACCCCGATGAGGTTGCGGACCTGATCTCCACTTTGCCACAGTTAATGGTTCTATCGCATCCGCCTCCGCCCAATAATATTTCGTCGCGATCGGCGATCACTCGACGCGCTATACACATATATGCGTCTGCCGATATAGATCCGGACCCAATCTAGCAATTCAACCTGATATATATTATATCGGGTCCGCACTCATCGCTTAAAGGTTCCGATATGATATCGCTCCGTCATCGCCGATATGCAGATGCAATGGTAATTCCGGACCCGACTTGGTCCAGAATCAATCTGAATAATCTTTCAAGTCCGCCCAGTACTCCGCTAAGGGGGTTCCGGCGTCAATTCGTTGTGTAAATGGGCCTTTCCGTTCGCGGACTCTAATTAACTTGGATTTGCTTTGAGCACAAGAATTCTTTACAATTTATTAATAACAATACAAGCAGATCGCATTGTATGGAGAACAAAAAACAATCAACATACGAAGCCTTCACGGCTGCATAAACAAAGCATTGCACAAACACTAGATTATTTCATATATAAAATACAGGGTCTCGGCCTTGCCAGATTACACTGTAATGATGACCTCTGTTTTGATACAATCCAAAATACACTTTGAGCTTTTCGCTCCCCACCAAGCCTCACTCTCTCTCTCCTACACAATTATATTTTCCCCTTTTTAACTCCATAATTTCTTTAACAAAATCTAACAATAATATTCTATTTCTAAGAGATCTAACAACAATCTTCTATCTCTTAGCTTTCATGCACACCTAAGCTAACAAATCTTATCCCCAATCTAAATAAAACAATGGCTTATTTATGACAATAACTAACAATTTGAAAAGTCATCCTTCTCGGTAACACCAAATAAATTTAACTGTGATTAGCCACAACATGTGGACAATCCTCCACATTACTGACTAATGTCGATGCCCCTACATCATATGGCTGTTAGATGATCCAAAAATACTTTAGGTTATAAAATTGAAATAAAATAATTATTAATTTAAGAAATTAAATTAATAATTATTCTAGAATGATTAATTATTTTAGAGACAATTAGAATTAGTATATTGTTGTAACAAGATATGACTCTCCAAATGTGTCGTATCTTAGGCTCTATTATAGGAGATTAGTTAGCTAGTTGGTTTGAATAGCATTTATTGTAAATGGACACTTGTTATTTAATAAGTGCTCCATAATTAGAGGTAGTTAGTACATGGAGCTTATAAATAGCTCATTGCAAGAGTGTTTGGTTGTTCGGGTGTAAGCTCTTGCAAATCAATTATGTAATTATTTTTTCTGATTAATAATATTATGTGTCTGAGGACACTTCTGCCATTATTGTGGTATCAGAGCTCCAGTAATGCTGCAGTGGATTTGAGGAGATTTCAGTTCAACAAAGTCCTGGAAAACTCCATTCAGTTGGCCAGCAAATCATTGGTATGAAATTGTCCAGTTTTGTGTTCAACAAACAAAAAAAAAAATCTTAAAATTTTAATCTGCGAAATGATTCTATTAATTCTTTAATGCTGGATCATACGCCCTTGCTGGAATTTAATTTAAAGTTGGATGGTATCTTTTTTAATTGAGTGTAATATTGCAAGCGTTGAAGAAATGAACGAGATTGTTTGCTAGAGGTTAGATCGGTGCCATAATCCGGCGGAAAGATTGTCATTGTCTCTGCCAGCTGTCTCGAGGTTGATTCGATCCATTTCTTGTTTGTAGAAATCGGCGCTGGCCTGTGTATCGATTTAAACTTTATAAATCAGGTGTTAAATTTTTTTTTCTCTCTCTGTGTGCTGAGAGCATTGAAGGTTTCCTGTTTCTCTTGGTGAGGAGCGAGCGAGGTCAGCCGATGATGCTGTGCCAATCCCTGGAGAATTGAAAGCAGGGAAGTCATATTCATGGAACGCGGATCCGTTCTGGTCCGGATACATTTGGGGGAGGACTGATTGCAGGTTCAATTTCCAGGGCCTCGGAAGCTGTGATACCGGAGACTATGGAGGAACTTTTCAGTGCACCAACATCAGTGTCGATGTCACCGCAACCACGAAAGTCGAGTTCGAATTTCTGGGCGGAATAGCGAAGCCGGACACGTATTCTGTTACGTTGGAGAGTGGGTACAATCTTCCAGTGTCGGTGGTTCCGAGTTCTTCTGTGGATGATGTCAGCACCCCCCTCCCCTGCGACACCATGGAGTGCATAGCCGACGTGAATACGGTGTGTCCCAAAGAATTGATAGCGCGGAAGGTCGGGAGTGTGATAGCGACGTGCAACGGTTTGTTCTAAAAACATGCGTCGCTGTTGGAAAATCGCATTCAACACAACAACTACAGTATTGTTGGAGTGCTGCGTGGCTACATAGAGGCTCTTGTGTTGGAGGACGGTTGGTCCAGTTTGGAGAAGGTTTGCATGTAGGAAAGAATGCCATCCTCAAATGATTTGAGCTTTCTCCTGCTCGTAGATCAAATCGCCAAAGTCACCTTTTTTTAAGCACTCTTAGTGGAGTAATATTTTAAAGGTTTTGTGTGGAAAAAGTGCATTTCCAGAAACGTGAATTCAAGTGATTTCATAAAGTTTTAATAATTATTTTTAATGGGAAGTATGTAAAGGCTTTTTTAAAGAGTGTTTATAAAGTCCTTATGGAATTTTAAGGAGACATAAGGAGTATTTCTAATTCCTTATGTAATGGAGTGATAAGTTTGGAGAGATCTAATGATTTGTAATTTTGGGAATTTATTGTTATTGGAGTAATAAGGGTCTTGTAACATTTGTTAAGGTGATTGTAATTTTTTGGAGCAATAAGGAGTTTGTTATTTTTGTAATTTTTCGAAGGAGATAAATGTAACTCAAAGTAATTTTACTTTGAGGGTGGGTAAATTTTTTTTACCAGATTGTGCAAAGCACCACTGTAAAAAGTCAAATTTTGAAAGTTGCCCTGTAAAAATTTGAGAAATTGACTAGAGCCAAGTGCAAAGCTCAGTCAATATTCTCCTGTTTTGACGACTATTTGAGGGTCAAGGCCAAGCCCCGATAGATCGTGTTTTTTGCGTGGCGTGTTGTGTTGACTATCTTGTCCTTTCTGTTCTGCTTCTTGGTGCGTCTCTTCATCGCTAAAAATGTCTAAGTTGATTAACTTATTTTCTGATTCAGACAAACTTGAGGGCACTAAATCTTATAAAACGTGGCATCGTCTTATTGAAAGCACACTCATTTACAATTAATTATGGCAAGGAATATGTGATGGAGATGTAAAGCCGAATAAACCCACAGATGTAGATCCACTGGCAAAATGGGAAATCAAGAATGCTAAAGCCTTAGCTCTTATTAAATCGTCTGTGAATGATGAAATGTATGTACATATAGAGAATGCCACAGATGCATGGACTGCCTTGAAAAATTTTAAAGACCTCTTTGATACTCAGACAGAATCAAAGAAGGTTGATTTACAGTTAAAATTGTTGCAACAAAAATTAACTGAAGATGGTGATATTCTTGAATATCTCTCCAGACTTAAGAATATTAAGCAGGAAATTATCAATGCTTTTTTTCCCGCAATTGATGATAGCTTTATGGTCATAATTGTAATTGCTGGGCTTCCTTCTTCCTATACACATTTTTTAGAGACTTTACAAGTAACTGGGAAATTAGAAAAACTAAAGTTTGATGAACTTTGTGAAATGTTAAGTCAACATGATAAAACTTTTGGGAAGAAGAAGAAAGTTGGTGAAGATGTTTTTCTCACAGAAGCCAGCACAAGTAAGTCATCAGATAGTTCTCGAGGAAGAGGCAGATGGAATCAAAATCAAGCAGCACATAATCGAGGTCGAAGCCAAAGCAGAGGCAACAATTTTAACAGAGGAGGAAGAAATAATTTTCAAGGTAGAGGAAACAACCAAGGAAGAGGCAATTTTCAAGCACAAGGATATAATAGTCAAGGTAGAGGACAATCTCCAAATAGAGGTCAAAGCAGAGGCCGAGGACAATATTCAAGACGAGGAAGAGACTTAAGTCAAATTGTGTGTCGAAGATGTAACAAAGTTGGCCATTATGCTGAAGATTGTCGAACTTCACTTAATAAAATTCCCAAGTTTCAGCAGCATTCAGCACAATTTGCAAATGATCAAGATGAAGACAGCTCAGAATATGTTTTTACTTCCTCACCAGCATCACAAATTTCATCTCATCTTAGAAGCGACTATGAAGATGCCTGGATCTTGGATTCCGGGGCAACTTAGCACATGACATGTCGACGTGATTTTTTCTGGAATTTTCAAGAATGCCAACTTAATTCAATTTTTCTTGCTGATGATACAAAACATACTCCTTATGGAAAAGGAGTCGTAAAATTTTTTCTCCCTGACATTGGAGAAAAATTGATTTCCAATGTATGGTATGTACCCAGTTTCAAGAAAAATTTGCTCTCTTTAGTCACGATTCGACAAGCAGGACATCAGGTGATTATGGAAGATGGTTTAGTGAAGATTAATTCAGTGAAACAGAACTTGAAAACAGTTATGATAGGTTATGAAGATGGAAAACTGTTACGGATGAAAGGGACAGTTATTCCAAGGCATTCTGATTTTGTAGGGGCAGTAACTACAGGTATTTCACCTATCAGACTATGGCATGTAAGATATGGACATTTGAATTTTGAGAGTCTTTCTCAATTGCAGAAACAAGGAATGGTTAAAGGAAGCAAAAGGGAAAATGCAAAATGTGAAGCTTGCATTTATGGGAAACAAAATCGAGAAAGTTTTCCAACAAGTTCATGGCGAGCAAACAGGCGGCTTCAACTAATTCACAGTGATGTTTTTGGTCCACTACAAACCTCATTTGGTGGTTGCAAGTATTTCTTACTATTCGTTGATGATTTCAGCAGAATGACTTGGGTTTACTTCTTGAAGAACAAGTCAGAAGCATTTGATAAGTTTAAACTTTTTCGCCAACTTGTTGAAAATGAAGTCAAAGAAAAGATAGGTACTCTCAGGACGGATAATGGGGGAGAATTCACTTCAAATGAATTCAAAACTTATTGTAGTGAAAATGGCATAAGACGACATCTCACTAATGTTTACACTCCACAGCAAAATGGAGTAGTCGAAAGAATGAATCGCACTTTGTTAGGAATTGTGAGATCCATGTTAACCTTTAAGAGGTTAAGTCCAACATATTGGGCGGAAGCCATACATACAGCTGTCTACTTAAGAAACAGATCTCCAACTGCTTCTTTAGACGGAATCACACCTTATGAAGCTTGGTTTGGTTTCAAACCTCGAGTTAAACATCTTAGAGTTTTTGGGTCAGTGTGTTATGCCTTAGTTCCGAAAGAAAAACGAACTAAGCTTGACTCAAGAAGTTTGAAATGCACAATGATTGGCTATTCTGATGAGAAGAAAGGGTATCGTCTTTTGACCAATGGAAGATTCATTGTGAGCAGCGATGTCATTTTTGATGAAACAGAGAGTAAGAGTGCTGAAGAAATTGAAAATCTTCTTCACAAATTAGAAACTAAGGGAAGTAAAAGACATGGAAAAGTGCAAAGTCAACCAACTTCACCAAATTGGTATGAACTTGATTTTCCTTCTTCTGAAGATGAGTCATCCAGTCCATCTACATCAACAACATCATCTGGGTCTTCTAGCAGTTCATCCGCATCTCCAAGAAGCAGCAGTTCTTCAGACAGTGAGTCTCCACATTCTTCACCTGAACGACGAACATCAGTTTATATTAATCCTCTTTACAATGATGGGGACTTTACAGAAGCACAAACAAGTGAGCACCAACTTCCGAAATGGGCAGTTCAACTTTTGAAAGATGTAAAGCCTGATGAACAGAATAAAACTGGCACCCGAAGGGCACATAGAAGTGAAGGCAATTTTGCCTTGATAGCAAATGATTTTACTGAACCTTCCACATACAAAGAGGCAGTAAAACATAAAGAATGGCAACAGGCTATGGTTGAAGAATATAAAGCAGAAATTGATAACAACACTTGGAAACTTGTTGATTGTCTAGCAAATGTTAAACCCATAGGATGCAAATGGGTTTACAGAATTAAGTATAATCAGAAGGGTGAACTTGACAAGTATAAAGCACGACTTGTCGCAAAAGGTTTTGCGCAGCAGGAAGGCATTGATTATGAAGAAACTTTTGCTCCAACAGCTAAATGGAACACCATCCGATTAACACTTGCATTGGCCGCTCAAAAAGGATGGAAAGTTCATCAAATGGATGTGAAAAGTGCTTTTCTCAACGGGGATTTACAGGAGGAAGTGTATATGACCCAACCACCAGGTTTTGAAGTGGAAGGACAAGAACATAAAGTCTGCAAATTGATCAAGGCTTTATATGGGTTGAAACAAGCTCCCCGAGCCTGGTATGCAAAGATGGATGAATACCTTAAGAAACTTGGTTTTCAACGAAGTGAATCTGATGATACTTTGTATGTGCGACAACAGGGAAAATATTTGGTAATTCTTGTTATGTATGTAGATGATTTGATCATCACTAGCAATCATGATGATCATATTGCACAGGTAAAAAAGGAGTTACATGCAGGTTTTAAGATGACAGATTTGGGATTACTTCACTACTATCTTGGAGTTGAAGTCTTCCAACGTTCACATCATATTTTCATTTCTCAGAGTAAGTATGCCGCAGAGGTTCTTCAGCGATTTGGCATGCAAGATTGCAAGCCCGTTCTCACCCCCATGGAGCAAAACTTGAAACTTTCAAAATTTGAAGAGGGGGAAAAGGTGGACAGTACAACTTACAGACAGTTGATTGGCAGCTTGATTTATTTGACCAATACTCGTCCTGATCTATCTTATGCAGTCAGTATTCTTTCACGTTTTATGCAGGAACCACGAGACAGCCACTGGAATGCAGCCAAAAGAGTTCTTCGATATATCCAAGGAACAAAAGATTTTGGTCTTCTTTACACAAAGACTAAAAATTTTGTACTTGGTGGATATTCTGATGCCGACTTTGCTGGGAGTATTGATGATCGAGCATCAACATCAGGTTATTTAATGAACATGGGGTCAGCAGCAGTATCTTGGAGTTGTAAGAAACAAGCTACTGTGGCCACTTCTTCAGCAGAAGCAGAGTACATTTCAGCATGGGAAGCAGCATGTGAAATTGTTTGGTTGCACCGAATTTTGCAGGACTTGGGCATTTCTCAAGGAGAAGCTACATCATTGTTCATTGACAGCCAGTCAGCCATCAAACTTGCCAAGAACCCAGTTTTTCATTCAAAGACAAAGCATGTGGACACCAAGTATCATCATATCAGATCGCTCATTGCCAAAGATGTCCTCAAACCAGTTTATTGTCCTTCCTAAGATCAGATCTCCGACATTTTCACAAAACCGCTTGGCAGAATAAAATTTACTAAGTTCAGGGATGAACTTGGTATCTGTTGTAATGTATCTTTGGATCATAGGGGGAATGTTAGATGATCCAAAAATACTTTAAGTTATAAAATTGAAATAAAATAATTATTAATTTAAGAAATTAAATTAATAATTATTCTAGAATGATTAATTATTTTAGAGACAATTAGAATTAGTATATTGTTGTAACAAGATATGACTCTCCAAATGTGTCATATCTTAGGCTCTATTATAGGAGATTAGTTAGCTAGTTGGTTTGAATAGCATTTATTGTAAATGGACACTTGTTATTTAATAAGTGCTCCATAATTAGAGGTAGTTAGGACATGGAGCTTATAAATAGCTCATTGCAAGAGTGTTTGGTTGTTTGGGTGTAAGCTCTTGCAAATCAATTATGTAATTATTTTTTCTAATTAATAAAATTATGTGTCTGAGGACACTTCTGCCATTAATGGCAAGGTCATCGCTCTATTTTTCAAAGTTTCCAATGTGATGTATGCACATATATTTTCCCCCGTCCTTGATATATCGCACCAGCAATGGCTTTAACGCCATCGACATATGACCTTGCTACACTTGGCATATTATCTCAGTTTTCCCTTTCACATCGCGTTGCATGATTTGTATGGCAACTTCTTCCAGATATGGTTGTAACATGATACCTTTACACCAAAAACATGGCGTTGTTACCCTTTTCGCATTGCAATTTTCGCAAAGAGTTTCAACACATTCTATCTTTCCTTTTAATTCCCATAGTTACGATATTCGCTGGCGTAATGCATGGCCTTTGTTTGATGCGAATCCATCATGGCCTCTTGGATTTTCAACGGATTCGAGTGATGATCCTTTTTCCATACGTGTTGGTTGCATTACCCCGATTTGTGATGCGTGTACATTGACTGACGTTTCCACTCTGACCTACATGTTCCCGACATATTTGAAACGTGTGTGCTGCCTTATCTTGTCCACGCTATTTATAAGTGGATTTTAATCATAGCAGTTGTCAAAGTTTATAGTTCGACATTGTTGATTGTATTCCCTTACAAGTGCTTTATAATATGTGTACTCGATGGTTTGTTCTAGAGTTACCGAATTCGAATTCGATACGATAAAAATTGGAACAAAAAAAATTCAATTCGAAAAAAAATTGATAATACACTTTTTAAACATTTTTTAAATAATATATTTTTAAAATATTTTTAGCTATCTTCTTTCTAATTTATTTTGAATTTTATATAACTTATAACTGTATATAATAAAAAATCTTCAGAACCAAATCCACTCAAAAAGAATTTACACTCACCTCTTCCCTCCAAACTATATACTCTTTTCAAAAACCTATATTCTTTCTTTGATTTCAAAATTTTATTAATATAAAATCCTTGTTTATTTAGAAAATTAATATTCAAATTTATTTTATAGAAAAATCAACCTCTTGTCTTTGAAAAAAGAAATTTTCTAATTTAAATACTTCCATTTCCTTCTCTATGAGTGGGAAAAATCTAACCAGAAAATATAGTTCTGTGCATTTCCCTCCAAACCATATACTCTTTTCAAAAACCTATATTCTTTCTTTGATTTCAAAGATTCATTAATGTAAAATCCTTCTCTATTTAGAAAATTAATATTCAAATTTATTTTATAAAAAAATCAACCGCTTATTTTTGAAAAAAGAAATTTTCTAATTTAAATACTTCCATTTCCTTCTCTGTGAGTGGGAAAAATCTAACCAAAAAATAAGATTTAATAACATCAATGCTCATAACTCTACAGCTTACCTTTGAGATTGGGAATTTTGATCATAACTGTTATTACTCATTTAACCTATAAAATCTAAGTAACCCATAAGTCTCCTAATTTTTATGTTTTTAGATCCATGCATGCTATAAAGCAGCAATTTTTTATGTTTTTAGTTGGGTGCATGCTATACCGCAACAATTTCTATTTTCCTATGTGTGCATACCATACAACAGCAATCTATTTGTGTTTAGCGAATGAACAATCTACTGGGTGAATCTTTTGTCTTTCTTTAGTTAATAAACCACCTGCGGCCATTAACTATGCCAGGTAATGAACCATACATGTGCCTAAATCATTAAGCACCTACACTACGAACCGGATCGAATTTTATCGAACTATTCGGTATTCGAATCGTACGAGCGAATTTTCATATTTTTAACCGTGATTCAGCCGTATTTGGTAACTATGGTTTGTTCTAACCATGACCTATGAATTTCAATTGCCTCCTTCTCTGCAAGCTTCGAGTGGCCTTTGAAAACTTTATTAAGTAATGTATGTTGGAATAGTTCCTACATGTCATAATACAAATAAGTAATATTATGGGAATAAAACAAAGTGACTTCAAGACTAAACTTTGAATGTTCAACAAATAATTGTTTAGGTAGGTTTGTAAAGCCCAAAATGAACTTTTACATCGCCTCTATCAATGCAAGTCTTTGAATTTTTCTAAAATCTCTTTTGAAATACATTTGCAACATGATACATAAAGTTTATATGGATCAATATTGGACACCCAAAGTGAAATTCCTTCATCAATTTAACATTCAAATATATGACTAATGATAGTATGGGGTTTCAACAATGTTTAAATGAAACAATGATTATTTAAACTATAAATGCACATTAATAGATGAGGCCAAGGTCAGATATAATTTTCAATATAAAATAACTTTTATTCATTTGGAATGTATCTTATGGAGGCCTAAGGCTTATAAATACAGGAGGCAATCTTGGATGAGGAGAATGGTGATTAAACCTTAACACACTAAATAAAAAGACAATTAAGATGAAATGCATATAAAATAAGAAATATGTGTCATGTGGGTGTAATCATCAATAGGGTTTGGAGATATAGATAGAGTTTTTAAATCGTAGGACTCAGGGAAAAGGAGGGGATCCGAATTTTTTGGATATGCCCAAAAATTTTGGGTGTTGTTGTAGCAGCTACAACAGTATGCTCCTCTAATAAGGAAAAGTTTGATAACAAATGGCCCTTTCAAGAAAGTTTCAAATTTTTAAGGCGCAAGGTTTCTTTGTCAACATTATATGCTAACATGAGATCACCCTCATTGAAGGAACAAGGGTTAGTGTTTTGATCAAAAGTGGATTTGGATATTTTCTTGGTGACTTCATTATGTTGGAGGGAGGAGTGTTTATCCTCATTGAATATTCCTAAAGAAATGATATGCTTTTCCAAATGAGAGGTGTTGGGAAAAAGCTCCATGGTTGTGCATGACATTGCTATCTCACACTCAATGGGTAGCATTGCTTCCACCCTGTGAACATGATGGAAAGGGGTAAAATTAGTGGTAGCTTTAATTGATGTATCATAATACCAAAAGGTGGATAAAATCATGTCATTCCAATTAGTTTTATGGTTGTTCACCATTGACTGCAACATAGTTTTGAGGACATTGTTGACAACTTTCACTTTCCCATTTATTCAGGGGTAGTATGGTGATGCAAACTTGTGAGTGAAGTGAAGGAGAGATGAGAGTTCTTGAAATATCTCATTTTCAAACTACTTTTAGTGGTCAAATACAAGCTCCTTTGGGACCCAAAAGGAAGTCATGACATGATTGAAGAAGCATGTGGCAATGTTAATTGTGTTGTTGAAGGTGGGCATGGATTCAACCCATTTGGTGAAGTAGTCAACGATGAGTAAAATATAGTTATAATTGTTTTTGGAGGGTATATTTCATGTCATAAAGTGGACATCCAACTTAAAAAAGGGTTTATCCATGATGATAATGTGTAAGGTGGTAGCTGTTGCTCAAGTTTTATGAGTGAAAAACTGACATTTGGAGCAATGCTTAATAACTTGAATACACTTTTTGGAAAGGTGTAGGCCATAAATAACCACCAAATAATACTTTTTGGGTAGTGGACATCCTCGATAGTTGTCCCCCACATGTGACACTATGGAAATCATTATGAATATATTTATCTTCCTCTAGGGTGAGGCACCAATACAAGATTATGTCCACTCCCTACTGATAGAGAACATCTCATATGAGGAAATATCAAAGGGCTCGGTGGTGGATGCATTATAGATCATCTCATGAAAAATTAGCACCAAAATTTTAAGTGTGAAGATAAATGAGGATATTTGCATACCAAGGGTCATCAGAGTAGATGATGAGACATTTTTTGCTAGGAAGATGTCATTAATTGGGAATTCATTCGTATGAAATGTTAAGTTAGTGATGAAATAAGTGAAGATAAGTGCTTTCATAATTGCGGGAATGGTGAATTTGATATCAAACTCTTGAAGAATGGAAATCCTTTTTGCAAATATGTCATTCATAATTATATAGCTAAGTAGATATTGCATGGGGTTCGAACTTGCCACAACCTTTGTGTTTCCTAACAAGATGCAATGATAGAATTTTGGACCATGTGAAACAAAGAAAGTGCTAGCATTTTATCTTGGTCATAGTTGATGAGTGGCCCTGATAAGTTCTTTCTCACATATTATATGATGTGTTAATGAACTTTGTCTCCCTCTTGAATTAAAACCCTTGAGATGGAGATGTATGATGTTGATAAATATTTCAATATAATCCATGGTGAAATTGAGGGGACTAACGAGCAAGGATTAAAAAAACATATTTTCAAGCATTGAAGGATTTTTTAGGTTGTTCATCCCACCAAACAACATATATTGATGCAAGAGACATAAAAATCTATGAACACAAGCAGTAATCCAAGACAAAGTAGCGTAAGAAGTTATCCCTTCCTTCAATACTATAACTGGCACATAGTTTTGGGTGGACGAATTTTGTGAATGACCTGCAATCGACGAGATCCACCATGATATTATTCTTACAGAAAATGAATCCAAGAAACCACTTGAAAGAAATGCAAAAGACACATTTAAGGGAATTTAAGTGAATATTACACTAATGGCATCATTGAAAGATAGTGTGAATCCTCCAAATGTTGAGAACAATGATTAGAGTGAGTCATAAGATCATTTAAGTAAGCAAGAATGAGATAAGAAATGTCATAGAGGATGTAGTTCATTCCTGATTCGAAGGTGGCACCAATATTCCTGAGACCAAAGGGTATGATTCAATATGTAGAGGTTCGCAATGGTGTGGTGAAAAAGGTTTCATATTGATCTTCATGGCAAATTTACATCTAATTAGTACTCAAAAAAACATCCTTAAAGGAGAGTGCCTCATGTCTTTTGTAAGCATTGATGTATCCATAAATTTAGGGGGTTGGAAAGTTGTCTTTAGTATGTTCTTGGTTCAAATATCTAAAGTCAATGTAGATACCCTACATTTTCATCATATGGTCTAGATTAGAAAAGCATGAGGTATAAGAAATGGGATCAATGAAGTTGTGCTTATGAAGCTTGTCAATTTTAGATTTGATATCCATTTCCTTAGAAGGGTGTAGTGATCATTGTTTTTTTTGAATGGGAAAAACATCAAGCCATGTGTCGATTTGATGCTAAATTAAGGCTAGGCATCTCTATATAGGACCAAACAAATATATTACAAAATTATTGCAACAAAGATATGTAGGTAAGTATGTCCTCTTCTAAATAGGAAGTGCCAAGTAGGATATATTGAACAGTGCATTCTTTCTTGGAGATTTTCACCTTGATGATAGGAGATATATTAGCCATATTTCCTTGTTTAAATGAACAAGTTGTGTGGATTGGGATTTTTAACTAATCAACATGGCAGGGGGACAAAATGTTTATTCTTGACCACATAAATTTTTGTTGGTTGTGTAGGTTGAAAGGCCTATAGTTTGAGAAAGTATGTTCAATGATGCATCACATCCAAGGGGTAATCAAGTGTCATCACAACCTCAAAAGCATCATTATCTAAATGAAAAATGTGAGATGTAGGAATAGTCGATTTTGAGGCATGAATGGCTAGGAAGTCTTGAACACATCACAAATGTGTGACACAAGGATAGGTAGTTAGGATAGTATTAGTGGAAATAGAAAAAAACATAGTGAGTTTTGTTAAAATTTGAATGAAAGATGAATTTATTATCATGGCAATTAATTTTGATTATTTATATATGTATTTTCAAATTAGATTTTACTTCATTCATTAAAACATCAAGCAATTATACAAATGCAATGCAAAAAAAGACAAGGGACACAAGAAATTAGGCTCCATGCTAGGGAAAAACCCACAAGGGGAAAATCCCTCAATCCTTTCCTTACATATCCTTCATCAACGGGAAAAATCCAAGTCAAACTAACCAAGGTTCCAAATGCCAAGTCAACTCTCCATATTTCTTCATGATTTATCCACAAGATGATTCACCAATTTGATTGTCCATGTTTGCCATGTCACAAAGATATAGATTTCATATGAATCTTAATAAAATGTAGGAAAACATGCCATAGGAACTCACATTAGCCCAGAAATATATAATCACAGAAGCTCATAACATTATGTAGGTGTAACGCAGAAAACTTGCACAAAAAATTTGCATCATCATGAGGATAAACTCACACTATAGTAAGATATACATCAATAGATACTTGCACGTAAACTTTGTATTATCATATGCTTCTGAAATTTCACTCTCCAACCTTGGGAAGCTCAGACTTCATAGTATTTTTTTCTCCTTAGTGAAATTAAGATATTTCAGAACCTTTCTTGCCTTAGAAAACACAAATATCTATTTGAGGAATCTATGCCACAGATACAAACTAAAACTTCCTTAGAAGACCACCGAATTGATGCCAATTAATGGAGATTAGGTGCCAATACATAGTTGTTTCCACATGTGAAAAGACATGACTGTTGGGAAAGATGACTTTGTTGATTTTACACAATACTAGAATCTAGGATAGAATCTTAAATCACTAGTGTTACTAATCCAAGTATCACAACAAGACTACTTTGCATGGAAGAACAATATACAATAATAAATCAACACGTGCAAAAATATAGACAACCTTTTACAATTTTTACAACCCAACTTCGTTATATTAATCAAATTGATAATACAATAGTCTAGGGCTCCCATACTAGGGATAATGGTCCTCATATGTCTATTGATACAAAGATATACAACTAGGGTTTGTTGTCAGTCACTTCAACAACCAATCTACCCTGAACAAGATACACTGACTGCCTAGCTAATGTAGTTGACTTCACAGATGCCTTGGTCATACCTTGAACACACATGCCCAGTCCTTCATCTATCGATCTATAACAACACAACTCTACCTCTATCAATGAACCAACTCCATTAGGCCACTGAACTCAATTTCACTTTCTCTCTAGATGAGCATTAGTCCTTCAAAGCATCAACACATTGAGACTCCTATCGATTTGTCCACAACTCTCAACTACCCACTACTGCTCCACTGCTTCCACCTATCACTGTCAAATGTCCTTCTCCAAAAATGAACTTGGGCTGATGTGATCTTCTCCCTTGACATCCTTTCTTCATCCTTCAAGAATCAGTCATGAGCTCACCTTATTTTTTCCTCTCCTAGAAAACCATTTGTCCTTCAATGACATGCACTTAAGGCTTGGAGCAAGCCAATGCAACCCTCCTAACTCCTACTCTTTTGGTTGATCAAACTATTGTCCTACATTAGGACACTAAATCCACTAAAAAATCATCAACTCAAGAATATGAGTAAACTATCTTGCAAGAATCTACTACTCCTCTTGAGCTTCTGCAAATGTTGATGATGATTTTTATTCTAAGATGTACACAACACTTTCCACTAGGACCTCCATCCAATTTGATCCAAGCTAAGACCCAACACCTAATAACAAAAGGAGGAATGACACATCAAACATACCTCTGAATCATGTACATACTTCTGTAGCATTCCCAACTAGTTAGGGCATCCAACAATGTTGTTGTAACCCTCTTTCCTTACTTCACCAGTCCCTTAATGGTTGTGGCTTTCATCACCCATACTCCTACTACTTTTCACTCCCTTCTATGAAGAGTTCTAGCCCTATTTCAAGCCTCATGACACCCTTCTCAAGCTAGGGCATGTGCCACGACCCTACTCCAAATAGCTCTATAGGTATGTGGTGTTATAACAGAGGAAAACCCACTCCAAAGATTTCACAAATATCCTAGACTTAATCCTCTCCAACTTGACCTGTATAATAGATCCTCTCAGCCTCCAAATAGTCACAAAAGATGCTAATCCTATCCTCCTTATTATTCACTTTGAGTTTTCCAATGACCTACGCCTCAAATAAATATCTTCCTTCTTATGCAAGTTGTCATGTCTTATAATTAGGTGTCTCTTTAAGCCTCCACGGTCTACTTAATTTATATCATTCATGGGTGGAAAAACTAGCCCTCTTCTAGGGTTGTCCTAAACCAATTCCGACCTAATTTTGTGCCACTTTTCCCACACATTATCTTAAAAAATTCATAAATTCATCTCTACAAGGCCTTTTCTAATGCTTCAAATTTCTTCTTGATCTTTTAAGGTTTACCTTTGATCTCCATGTGCGAGGTCATCAATCTTCCTTATGGTTTTGGGCCCACACACTTGGGTTCTAAGCCCACAAAACCATATTGTGTGCACATTCCTCCATAACCCTCTATCCTAAAGTTTGGAGTACCTCTCAAGCTACAAATCTCAACACACCCTCTTAGTGAGGGAAGTACTTCCAACACTAGGAAGTCTCCACCATCATCATCACTGGTGAAGCTAGCCCATCTGACATCCATCACTGCAACATAATATATGGAATGAACCTTGCAATCTCAATAGTTTCTTTGACTCATCTCATCTAAACCTAAAGACCTGATTAATTCCATAGGGTTTCTTCCTCTAAATATAGACTCTCTCGAAGTCTACACAATCTCCACTTGCTCAACCTGTCACAATCTCGTGTCCTATTAGGTCAGTCCAAGTTGTGGTTGAACACATGCTATCATCATCACAAGCTAGTCCTGCAAGCATGAATTCTTTTGGATCAAACACAATTCATGCACATCCATCCAATATTTGATATGCAACATCACGATTCTATGAATAAACTAGATTGCTAATATGCAATCCATCACATGAATTAATATCGACCAAACCAATCTCATCCATGCTAAAGTAATCCTCGAGTTATCCCAACAATCCATGGCAGGTCAAAGGAAGTCCATGATCAACCACCTACCCTACAAAAATTATTGTTCACCAGGCTCACCACCAATCCACTATAACTCCCATCCAATCTCGTTTCCAAGCTAGTCAAGACCATATCTCCATGTCTTCAGCCAAACCCTCTGCTCCATGATCTAGAAGATCCCACGTCAATCTGAATTTCTCTGCTATGCACACTCTGATTCACTAGCCCTTAAAAGTAGCTTTGATTCCATTTTTATTTTCCATGATACTGGAGTCTAGAAAAGAATCTTAAATCACTAATGTTTCTAATCCAAATATCATAACAACACTACTTTGTACAATGGAACAATATATAGCAGTAAATAAACACGTGCACAAATATAGACAACCTTTTACAATGTTTACAACCCAACTTCATTATATTAATCAAAGCGATAATACAACAGTCTATGGCTCCTGTACCACGGATAATGGCCCTCATACATTCACTAATACAAATATATACAACTATGGTTTGGTTTTGGTCATTTTGACAACCAATCTACACTTAACAAGATACACTAACCGCCTAGATGACATAGTCGACTTCACAACTACCTTGGTCATACCCTACACACACATGCCCGGTCAATTAACTCCCAATATACAACAAGACAACTCTGACTCTATCAATGAACCAATTCCATTAGGCCACTGAAATCGACTTCACCTACTCTCTCGATGATCGTTAGTCCTTCAACGCATAAGCATATCAAGACTCTTGTCGATTTGTTCACAACTCCATTTGTGAACAATTCTCAACTACCCACTACTGCTTCTCAACTTCTTTGGGACTTATTGCCTAACTAGGTGCTCCTTAATCCTTCAAGGAAATAATTTTTTAGGTATTTTATTCCCACTAGTTCCTTCTTGTGCTTCCCAATGAATATACACTTAGGGAACATAGGGATGCCACCTATCATTGTCAAATATCCTTCTCCAACAATGAACTTGTGATGAATGTGATCTACTTCCTTGACCTCCTATATTCATCCTTCAAGAATTAGTCCTGAGCTCACCTTATTTATGCTTATCCTAGAAAACCATTTGTCCCTCAATGACCTACACATAGGGCTTCAAGAAATCCACTAACCCTCCTAACTACTACTCATTTGGATGCTCCAACTTCTCTCCTACACTAAGACACAACATCCACTAGAAAATCATCAACTCAAGAACATGACCAAACTATCCTGCAACCCTTTGTTTCTCCTCTTGACCTTGTGAAACTTTTGATGATGAATTACCTTCTAGGATGTACACATCACTATCCAACTAGGGCCTCCATCCAATCTGATCCAATCTAGGACCCAACACCTAGAAATAAAAGGAAGAATGACACATCAAACATACCTTTGAACCATGTGTATACTGTTGTAGCACTACCAACTGGTTAGGGCATCCAACAATGTTATTGTAACCCTCCTTTCTTGCTTCAACAGTCCCTTAATCGATATGACCTTCCTCACCCATAATCCTGTTATTGTTCACTTCCTTTAATGAAGAGTTCTAGCCCTATTTCGAACCTCATGAATCCCTTCTCAAGCTAGGGCATGAGGAACGACCCTACTCCAAACAGAGCTATAGGTCCATGTTGTATAACATAGGAAAAACCTCTCCAAACAATGCACAAATAACCCAAACTTAATCCTCTCTAAATCATCCTATATAATAGACCCTCTTAGCCTCCAAACAATCACAAAAGACGTTAATCCTAGCCTCCTTCTCCTTCACTTGGAGTCTTCGAATCACCTATGGCTCAAAAAATGATCCTCCTTCTTATGCGAGTTTCCTTTTGTTGTACTTGGATGTATCTTTAAGTCTCCATGAGATCCTTAATTTATATCATTCATGGGTAGCACAACTAGCCCTCTTCTAGGGTTGTCCTAAACTAAGGTTGACCTGATTTTGTGCCACTTTTCCCACACATAATCTTTGAAAATTCGTAAATTCATTTCTGCAAGGCCTTTTCTAGTGCTTCGAAAACCTCCCTAATCCTTTAAGGATTCCATTTGGTCTCCATGTTCCAAGTCATCAATCCTCCATATCCCTCTAGCCTAGGGTTTGGAGTACCTCCCATGCTACAAATATCAATAGATTTGTCATCCTAGAGGGATGACTTGGAAAGTTGGAGGAATAAATGATATTTACAAATTTCAAATTTTCTTCTTTTCATAGGGTCACGAATAACATGCCCTTGAATTTTTATTTCGACCAAAAATGAAGCATGAAGAACATACTTGATAAAAATAATAATAATGTTGTCTTCTTCCTTTTGTTTTTACATAAAACACATATTTACATAAGTACAATGTTAATTATGAAGACCAAACCTAGTTACAATTTCAACACTACCTCTTGACTAGGGAAATATTCATAATGGCTTAACAAGATATTATAATGTTTTTAACTTATATAAGAAAAGATATGGATTGGTAAGTATCAATTATGATTTACTTCATCATATCTAGTTTTGTCAAAAATATCAAGGTCTTAACTAGAAAACTCCATCTCTCCATTAGATTAGATCACAACGTTAGGAGGAATAAATTTAGACACCACCGCCTCTCAGGTACATACCACACCCAGATGTTCCTAAAGTATAACCTCACATTCCATTTCTGAATCCAAGGAAAATTATGTCCTCTAGACCATTCTTTACCATTTCCATGTATCCAACTTAGGATGTTAATCCTAGTCAATTACAATAAATGACTAAAAAATGTATGTCCCTTATGCTTATCCAATCCACCATTATCCAAGATAGTGCCTTTATTAGGCTTACAATTTTTATTCCTAGCCATAGTACATGAAACATGGAGAATATGGTGACCACCCTCACTCCCTATCCACTAGGGAGGAGATCCTCACTCCCTCTCAAACAGGGAGAAATAACCACAAGCCTATGCTTGTAAAAAATACTCATCAATACATTGGCTACATGTTCTTCAGTGGAGATCTCTTGTAGCTTCTTGGCTCCTATTTACATCATACTCTTGAATCATAAAGTACTTCAAAATTTATGTTTCTCTAACAATCTTCATGCATCTTTTAATCCAACATGTCATGAAATAGTTCATCAAACACCTTATGGAGACAAACGTCTTCGTTGTTGACTGCACAAGCCTTCACATTCTCTTTCTTATTATTGCAACAAAATTTCACTTCACTCTCTTCCAAGAAATCATATCATCTCCCAATCATAAGTAGTATCTCTATCAACATCAATATTGTCAACTCAATTAATGTGTTCTTGAAACGAACCAATCATATCTTCCTCTTTCCAACTAAGATAGGTGAACTTCTTCTTTTATTAATCCTTGTTTTTAATGTTGCCATCTAATTGACTTGTTTGATGCATATTTCAAACTGCTTTCTTCTTGTCTTCATGCTTTGCTACATTCTTTTAATTCTTCCATCTATTAGTCAATCTTAGATAGATCTTTTGTTGACCTGCAACCTTTATTATCAAACTATGAAAGAAGAAAAGGAAAAGTGCATAGAAAAAATAAAAACAGTAACAATTGAAAAAAGGAGGTGTAGAGTACTTACCTCTTTGAGGAGAGTAAACTCCCTCTTAATCTCATACCTTGTCATCAACCTAGTCCTCACATGATGTCATTCCTATCATACTCAAGAGCTAGGTTTTCTTTTTATAGCATAAACAATTAGTTAGGGTTTGTGTTCCTAGGGTTTTCTAATTCAATCCTTTGCTAGGGTTTAAAAACCCTATATTCTCCAAGTTCCAAATTCTTTAAGACCTATTTTAAAAGTCACAATTTATTAAAGTTAGTTGTAAAACCCTAGAAATGTCATTTGCAAACTTTCTATACCTGAGATGGAATTACTTCATTTGGAATCCTAGCCTTCATATGAAAGGAGAGACTTCAAATGATATATTGATGATCTCTAGCATATCTACATAAATATTTTTCATAATATGACAATGACTTTCAAAATATCATAATATCGTTAGCTTGTTCCTCATGTGAGTTCATCATGATCTAGAAGAATTTATCATTATATGAAAAATAGTTTGCAAGACAACTTAAAAATGAAAAATAACTATACATACCTCTTTGACCTTACCTTGTCCCTTCTTGAAAAGACCCATCCTTTGAATTTTCTTCAGTTGACATGTATTTTTTCTTCCAATAGACATACTTCAGATCTAGCAGACTTTAGTGTATCAGACAGGTCAATTTTGTGGATGCAATTCATATTATGTATAAGAAGAAGGTCTTGGTAGTATGACTATTTTATGAGCTTCATGAAAACTTCAAATATCTTGTCACAGAGTCCACAAATTCTTAATTTTTAAATTCCATAGAATATTTGTGTATCTTTGGTTCCTTCTAGATTCCACATAACTTTGATTCTTGAACTCGGCCTACAAATCTTGGGGTTGCTTGTAATGCTACAAAGACTGAGGTAGAAAGACTTGTATGAACTTCAAGGCTTCTAGATGAATAATGGACTTACTTTCATATTGATTACTACTTCCAGGATATTAGATCATATGTCACTAATTTGCATGGTTCGAATTCTATAGAGGATGCCTTGGATCTGTCGTGAAGTTTCCTTTCATGCTTGTTCTAATTACTCTTATACAAATTCGTATGTCACAGGAATGAGGCTTGACACAGGTATAGGCTTCAGATATTTATAATCATATTCCTTCTACTTAGTTCCTTTAACTTCATATCACAATGTATTTTCCACATAAATAATGAGCCTTAGAATTTGGCCAAACTTCATAATTTTGTCCTTCAATAGCCTTCCTTGCACTGTTTTTCTACTTATGAAATTATTCCCTCTTATGTATGCATGTTGATGTACTTCCTGAATCAGTAAGCACTATTACCTTTTTCTTCTTGATATATCCTTCTATCTTAAGAGCTTGAGGAGTGGTAATTCATGTCAATGCATTACAAGATATGGTTGGATTCATTTCTTCTTTTTAAATCCCTGGGGTTGGTTCTTGGTGTATATATTCTTCTTTTAATGTTTCTTGTTCATTTTCTTCCTCCTCTGCACAATCTATGTAAAATAATTTCTTTTCAGCATACTTATGACCTTTAGTATATTTTTTATCACCACTATAACAAAGCCCTTTTTCTCTTTTTTCCTCTAGTTATTATGGTGTCAACCTTGTAGGTTGTGGGAGAATAGGAGCAACAATAATTCCATATTTATGGTTATGAGTGGTAGACTTCCATGTTGCCATAAATTTGCTTTCAACTTTTCTTTCCACCATAAATGCAATCTCCAATGGCATAGGTTCCCAAAGGTTAACCTCATGTTGGAAGTTATCCTTTAAATTCCCTATGAAGACATCAATCATATGCTCCTCTAGGATATCATTTATCTTGATATTCAATCTTTGGAAGTCCTCAACATGCTCCCCAAATAAACCCTTTTGTTTGATATTTATCAATTTTCTAAAGAAGTTATATCTCTTTGTATCCTCATAATGTGCTATCAATTCTTAATTTTAAATTGTCCAAGTTAGAAATGATCTATGAGAAAAATTCCATCAATACCACACAAATTGATTGGGTTCTAAATATAATGATGAAATGCATACCTTTTGTGTATTTTGCACATCATGTAGATCAAATAAATTCTCCATCCATAGTATCCATGTTATCGGGTCCTTCCCATCAAACTTCCTCATACCAATATTCAGAATGTGGTTAATATTCAACCAAAATTTGGAGTCTCTAAAATCATGATTCACATTCCTTTTATTTTTATCATGAGTCTCATGGGATACCTTGTCACTATTAGGAAGTATTTCTTGTAGAAACTTTTTCAAACCTTACAAATCCCCTTTTAAACCATCCATGTCCCCTCCTAAGCCATCCATGACCCATTTTAGTTCATCTTTGGTGGCTCTTTGTGAGAGTGAAATTTGTCCTACTTTGTCTCGTAAATATGATATATCATGTTGCAATTCTTCCTCTTCATGTGTCATAGTGGAGATTTTTGAGGGATTAATGAGTGTAGAACTTCCTTGTTTGAGAGGAATTTTGGAACCAATTAATGAAATCTATCCTTCACTATGCCCTTGTAATCACTTCAAACTGACTTTTCAAACCAAAGTTATGAAAATTTAAAAATACACATCTTTTAGAGCTTGATTTTGAGGTTTCTGATAAGGCTGACATTGAAATTGTTTTATCTCTATGATTTTGGCCTCTCAAGGTGTACAATTTTATCTTGTGGTAGCCCTATGTGTCTTATTTCCAACCCCACTAGTTAGACCAAGATTGGATTCTTCGAGATAAAATTATTCCAATTCTCCCACGATGACTTGATTATGGACTAGTTTAGTAGAACAACTTGTACGAGATTCCACATGTCAATGTTTTAACCTTTACACCTGAAAATAACACCCAAGAAACTAAATTCCATGCACGTTCAGTCACTTTTTACAAAATTCAATTCTGATTCTTGAAGATAATGTTATGACGATTTTCCCCAGAACACCTTTTTGACACTGCATTTTGTAGCATGATGAAACCCTAACTTTTTCAGACCATATCTCTGAAAATATGGTGAGACAGGATATGGAAATTTTACACAAAGTTTACCAAGATTTCAAATCCACATTATAAAATTTTCAACTTCTGAAGCATCACGGAAAAAAGCTATAGTGAATATTGCAAGATGACCTGTTTGAGAAGCAAACCCTAAGATCCAGAGCTCTAATACCAAATGTTATGTAACCAGATCAAAAAACAGAAGAAAAGATAGATCAACGACTTGAAAATAAGCCTCTTCGAGGGGGGAACATCCTTTTACATCACATAAATGAACAATTCTTCAATGATTCAAATGAAAATACCTCCTTGGTATATATGTGAGTCTAAAGGGTCAAAATATAATTAGGGACTACATAACAATAATAATGTAAGGGCTCTACAATAACAATAATGGGTTTCTATGGGGCATAATAATAACAATATAGGGGTTATATGGTACAAACACATAACAATATGGGGGTTCTATGGTACAAACAAATAACAATATGGGGGCTATACTAGTATCATAGGGACCTAGCATTGAAACTTCACTCTCCAACCTTAGTAAACTTGGACTTCACAATATTTCTTTTACCTCAGATAAATTCATGTATTTCAGAACCTTTCTTGCCTCATAAAACTTGGATATCTACTTCAAGAATCTATGCCACAAACCTCAACAAAATCTAACTTAAAAGACCACCAAATTTATGCCAAATGATATATATGATGTGTCGATATATATTTGTTTCCACATGTGAAAAAACACAACTGTTGGGAAAGACGATTTGTCATCTTGGAGGGCCGACTTTGCAACTTGGAGGGATAAATGATATTCAAAAAATTTATATTTTCTTTATTTCACAGTGTCATGAAGAACATGCCCTTGTATTTTTCTTTTGACAAAAAATGAAGCATGAAGAACATGCTTCATAAAAATAATAATAATATTTTTTTCTTCTTTTTGTTTTTACATAAAATACATATTGACACAAGTACAATGATAATTATGAATAACAAACCTATTTACAATTTCAACAAGTTTGTGGGTATGGAGGATATGGTGTTGAATCCATAGAGGAGGAGCTAGTCTTTAAACCAAAAGTAAATGAATGGATATAAGGTTATATCATCCTAATGGATGAAGAAATATAGAAAATTTTCACATAATCAACAGAGTCATGAGTCATGCGGATTCGGGCTGAGGTGGGGAGGGGGAGGTATTTATTCTTTCATTTTGATAAAAATAGTAGTGACATATGTAAGATAAATTCCCTGTTTTACCAAAATTAAGTGAGATGGGACCAGAATAGGGGTGAAACACGAAGGGATCACTATAAATATGCTCAAGGATGTTGAAGACTGGACACATGTGACCTTCTTTCCCACATAGTGTTCATGGGAAACTATTTTGCACATCTAGTGAGGTGGATAGATAGTAAATAATGGATGCATATAAAGGGCCATTTGAGATTGGTTGAGGAGTTTGTTATTGTCTTGAAAGATTCGTTTGGGGAATTATAACCAACATTTCCCTAAATCATGGGAGATCAAGAAAATGACAATATAATTACCATGTGCTAAATATATAGCACATGGATGGTTAGTGTGAAAGTTTTTGCTATGCAAATTAAGGATGACCCTATATGGGTCTACCTAGAGGGTGAGGTTTTAACAAGGAAGACGTTTATGATGGGTAAAGTAGATTCCTCAATTCAAGGAGAGAATTACAATGATAAGTGGGATGATCTTGTATATTGCATAATGAACATTGAGATGTGTCCCATAAGGTGACCACAATATTGCCATTAATTTTTTTCTTTTTCCTTCCCCTATTAGATTTCTTGGTACCCTCCATGTATTTTGTAGTGTCACCAAAGGCATTGCTAATTATTGTGGGGATGCAATTGGTAGGGAAAACCAATTGTGTATAGTGATCTATCATCATTGTCTACATAGGGACCCTAGTGGATGGTTTAAGATACCCTACTAGATTAGACAAAACCATATTAAGGAGAGTGAGAGTAGAAATTACTTGATATGTCGAGGTTCAGGGAGGGGGTTAAAATAAGAGATTCCGTGTAAAATAATGTTGAATGGTATGGGTGAATATTGTAGGTTGAACCATCTTTGGGGTTAGTTCAGAAAGTGGTGTCAGTGTGGATGATTTTTTGGAGTGGTTGAGACTACACATATTATATCTTTATTGAAGGAAGGTAGTAAGGGAGGGTATCCTATGTAAGTATTGAGAAAAGAGTACTATTTTAAAATTCCAAGACTAATGTTGTAAATGATATCACCTCACATTAGGATCCAATGAGATGCAATATGTTAGCAAATTTTGGTGAATATTGTGGCTCATAAGGAATCAATTGGCCAGTGGTGATGCTTCCATTTGGAGGAAATATCATGGTGTGGAAGATTAAATATGCCACTAATTTCATTGCATACATATAACTCAAGCCAAAAAAAAATTTGTGATCTAGCGAGGTGTTGACGACTTCAATGTCAATGAGAACCATCTTACCCACAAGTTCAACAACAACATTTTTAAAGAGACCCACAAGTTGAGAAGAATGACCATCATAGGCTCTTAAATTATGGAAGAGGATACAAGTTTAGGTGATCCCAACTTCTACCATAAGTGTTTGGACATGATCCATGTAGATATACCTTCATCGATGATGCAATGGTGAATGACGACGTTGCATATGGTAACAAGTAATTGGAAGGTGACTAGCAAGGGAAGTCAAGTTTTAAAATTAGCATAGTTGAATGTTCTAAGGTGCAAATAAAAGGGATCAAATAGCCTTAATGCTACGAGTAATTCCATTCTCTAAGAAGGAAATTTTGCAAAACCTCAATTGTAGACATGGTGGTAGGACATTGATCTAAATCACCTATGATGTTATAAATAAGAGATTCGCTTACATGGGGATTACAAGTGGTACATCATAGAGGTTTCATTGTTATATGTGGTATTATGTCACTATTAAGACTTGGGATCATCAATGGCATGTTAGTCGTAGATGGGTTCATACCCAAAGCAAACGTATTAGATTGAGGATGCATATCATATTAATTATTGTGATTCAACATATGGATGTCTATGGAGTTCATATCAATATATTAATTGAAGGAATTTCTTGTGTTCCCTAAATATGGTTGGGCATAGGGTCTTGGATGATACCTAGATGAGACTACTTCCTTTTGGGTAGCCATGACACCTTGCTAGAGGAAAGGGGTCTGCAAAATTGTAGGTTGTTGTGGGGGATAAGATGCACCTTGTTGGACATTTGAACCACATGATTTCCTTCATTAATTTGAAATTAGATATCTAGGGACAACGATGGGTATAATTCCCAAATTCGCCACATTGTTCTTCGCTTTCTTAGGTGGATTATTTGTAATGATATTTGGGTGTTGGTTTCTAATAGTGGTGATGCTCCCAGCTTATGGATTCTATTGTTGGGAATTTCCTCCCTAACTCTTGTTTCCTTTTCTTTTTTTATTGTTCCCCTTTTCTTCCCATTATTCTACTAGGAAGAAGGATTTATTATGTTGATGTAGAAATAACTTGAAATTTGCAGCTACTAATGAAACCATACTGATATCAATAGACACAAATTTCTTCTACCCAATATGCAAAAAGGAAAACATAAAATAGAAACATATGAAATCATTCAATCACAATGAACACAATATTTTTACTGGGAACCCAAATGGAAAAAAACCCCTCCTTTGTTTCTATTATATTAGATGAGAAAATTGATATATTACAATGATAGCTTCAACCCTTGAAGCTGAACTTGCACTGCAATACTGATCTCTTCCTCCTGATTTTTCTCTAGAAAATACTTAGGAAAAATATTCCTCCCTCTTCCTCCTATTTCCTTGTGCAATGCCTACTCCTTGAGGATAGGGAAATATCCTATTTCCTTGCAAATCCCAAGATAAATGGCTCACCTTCTCAATGTAAACTCTATACACTCAATAGTATACAAAAATAAATACAATTATGTCTTTTCCCTCCACTTAATTAGGAAATTCGAATTGCATGCATGACTAGGGATATTTTTAGTAAATTGAATAGTTAACTAAGATATCATTGAGTTAAGAATAGTTAACATTACTCAATTGAACTCATACTAACTTTATTCATGACTAGAGCTCAGATAATTAAGTTTCACTAACTATAACTCCAATAGATTGCTAGACCTTAGAAATCAACTCTTGCATAACACTACTTCTTGCCCACAAACTCAAATTGACTGACTTAACTAAGTGACTTGGAAATGTCACTCTTACTAACAACTCAATTCATCCTACTGATGTGGAAATTTGAATTTCTCTATTTGACCAAGGCACAAGTCAAATGAAGACTTTTTTTGCTACAATTTGTAACACTCCCTCTTAACAAGAAAAGGGATTTTCACAACCACTATCATTCTCCTCCTAAGGAATGTAATGTAACACAAATAACAGTCCCTCTAATTATTCTTGTTTCTACTGCAACTAAGAAGAATCCAAGATACTGAATCAATTGTGTCTATGAGATGCAACTGTCTCCCGAGTCTCTAAATACTATTACCATTCAAGATATGACTACATTAGCTGACGCTAATCCTACTGCTATTGAATATCGTGGGCCCCTGTAGGAAGGGTAATGATCCATGAGAAGAGTATACTACAACCACTGCTACTCTCCTATGGATCCTGCCCAAATTTTGGAGGTATATCTCCATGCATGGAAAAATCTACCTCTATCTTGTAGATATTTTTAAATTGAATAGCAACATTGTTTACTTATCCAATAGTAGCTTGCTTAAAATAAGCTTTCCCCTTACTGAACACCACGTCATATCCTCTGTTCTCAAGTACAACAATAAAAACTAGATTTTTTTTCACACTAGGCACATACGTTATGTTCTTTAGGTGAAGATGAGAGCCTGGATCCCTCTTAAAGGTGAAAATTCCAATCCCTTTGGTACTATAAATCCTATCATCTCTAATTTCTATGTGTAATTATAGGTCCTCCTCTTCCAAGATGTTGAAGAACTCCTTGTTTCTTATCATATGAAATGAAGTGCCAAAAATCTAAGTACCATACAGTGCCAAGTACAATACTTGTCATGCATGCAATCAGGGTGAAATATAACTCAAATTGTGATGCGAGATAATCTCCTTCTGATCCTGTTGTAGGATCCTTATTGCATTTCTTATGTGGACACTTGGTTGCACAGTGTCCATACTCATGGCAGTGAAAGCATTTAATTTTATTCAGGTATTTTCTCTTGCCATGGTTCTGCTTGGATTATGCCTCAACTTAGGCCTTCTTTCCTTTGGAATTATTTCCTTTTACAACTAGAGAATGGTATTATTCCTCATCAACTCTAGATGTGACACCATATCTAGTGTTTCTTCTAATCTCCTTGTTTTCACAAAATCTGACTCTGATAGGTTGTTGATCAAGTAAACTCTGAGTAACTCTTTCAAACCAATCTTTTGGTTGAGGCTTAGCCTCCTCAACCTGAGAGGGCTCTCTCAATAGGTTTAAGATTTTTTATTAATGATTATATGGCTAACTCTAGGAACAAAAATGGACAAATGTATAACTGGTTGACTGGTTGAATCAAAGATTAGCAAACATCTATTGGGCTATGGATTCAAGAGAGTCTTCAACAAGACAACATGATCAGAAAAACATGGAAGTCAAGGCACTTGGAGTTTAGGTTTATAAGTAAAACAGTAACACAGTGAATCAATCATAGTTTACAAGCATGTGAAGTAAGTTAGAGAATTTTCCAATTAATTCTAAGTATCACAAGCTCATGCCACTACAAATAAATAATTGAAAAAGTCCATAAGAACATCAAACACATAAACCCCTTGTGAATCTTGAGTAGTAAAACTGATCTTTGTATTAAGTTTGAAAAACCATAGTTTCTTACAATAACACAACTTTGCTTTGCTAATGAAATTACCAACCCTGAGGAATTTGATTCTCATGCTTTATATAGATTTTTTACAACCTTGGATACTATGATCCATCTTTAGGGGAATTCGAATTCCTAACATTGACACCTATTTGTTCATAAAACAAACTACTTAATTACAACTTGACAGCTAGCTGTCTTTAAGAGTCCTAATACGAATAGGAGTGAAACTCCCAAAACATGCTTTCAACAACCTAATCTATGACTTAAATACATTCTTTAATCAGCTGCTAATCCATGTCTTCGAGCTTTATGATGTCTCCAGTATTGTTGCAAACCCTACTGAGTCATGACCTAACTGTCCTGAAACAAGGAGACAAAGTTTCTCCCTTTAAAACCCTAAATCCTTTATGCTTATCTTTGAGCAGTTTCATATAAGTGGCATGTGTTAGTAATCCATTTAAACTTCATTTTTCCACCTGTGAAAGAAAGGGAATCTCGAATAGATGAAAAAGAGAATGAAACATGACTGTGCTACGAAAATAGCCTGTTTTCATAGCACAACTTTTATATCACTTATGGAATACTTCTTTGAACCATTCTGCATCACTGCCATCTACAACTTCATCAATGATCCTCATATGTCTACCAAAAATCATCAAACTTGGAATTTATCAAACCTTACCTTCGAAATACATCTATAAGGTGTTAAATGGTCATCTTCAACAGTTTCGTAGCGCTACAAAACTGTTGTGTAAGCTCTTTTTTCAACACGGCCTTCAAAAATCTGCAGTTTGGGAATTTTCAAAATTTCATAAACACTGATATGATCACCAAAAATCAAAAAAACTTACCCTTATAATATGTTCTTCTTTTTTATGCCAAAACTGTTTTAAGATATATCCTTCACTGCCCTTTTTCATCACCCTGTTTCATTATTGCTATAGCCTTTTTTCCAGATTTTATTAACTATATTTCTAGGTCTTCAATCTGTCTCTTCAATCTCCTATTAGTATCTCTCAGCTGGGCATTAATCCTCCTTACAAATCCGGCTTCTTTGATTGCAGGAACAATCCAGGTAAAGTACTGAGTTTCACTGTTGATTATTTCTGGTTTAGAAACTTTTTCAACTTCCCAGAGAGCCTTTATCCTTTTGAAATCAGTCTTCTCAGCAGCATGCCTTCTTGCTCTCACCCTTAGTCTAGCAATTTCATTATTAGTTGCTCTTAACCTTTCTTCCATTTCTTCGTAACTGGATTTTTCTATTTGAGTGGAAAAAACTCTGTTTTTGTCACCTTCAGGTCTTGGTGATGAAAAGTCTATCAACTCTTGTTGAACAACGGAGGCTTCTTCTATTTTCCCTAACTCAATATTGGACTCATGTATCTTTTTGGATTGCCTGGTTAAGGGCTTTCTAGGCTTGAACACAAATGTTGTAACATCATCCTCTAATTCCAGTTTCTTAGAGGATTTCATCTTCTTTGACTTTCCTTTATCAAACTCTATGACATCTGCCTGCACCAAAGAGGATTCTACAATATCAATGGCTTTTAAAATATCATTTAAATTACCCTTAAAGCTTTGACTTTCTTCGAGATCACTGATTTACCCTTCTCCTTAGCAATTTGACTTCTAGTCAATCTCCTTTGAACTGGTTTGGTAGCTGACTGTTCTTGTCTCATTCCTTTAACCTCAACTATCTTTTCCTTTGTAGATTGTTGAGTCTTGAAAATGTCATTCATTTCCATTACACTTTCACTATTATGTCCATTATATCACCTCCATTTCACTACTATGTCACCACATTCATCCCACTTCATTGGGCCACCTTTATGTTTTTCCAATCTTTATTATTTCTAAGAGTGAATTTGTGGTTAAAAATTAGAAAATAATGTGCATATGCTTATACCTAACAAATGGGTTGAGGTTGTTGACATGTGTAGGTTGAAAGGAGACTTCTAGAATACCCTTATGTGGCACTCTAAGGCCAAATTCGAATTTGGTTGGAAAGAATCATGGGATCATGAGGATATGTGTCACATCTCCTAATTGTATTGTAACTCTAAAAAGACATGTGTCTTATCAGTTCCTATTTTGATTAGGACTCTAGAGGTAGAGGGAGAGATTCATGGACTATCATTAATGAGATGGCTCTCATCTTTTTGTATAAATAGGAGATCTCTCTCCTTCATTTGTTAGTCTTTTTAGTCCCTAGTTCTTAAGTTTGTAGTTCCTCCTTGATGGCTTTTGAAAGCTTTGGAGAACTTTGTTGTACTTTGTACTTTTGAAGAATTTGAATAAAGCTTTGATGTTCTCAACATGGAAGGAGATGTGAAGTAGATGTCATGGAGCATATTAGGATGTAAGGTAGAGTAGATTTCATTTTGTAAATATTGCTTTGTAGAATGTAAGGTAGATTAGATTTTTCATTCATGCAATTTTAATTCATGCAAGTGTGTTCAATTTTGCTTTGATTTCATAGGTGGCAGAGGGCCCCTGCCTTGTATAGTTGTCATTTAATTTTGCATTTTATTTCGCCATGTATATTAGCTGTACATAACAAAGTTTTTTTTTATTACTGTTGTTTTACATTTTTCTCATGTATATTAGCTGTACATAACAAGTTGTTTTGATTACTGTTGTTTTACATTTTTCTCATGTATATTAGTTGTACATAAATTTCTTTCAAGTTGATTGTAGATTAGTGATGCACATAGCCTTTTAATGAACTAATGACGTGATAGAATCATCTTGTCCTTTTGTTGAAGCAGCAAGGATACTGGGTCTCATAGTCATTAGCTCATTATTTGGTTATTGCATTTTATTTTGATTGAACTAGTTGTATATTTACACTTTTGTTTAAATACTAACTCCATCAATAACATGTTTTAAGTTCTTTTGAAGTACTAAGTTTTGGAAGTTATCATTAGGGACATAGGCCTTGTCTTGAAATCTTTATCCATACTTGTCCTTTAAAAGTATTCTTAAGACCTTAGAATAGGATTTCCATTTGCATTAAACACTTTAGAAAACCAACAAGAACAAAACCCCAAAAACAAACATAAACTATAAAACAACGAAGTAAGAGAAAGGTTAACTAAGCACATATAGTGCACCACACTTCATCAGTTTACGATACCCGGATTGATAATTTATGTAGAGCAATTTAAGACGTTAAATTGACTAGACATAGATTTAGGAGTTTCAAGAATAACTGCTAGTGTTTTGCTTACTTTCTCTTTCACCTACTTCCTAGGTTTCAACTTAACAAATCTTTTTGCCCTGGACATTACAGACTTGCTGGTTTCTGCTGATGGAGTTTCTTTAACCTTAGGGCTAATGCCTGAATCTTGATTTTCCACTCCAAAATCACATAAAAATAGAAATGAAGACCATTCTTTCTTGATCCTTTTGAGTTCATGTAAAACTATCAATTTAATTAGACCATGATGAAAAAGGGAAGTTTCATATCCTTGAGATTTCAACTGCACTTTATCTACCATCTTAGCTACACTTCGATACAGGAAGTAAGGAAAATCTAAAGAAATCATACCAGTAAAATGCAATAGGAGTTTAAAATGATATGAATAAACCTTTTGATATCTACCTTCACAGGTAAAATAACGTTGAATGTTGAAGAGCAAGTTGGCATAGTTGTCCTTGATGTAATTCTTGGGAACTACCTTGGTTAAGTTTGTTTTTGCAAACTTTGGCTTTAGAAACACTTTACATGGTTCCATGTCGAATCTGAAGTTTTTGAATGATATATATTGCCCCCTAGGAATATCTGTCACCAAAGCTATGATCTCTGGAGAAATTTGCAAGTTTAGGATTCCAACCTTTGTGCTTGAGCCAGTGAAATGTAGTGCAAACTCCTTTTTCACCTGAGTATGTCCTCCCCACAATTTTTTACAAAACATTCAACATCTTGCTTTCTTGAAGGCTTCCATAAGTGATTTATCTCTGGCTAAGACCTTGGTGCTTTCAAGCTCAGTTCTTAAACAATGGCCAGACCTATGACTTTTCCTTTCTTCTGTCATCTTTGCCTCTGAATTCCTGTAGCAAAACAGCCTCGCTTGAAAATTCTGTTTATCAGCCTCACTTGCCTATGGTGGTCAGCCTCGCTTGAATTATGGATGAAAGAAACCCTGGTAAGAAATTACCAAAATCTTACCATTCGAAAAATGATTTTGTTTGAGGGTTTGCATGCAAACTACAATGAGAGACTAGCTAGCCCTTTTCAAATTTGAAATTACCTATCATGATGAGCCCTAAATTCAAAATGATGAGTTTTGGATGGCGGCATGCTTAAGAACTGACTCCTAGCTGACACCTAATAATGAAAACTTAATGGAATTTTAACGGATTGATGTGTTGACAAGACTGTTCTATGAATCCACGCTTTCATAGCGCGCAGGGAAAAGTGCTACGAAAAGAGCAGTGTTTTCGTAGCGCAAAACAGACATTTTACACTGTCTGCACTACGAAAACGTGGTTTCAAGGCTAATTCCAAAAATTTTCATAATGGTTTAAGCTATGAGTTTCTAAAAAGAATGTAAGACTCATGAAACATGGAATAAGGTTGTTAGACTTTATTTGGAAATGAAAAATGAGACCTTTGAGACTCCTAACCTATCACCTACCCATTAAAACATAGGGTGACTTGACACTTATCTAATACCATGACTAGGAACAATGTAAACTCTTATTTTGGTGATAACACTCCTCCTGCATCAAATCATACCAAAGTCTATCCCAATTTAGAAGCTTGTATCTTCCATTCACTGAATCTTGGTAGTTGTGCTAGTATTTCAGAAGAGCAAGGAGTGATAATCTCACAAGTTTATATGGTGGAACAATCTCTACCACTCCTCCAAGTTCATCTCTAACATGAGTGAATCTGGATAGGTATTGAACAATGGTTTCAGTTTTTTGCATTCGAATGTCCCTGAGCTTTCAATGTCGATTTTATGGAATCACCGTTGCTTTCCAATAACTCTACGAGGGTTTTACACATTGCATAAGTAGTCTGCATTCCATGCAAAATCAAAACCACATGGTATGTGACTCCCTCCAGGATGATCCTCGTAGATTTTGTAGTATCTTTCTTCCACTATGCTAGTTGTTGTGCATATGATGCTACAGGTTTTAGAATATCAGTTTGTGTGTACTCCAATACCCCATTGTCATCCAACACAACATCCATTATTTATTTCCAAGCTATGAAATTCAAAGTGAAATCCAATGCATTCTCAAGCCTCAATCCATAGAAAGACATGTTCCTACACTGAAGAAAATTCTTGCACTACAAATTTTCTATTTGAAATTTCTTTGAGAGATGATCATGAATCTAGCTTTTGTGTAGTTTTAAAAGGCTTTAATACCATGTAGAAATAGCTTGAAATTTGTAACTACTAATGAAATCAGACTGAGATCAATAGACACAAATTTCTTCTACTCAATCTATGAAATGAAAACATTAGATAGAACCATATGCAATCATTCAATCACAATGAACATAGTATTTTTACTAGGGAACCCAACTGGGAAAATCCCCTCCTCTGTTTGTATTATATCAAAAGAAAAAATTGATCTATTACAATGACGAATTGAACCACTGAAGCTCATATGAAATAGAATATTGATCTCTTCTTCCTGAGTCTGTTCTTGCAAATAATTAGGCAAAATAGGCCTCTTGCTTCCTCCTATTTCTTTGCACAATTATTTCTCCTAAAGAATAGGGAAATCTCTTATTTACTTGCACAAATCCCAAGGGAAATGGCTCACCTTCTCAATGAAAACTTTGTACACTCAACAATATACAATAATAAATGCAATTATGCCTTTTCTCTCCACACAACTAGGCAATTCAAATTGCATGCATGACTAGGGCTATATTTATTAAATTGACTAGTTAATTGAGAGATAAATGAGTTAAAAATAGTTACAACTACTCAACTAAACTCATATTGACTCTATTCATGACTAGAACTCAGATAACTAAGTTTCACTAACTATAGATCTACTAGGTTGCTAGTTTTTTACAAATCAACTGATGCACAACTCTACTTCTTGCCTACAAACATAAATTGTCTGACTTAAGTAAGTGACTTGCCCATGTCACTCTTGCTAACTGCAACTCAAGTTATCATGTTAATGTGGAAATTTGAATTTATCCATTTGAATAAGGAACAAGTCAAATGAATCCTTTTCTTGCTACAATTTTTAACAATTGATTTCCTCAAAATCCTTTTGTTGTTGCAAATGATAAGGTTGAAAAAAATTAACCCCAACATTCTATTGTTAATTCATTAAGTGGTGTATGAGGGCCCTTGCATAGTAGGATTGATTTTCATTCCATGAGATGGAATCTGGGCGACAAGTGAGTTAGCACAATTCCCCTTATCATGGGCATGGGGGGAGATAATTGTCCTACAATGCTTGGGAATGTTAGGTTTGGCCCATAATGATTACCATGAGGGTTTCTATTGTAAGGAGAAGGGTTTCCCCCATATGGGGTGAGTTGTGACATGGACCTAATGAGTTCATTGGTAGCATTAGGTGCCCCTAGTTTGGGTTGATTATGAGGGTGGGGAGAAACATGGATGACTATGTAAAGGAACCCCAACTGAGCATAAATCAACTCAAAATATTGAGATTTTAGGATGGATTCATTTGTTTGAGGCATGGTGGTGGCTACATCATTTTCGATGTTGAAAGAAAGGGATTTGAGAAAAAAGTATAAGACAAATTCACTAGTGAATTAAATTTAGTAGATGTTGTGGCATCTTCGTTGTCCATAGATGTGATCCAAAATATGAATGGATTAATTATAACTAAACTTAGTGAGAATCTCTAATCCCGTGTCATGGCGTACTAGTAATTGAAAAAGGTGAGGAAGGACCTATATAGGGATGTCAAGTCACCATGAGCCCCAACCTTTGCATTGATGCACCATTTAGCCAATGGGTTAGTTAAGGTTCGTTGAAAAAGTCTCAGATAACCAAGTCATTAGTAACACTATTGGAGGAACAAAAAAAATGAAATGCGATAATATGGTTGGCTAAGTCTTCGCTAAAATTCCTTTTGAATTTTGGGATATAGGAAGGGAGTTTAGTTGTCGTGAGAGGCTAATAAAGGTCATGAGTGATATATTTATTTGTTATTTTTGTTAAATCTAGGACAATTAATGAAGCTACACATGGAAAATTGGGATTTACAACTGCCATCATGTGAGTTTGGTGACTACTAGCTATCACTAGTAGAAAATGATGAAATTAGCAACTTGGTGACTAAAAACGTTAGTCACCGCAATTATTTCAAGTGAATTACTATTAATTTGAGCAATTTTAAGCGATAGAACTAAAAATGACTTATTGAAATGACTAATTTAGTTTAGGGATAAAATATATGACTAGATAATAAGTGACCAAACTAAAAGTGACTAACTGAAATGACTAATTTAGTTCAAGGCTAAAATATATGACTAGATCATAAGTGAAAAAATTAATAATGATTAACGTAAATGACTACTATAGTCCAAGAATAAAAATATTACCAATAATAAGTACAAGTATATGAATTAGTTATTTATGTTAGTAATTTTGATTTGTGTCACTCCAGAAATGGAAATTTTCAATTTTGATACTGAAGTGTTTCATTTCACTACAGGGTTTTTGAATCCATCTGCAATGTTAAAATTTAGAGACAAAGGGGTCTCTTAATCCATCTACAATGTTAAAACTAATACCCTTTTGTCTCTAAAGTTTAACACTACAATTGGATGCAGATATTCTCAACATCAGTTTGACCTTCCTTCGCCATTAGGCAAGGCTCTCCTTCACTAGTTCATCCAAGGAGGGTGTTGAGGCTTGGTTTTGCCTGATTTTAACACCTTTTCTAGACTTTAGCTCACCCATTTTAAACTATCCTTGACCCCTATTATGCTTATTTTGGTCATAACATCTAGGTTTTGGCCAAAAGGATGCTATATGCTTGAGGTATGCAAATTAACATAAAAAAGTCTCTTTTACCTTAACCTTAAGCATTCCTTAAGCTAGTTGTCCCCTTATTGAATTATCATGCCAACTAATCTAGACTTCTTGTGCAGATTTGTTTTGATTCGAAATAGTCCTGCATTTCCTGCAGACAGCTCATGCGATCCTATTTCCTGCAGACGCTCCGTAATACTTGCAGACGCGGATTTCCTGCAACCACCCAGATTTCTTGTAGAAAAATCGGTGGTTAGCTATGTTCCACTTATTTCCAAACCAAATGAGAACATGGGTTTTGTGGGGAATTCATCATACATGGATGCTATCCTATTGGTTGTTTCGAATCTGCCAACGAAACCACCCAGATTTGTAGACTTCTTCTCGTTGGTCGAATGAAGGAAAACTCCAGCTATGTAACAAATTTTGTCTAATCCATGCTTTCAGTCACGGATTAGACTCAGTATAGCTAATTTTGACACTTTGTACCAGTATTTTTCCTTATTTCAAGCGACATATGGGCTTTTTTAACTTGCATAAATTCGATTCTATTTTATATTGTAAGGGGTTGTAGGGTTGGCTTCACTGATAGTATATATCAGATTATACTCGACTGTAAAATTTTTAGATTAATATAATATTATATGTTTTGTCTATCTTACTGAGCAAGCTCTTCTAATTTTGGAGAGGTTGTGAGTGAGGCAGGGTCCCCTTTGCTCACAACTCCCTTAGTGTAGTATGTGTGTATTTTAGTTCTGTTATGCACTAATAATTTGTTTACACGGCTAATGTACTCTTTATGATATATCAATAGAAAATGATTGAATGATTAAGTTTCATGTTGATGTGTTGATTTCATTTAATCAAGATTTGATTTACATTGTTGAGTGATTTCTTTAATTGCTGTAAGTTTGATTTCTTATCTCTTCTAATCAACATCAGCAATACTAAGAGCTGTAGAGGGATGCTTCCATCCACTCCATAGCCTTTGATGCTAAATGTTGATGCAGAAAAGAGGCATTATTTCTGTGTATGGTTGACTGGTTAGGTTAATAAGCACTTAAGGTATTAAGCCTACATATATTTTGCGCAGAATTTCACAGGCTTACCTACCTTGGGTTGATCATTTATGTTGACAAATTATAAGTCTATAATTTTACTCAAAAGAGGGCAAGGCCAATGGCACTTGGGATGAATTAGGACAAGAAAAAAGACAAATAATAGAAAGTCGTAACTTATGAAACTTCTAAAAACCATAAGAAAGTCATAACACATGGCGTGCCTTCCTCCGATCTCTGGCATGAAAGGGAAACCAAAATCAAGGCTATAGAACCCCGAGAATATTTTTAATGCAACCCCTCACAAATGGTCTCAAAATCTGGGCTAGCTGAAACTAGATGACGCAAATAATGCACAATTGGAGCAAGTGTTAGGGCCTGTGAATCGCTAGATGACTTCCCTATCAAATTATTAACTTTTCTTTCTAAAGACATTGTAGCCCTGAAAACCAAGGCATGGTGACCTTTTCATACAGCTTCCAAATGTGAATGGATAAAATACTCGCGCTAGCCCAAATATGTTGAAAATATCATCCTTCAATGCATAATCCACGAACTCCTCCTCCTTCATGTGGGTCTGATAGTAAGAAACCAACATCTCATCTAAAAAAACATATTTGATGAGTAGTTGTGTGTCTTCAAAGGGTCTATCACGGCGACGATAGCTGTACTTAAAAAATATACATCATGTGAATAAAAATATTTGCATGGTTATCATTTAATCTTATTTTTCATTTTGACAAGGATATCAAAGCCTAACATTGTCTAGAGCCCATTCAGTCTTCGTCAAAACTACTCCTCACTCTAGTTAGAAACTCCACACCCCTTTCTCCCCTTGTAATCTTGCTCCAACTTTTAAATTACTATCCACACCTCCTCATCATTCTTCCATTCATCCCTTGCTTCAATTATCCAATCAGTTTGGATAATAGAAATGACACAGAATAATGCTTCCACATCCTCATCCTTCTTGAGAGTGCATCTATAACAAAAAATTTCTTCCCTTTTTTGTAGATGATTTCAAAGTCATAACCCAACATATTTCTGATTCATTTTTGTTGCTCTTATAAAGATAATCTTTGTTCCAAAAAGTATTTAAGAATATCATGATCTGTTTTTACCTTGAAGTGTCTTCCCATTAGGTAAGGTCACTATTTTTAAGGTGTTCATTTTCCAAATCGATTTGGATTGGAGTTTTAAATTTGTTGAATATGTAAGTGGATTGGAATTTATCTTTATTGGAAGACTTCCTATGATATTGGATTATATATAACATGGAGTTTGGTCCCCTTCCATTATATATAATGTGGAGTATTTGGAGGAGTCACAATTCTTTAATATTTGAGAACATTAATCCTAATATTAGGAGTCGGTGCCTTAGGATTGTAGCATTTTTCATAGAAGTGGGTTTTGAAGGCAAATTATCATCGGTGAGACATATCTCTCCTTTCTCTTTCTCATATAATATTTCGTGTGGGTTTCTTCTTCCACTTGATGAGATACTCTAAAATTGATCGATTTCGTAGTTGTCTAGTTCTTGTCTCTGTGACTGCTTCCGGTTCCAATATAAATTTTCCTTCCTCGTCAAGTTCTGGCAATATTGTTTGAACTGGGAGCTTGTCGCCTATAACCTTCTTTAAACATGAAACATGGAAAACTGGGTGCACTCGAGAAGCTGCAGGAAGCTCCAATTTGTATGCCATAGTACCAATCTTTTGCAACACCTTGTACGGACCATAATACTTTGGTGATAATTTATTATCCTTCTTAGCTTGCTTCAGGGACATTTGTTTATATGGTTGTAGCCGTAGGAATACCCAATCACCTACATCAAAACTTCTTTCGCTGCGATGTTGATATTCCTCTTGTTTCATTCTATTCTGTGCCAACACGAGGTTATCCTTTAAGAGTTGGAGGACTTGTTTTTGATGTTCGATGTGATGTTCCACTGCTTGAACCTTAGAATTTTCTCTTAAATATGATGTGATGGATGGTGGCTGATATCCATAAAGTGCCATAAATGGGGTCATTTTTGTTGCTGTATGGAAGGATGTGTTATACCACCATTCAGCTAGAGGCAACCATTTGACCCATTGTGACTGTTTATCAGAGACAAAGCAACAAAGATATCCTTTCAGACATTTGTTTACTATCTCAGTTTGCCCATCAGATTGAGGATGATAAGATGAGCTATGAGCTAACTAAGTACCAAGACAAGAAAATAATTTTGTCCAAAAATTTCCATTAAAGATGGGATCTCTGTCACTTACAATAATCTTTGGATTTCCATGTAGCTTTTGAATTATTTCCATAAATGCAATAGAAATTGTATTGGCTTTAAATGGATGTGATAATGCACAAAAGTGTGCATACTTGGTAAGTCTGTCAACTACCACCATGATGACATTCTTTCCCTCAGACTTGGGTAAACCTGTGATAAAATCCATTGAAACCTCCTCCCAACGTTGGCTTGGAATGGATAAAGGTTGTAATAGACCCGGGGTCTTAATTGTTTCAACTTTATTTTGTTAGCAAACCAAACATTCTGCCACAAACTTTTGAATATCCGATTTAAGGCCATCCCAAAAAAATTCCTTCTTAACCCTGTGGTAAGTTTTTAAAAATCTTGAGTGCCCTCCTAAGGGAGAAGTGTGCAATTCCAGAAGAATCTTTTGTTTGAGTTGGGAATTCTTACAGAGGTATAAGCAATCTTTGTACCATAACGAATCATTTTTCCAGCTAAATGTATCAGAAGTATTGGAACCTTGTTGTAACTTTCGAATAAGTTCCCACACTTCTTCATCATTCTTCCATTCCTCCCTTACTTCGTTTATCCAATCGGGTTGGATAATAGAAATGGCGCACAACAATGCTTCCACATCCTCATCCTTTCTTGAGAGTGCATCTGCCACCACATTTTTCTTCCCTTTTTTGTAGATGATTTCAAAGTCATAACCCAAAATCTTTGTGACCCAATTTTGTTGCTCTTCAGAGGATAATCTTTGTTCTTAAAATTATTTAAGGCTATCATGATCCATTTTTACCTTGAAGTGTCTTCCCATTAGGTAGGGTCGCCATTTCTTAAGTGCATGTAGTATTGCCAACATTTCCTTCTCATAGATAGCTTTATGTAAAAACTTTCCCTTGATTGGACGACTTTCAAAAGCAATGGGTCTTTCATCTTGCATTAAAATAGCACCAATTCCATTTCCTGAAGCATCACATTCCACAATAAAGGTTTTTGTGAAGTCCAGTGTAGCTAAGACGGGTGCTTGGCACATTGCCTCTTTAAGATGTTCGAAGGCCTTTGTTGCTTCTGGAGTCCATGAAAATGCATCTTTCTTCAATAATGTTGTTAGAGGTGCTGCTATTCTCCCATGATTCTTAACAAACTTGCGATAATACCCTGTCAACTCGAGAAATCCTCGCAGATGCTTTATGGATGTTGGGATTTTCCATTCCTTAATGGCTTTAATTTTGCTAGGGTCTACCTTAACTCCTTCATGAGATACAATATGAACCAGATATTCCACCTCTTGTACTCCAAAGAAACATTTGGATCTTTTTGCATATAATTATTTCTCCTCCAATAGTTGTAGCACCCTGTCAACATGTTCAACATGATCCTTCCAAGACTTGCTGTAGATTAGTATATCATCAAAAAATACTAACACAAATTTTCTAAGGAATGGTTTGAAAATGGAATTCATCAAACCTTGAAATGTAGAAGGTGTATTGGTAAGGCCAAAAGGCATGACCAAAAATTCATAATGACCCTCATGAGTTCTAAATTTTGTTTTAGTAATGTCTTCAGTCTTTATTCTGATTTGATGATATCCTGAACGAAGATCCAACTTGGTGAAGTAAATTGATCCATGCAATTCATCCAGTAATTCATCAATGACAGGAATGGGAAACTTATCTTTAATAGTGAGCTTGTTGAGCTCCCTATAATCCAGACACATGCGCCATGATCCATCCTTCTTGTGCACCAATACTACTGGAGCAGAGAAAGAACTTTTACTAGGTTGAATTATACCAGCCTCTAGCATTTCTGCAACCATATGTTCAATTTCGCTCTTTTGGGCATAGGGATATCTGTATGGCCTGATGTTTAGAGGAACACTTCCTGGAATCAGATGAATAGCATGATCATGATCATGAATAGGTGGGAGACCTTTGGGAGTCTCAAATACCTTGGAATGATTGTCCAAGACTTTTTGGAGATCTGGAGAAATATATGATTCCGATGTGGAAACATCTAGCGAACACAATTGTGCAATCACACCTCTTTGTTCCCTTTTTAGAAGCTTTGTCATACCGTTAGAGCTTATTATCTTTCCTGGTTTCCCTGCAATACCCCTTAATTCAACTTCCTTTCCTTCCGCATAAAATTTCATAAAAATTTCTTGAAAATTAAAAGATATTGTACCCAAGGATTGTAGCCATTGGACTCCTAGTACAACATCAGCACCTCCCATTGGAATGGAAAGAATTGGGCTAGTCAATACATATTCTCCCATGGATAGCTTGATATTATGGCACTTTCCAGAGCAATTTATTGTTCCTCCATTTGCAACCATCACTTGACACTCTGGTGCTGGATATAAGAAGCAATTCAATTCTTTTGCTACCTTACAATGAATAAAATTGTGGGTACTTCCTGAATCAATCAACACTATTACCTTTTTCTTCTTTATTTGTCCTTCTATCTTGATGGTTTGAGGAGTGGTAATTCCCACCAATGCATTACAAGATATGGTCAGATTCATTTCTTCTTTATCTAGGCTTTGTTCCTGGAGTATATCCTCCTCTTTTGACCTTTCTTGCTCCTTTTCTTCTTCCTCTTCACAATCTATGTAGAATAATTTCTTCTCAGCACACTTATGACCTTTAGTGTATTTGCTATCACAACTGTAACAAAGCCCTTTTGCTCTTTTTTCTTCCAATTGTTGTGGTGTCAACCTTATATGTTGTGGAAGACTAGGGGCAACAACACTTCCATCTTTATAGTTGTGAGTGGTATGCTTCCTGGTTGCCATAATTTTGCTTTCCATTTTTCTTGCTAACCTGAATGCCTTCTCTAATGAATCAAGTTCCCAAAGGCGAACATCATGTTGGATATTATCCTTTAAAGACCCTATGAACACATCAATCCTATGCTCCTCTAAAATATTTTTTACTCTTATGTTCAATTTTTGGAACTCCTCAATGTGCTCCATTATTGAACCCTTTTGTTTGAGACTTATCAATTGGCTAAAAAAAGTGTTGCTTTTTGTATCCTCATAATGTGCTGTCAATTCTTCCGTAAAAATTGCCCAAGTGATAATTTGTTTACGAGATCAAAGCCATTGATACCATACAAACTAATTTGGTTCCAAATATAAAGTTGCAATACATACCTTTTGTGTGTTTTGCACATTATTGAGATCGAAAAATTGCTCCATCTGTAATATCCATGTTGCGGGATCCTTGCCATCAAACTTCCTCATATCGATTTTTGGAATATGGTGGGTCTTCGATCCAACATTAGAGTCTATGAAATCATGATTAACATTTCTTTTGTTCTCATCATGAGTTTCCTTTACTACCCTTTCACCATTAGTAAGCATTTCTTGTAGAAACTTTGTCAAATCTATCTTCAAATCTTCCATGCCTGTCTTCAAATCTTCCATGCTTGTCTTTAAACAATCCATCTTAGCTTCTATTTCTTTCTTTAAACCATCCATCTTAGCTTCTACATCTTTCTTTAAACCATCCATCTTAGATTCTGTTGCTTTTTGTGCAAGTGACACTTGTTGCACTTGGTCTCGTAATTTTGATATGTCATGTTGCATTTCTTCCTCTTCTTCATGAGTCATGCTAGAGCTTTCAGGTTGCCTACTAGGTGTTTGAATTTTCTTCCCTCGGGTCATCAATTACCGATAATAATGCTTTACTATGCCCTTTGAATTCCTTCAAACTAATTTTTCAAACCAAGCTTATGCAAAAATTTAAAAAAACTACACACCTTTTTTCACTTTGTAGGAGCTTGATATTGAATCTGATGTATCTCTGTAATTTCGAATCATCTAGTTCTAAAATTGCAACCTGCGATAGCCCTCTATGTCCTCTTTCCAATGCCACCAGTCTGATCCAAATTGGATTCTCCACGGAAGAGTTATGCCAAATCTCCCACAGTGACCTGATTATAGACTAGTTCAGTAGAGAGAACTTGTATGACGTGCCACGAGTCACTGTTTCGACCTTTTACTCTAAAAAATATATACAAGAAAACTACAGTCCATCCTCTTTCTATGCATTCTTATGAAATTTTAATCCGATGCTCAGAGAGAAAGTTATGACGATTTCCCCAGGTCACCTGTTTGGAATGTAATTCAGGAGTCTGAAAAAAGACCAACTTCCTTAGATCATATCTCCGCAAATATAGAGCGAAAAGCTCTACAATTTGGACCCGTGATTTAGCACGATGTCTTCTCAAATCAGTTTTGTTTTAGCTTCTGAAACGTCACAGAAAAAAATGTTATAGTGAAAATGCCACGATGACCTGTTTGGAGCAGCGAAACCCTAGAATCCAAAGCTCTGATACCAAATGTTATGAAACCAGCTCAAGAAAAGATAAAAAAAGATAGATCAAAGCCTTAGAATTCAGCCTCTTTGAGGGGGCAACCTCATTTACATTACATAAATGAAGAATTCTTGGATGATACAAATGACAAAACCTCCTTTCTATATATAGGAGTCTAAGGAGTCACAATATAACCCAGCCGACCTAACAATAATACTATAAAGCCACAACAATAACAATAGAGGGTTTCTATGGGGCACAATAATAATAGTATGGGGGCAATAGGGGCACAACAATATTAATAAGGGATACAACTACAATAGTAATGGGGTAATCACTAGTATTATAGGGATCTAACATGCCCCTCTCCTTCAAAAAAGTGTTTTCCTCAACGCTTGAGTAGTTATGGATGCTTCTGTATAAAATTCTCATCCTCCCATGTGGAATCTTCAGCGGATAAGTTCTTCCACTTGATGAGATACTCTGAAATTGATCAATTTCGTAGCTGTCTAGTTCTTGTCTCTGTGACTGCTTCCGGTTCCAATATAATTTTTCCTTCCTCGTCAAGTTTTGGCAATATTGTTTGAACTGGGAGCTTGTCACCTATAACCTTCTTTAAACATGAAACATGGAAAACTGGGTGCACTCGAGAAGCTGCAGGAAGCTCCAATTTGTATGCCATAGTACCAATCTTTTGCAACACCTTGTATGGACCATAATACTTTGGTGATAATTTATTATCCTTCTTAGCTTGCTTCAGGAACATTTGTTTATATGGTTGTAGCCATAGGAATACCCAATCACCTACATCAAAACTTCTTTAGTTGTGATGTTGATCTGCCTGTTGTTTCATTCTATTCTGTGCCAACACGAGGTTATCCTTTAAGAGTTGGAGGACTTGTTGTTGATGTTCGATGTGATGTTCTACTACTTGAACCTTAGAATTTTCTCTTAAATATGATGTGATGGATGGTGGCTGATATCCATAAAGTGCCATAAATGGGGTCATTTTTTTTTGCTGTATGGAAGGATGTGTTATACCACCATTCAACTAGAGGCAACCATTTGACCCATTGTGATTGTTTATTAGAGACAAAGAAACGAAGATATCCTTCCAGACATTTGTTTACTATTTCAGTTTGCCCATCAGATTGAGGATGATAAGATGAGCTATAAGCTAACTAAGTACCAAGACAAGAAAATAATTCTGTCCAAAAATTTCCAGTAAAGATGGGATCTCTGTCACTTACAATAATCTTTGGATTTCCATGTAGCTTTTGAATTGTTTCCATAAATGCAGTAGAAACTGTACTGGCTTTAAATGGATGTGATAATGCACAAAAGTGTGCATACTTGGTAAGTCTGTCAACTACCACCATGATGACATTCTTTCCCTCAGACTTGGGTAAACCTGTGATAAAATCCATTGAAACCTCCTCCCAACGTTGGCTTGGAATGGATAAAGGTTGTAATAGACCCGGGGTCTTAATTGTTTCAACTTTATTTTGTTGGCAAACCAAACATTCCGCCACAAAATTTTGAATATCTGATTTAAGGCCATCCCAAAAAAATTCCTTCTTAACCCTGTGGTAAGTTTTTAAAAATCCTGAGTGCCCTCCTAAGGGAGAAGTGTGCAATTCCATAAGAATCTTTTGTTTGATTTGGGAATTCTTACAAAGGTATAAGCAATATTTGTACCATAACAAATCATTTTTCCATCTAATTGTATCAGAAGTACTGGAATCTTGTTGTAACTTTCGAATAAGTGCCCACACTTCTTCATCATTCTTCCATTCCTCCCTTGCTTCGTTTATCCAATCGGGTTGGATAATAGAAATGGCGCACAACAATGCTTCCACATCCTCATCCTTTCTTGAGAGTGCATCTGCCACCACATTTTGCTTCCCTTTTTTGTAGATGATTTCAAAGTCATAACCCAACATCTTTGTGACCCACTTTTGTTGCTCTTCAGAGGATAATCTTTGTTCTAAAAAGTATTTAAGGCTATCATGATCCATTTTTACCTTGAAGTGTCTTCCCATTAGGTAGGGTCGCCATTTCTTAAGTGCATGTAGTATTGCCAACATTTCCTTCTCATAAATAGCTTTGTGTAAAAACTTTCCCTTGATTGGATGACTTTCAAAAGCAATGGGTCTTTCATCTTGCATTAAAACAGCACCAATTCCATTTCCTAAAGCATCACATTCCACAATAAATGTTTTTGTGAAGTCCGGTGTAGCTAAGACCGGTGCTTGGCACATTGCCTCTTTAAGATGTTCGAAGGCCTTTGTTGCTTTCATAAAATGTGTCCACCTTCACATCACTTCATTTTCATTCATACCTCATAGTTTATTTTTCATTCAAATGGAGGTGGGGTCCTCTATCAAAACAGTGGAGAAGACTCAGTTACCAAAACCTGAGGTGACTAAAGTGTATAAGAAAGGGCAGAGGCTTGTGTTTTCTTCTCACAAAGAGAAAGGGGCTAAGCCGTATTCATCGACAAAGCAGGAATCAATAGCAAAGGATAAAGACACAGTAGAGCATGAGTTTGAACTAATCGATCCAGAGACTGAAGATTAGAACACAAACATGAGACAAACTATTAGGGATAAGGACTACCAAATCAAGGAGTTGACGATCAATTTGGAAAAGGCAAATTATGTTATATCATTCCTTGAACAGGAAAACAGTCAACTCAAAGCAAAGGAGTTGATACTAGAAAAGGAAAAAGCTAAGTTAATGCAGCAAGTCGGCAAAGGTAAGGAGACCATGACATCAAGCGAGCCTGAAGCATCAGAGGTGAGAGGAAAAAGGAAAATACCAAGAACAAGAGGCCTCAAGAAAGCTTTGCAAGAGGAACAAGAACAAATTCTGCTCAATGAGGATCTTCACCTAGAAGATAGGATCACCCTAGAGGTTCATCAAGATAAAGAATATTGGATTAATATGGTGATTGAACACTTGGAGAAGCTCCTTGAGAAGGCAAGCAGAGACAATAAATTTCTCAGACACATGGCACATCACTATCAATCTCAAAACATGATCGCCAATGTCAAGGTAAAACAACTTGAAAACAAGCTCAAGGAGGCCAAAAAGGACCAAAAGGATGAGGAAAAATTGGAGATGCTTGCTGAAGTATCCATGAAGCTATAAAAAACATATTTTTACACCTTCCCTCCAATTTTGAGCAAATTCCGAGCATTTTGAGTTTTTTGAGAATTTTTGGTCTAAGTTCAAAAATTCAGCTGCTCCAGAAGCGCAACGCCAAGGCGCTGCGCTTTTTCCTTAGGCCTCCATTTGAGGAAGGGTTTACTTTTTTGGAAAGATCTTGCCATCCTCTACAAACCCATTTTCCCATATTTTGCAAAGGTGGCTTAGTTTTGGAGAAAAACGCAAAAAAGTGGCAAAAAACTAGCATTATGGACCATTTTTTGACAGGCACTACGCTTCTGGAGTGACCTTGGGAGAATGGATTTTTGAAGGTCTTCCCATGCTCCAAATTCAGAAATTAAAACTATTATGGAAACTAGACTTGAAGGGCTAGTTGACTATTCTCTCATATTTTCATTTTGACCCCTGGAAGGCACCTTAAAATCAGCGCAAAGTCAGCGTTGTGCTTCTGCACTTTCTGTGTTTTTATTTGGAAAATTTCACTGTGTAAAATTTCTAGTTTCTAGTCTGACTTGGTCAAAGTCAAGATTCTCTATGTAATGGCACTGGTTATGAGGCTAGGTGATGTAGGCATGAATAAATTTACATCATAGTTGTTTTTGATGTTTATTAGGCCTCATCAAAGAAGCAAACTCCTAAACAAACTCTTCATGAAGTGTTTGAGTTTCACCTTCTCACTCTCACCTATTGGTTGAGAGAATCTTGGAGTCAGTTCCTCCACCAAGGAACTCGACTCCTAAAGGTGGGCAAGTGGTCTAAGTGAGTCTATATGTATCATTTCACCTTAGGAGAAGAGGGTTGAACTTTTTGTGAAGGAGGCTTGAATTGTAATAATCTTTCAGCTAATACAGATACAGGTTGCAGCTATTTTCAAGGAACTCTAGCCCAGTGAGTTCATGGTGCTTGTACTTCATTCTTTTTGTTTTCTCATGGTCTAAACATCTTTATCTACATTATATCTCTTCTTTCTATGAATGCCTTGTGATAAAATACTCAGAATTCTTGTTTTTCAAGCTCTATTATCTGGTTTTCATGGTTATGTGTTTTGTCTTCCTAAGCTAATGAAATCATGTTTATTTATGCTCATTAGTTTCTTCCACACTATATCCTCTATACTACACTGAAAAATACTCAAATTACACCATGGCTTCTGACATCTAGCTCCTTCTTATGTTTTCTCCTATATTCCCACAGCCTAGACCTACTTGTGGCTCCAAACCCTAAGTTCAGCAAATCCTTAAAAAACTAATTTTTCACAAACAAATACACATATCCAGCCTAAAATTCATTTTCTTTAAAGTCATATCACTGATAAGAGACTTAGAGATCCCTCTCATGCTCAATAGGGCTAGCTACTGAGCTGAAGTGGTTTGAGGTTACCCTTGTCAATTTCCTTTTCAGCCTAGGAGATTGTAAGGACTAACATTTTCTACACTTCTTTACGTCTCGCATGATGGCCTTTCAGGGAAATTGACACATGGATGTTGATGATGTCTCTTGGATCAATTTTATGCTTTGGGGTTTCTAGTTTTTATGGATATATTTATCTTCTGGATAATGTACATGTTTTTATGTTAGGTTTGCAACTCATAATATTTGAGCATATCTAATTTGTTAGTCTCAGATACTATCTTTATAACTCTCCAATCTTAGATCAGATGTTTTGACGATTTTTGAAATGTAACTATTCTCTAAGACATATATTGATACTTATATGGTGACATATTGACTTATGGACTATGTAAACAATGAGTTATTGCACGGAGAGACACTCTCCATCGTGGTATATAAATATGTTGTAATGTAACATTCAACATTTTGACTAAGTCAAATTATATAAAAAAAAACTTAAATTAAATTTCAATACTAAAATTAAATAAAAACAATAATTTAATGTAATGTAAAAAAAAATAACCCTAGAAAAATAAAATAATAATAAAAATAAAAATGGTCCATGATATTACTCCATGGTATTGACCCATGGTATGGTATTCATGTGGTATATAGCTTATTTAAAGGGGGGGAATTAAACAAACCGATATCGATCTTAACTCCAAACTTATCAAGGGGCGAGAGGGATCAAATTTATTGATTTGCAAACCTCTTTTAGAGTGAAAAGAGATTTGATCCCTCGCAAGGCTTGGTAGATTAAAAGTTAAAATGGATCTAAAAAATATTGTTGGTTTTATAGTTAATTTTTTTTGTTTGTTTGTAACGAGGACACTAACAATGTCTTTTTGAAATCATTTTGATGTTCAGTCACCTTAACCCATCATACTCTACCCCTAGATCTGAACCCTCCTCGTCAATACACCAAAATAAGGTCCACTTGTTATACTTATTTTAACAACGGACGATTGGGGTGGCCTCGGAATTCAATTTATCCTTTGTTGTGGTTTAAACTAAAGTAGTTGTAGTCGTTTCCAATTGTGACAAATCTCTTATGTTTTATCTTCATTTGCAAAGTACCTATAGGGATTGAGAGCATTTTCAAAGGAAAAATTTTCACGAAAAGAAAAAGTGGAATGTCAAGGGATTGCTGAAATTAATATTTATCCATTAGAGGTTTAAACTAGCAATTGCACGTAAAGGTGAAAAGGAACGCCGATAGGAGAAATGGGGAATTTGGAAAACTTCCACCATATTTTCAATTTTATTTCTGAGAAAAATGTGGAATCATGTTAGTGTTTGGATGGGCTGCTTTGGATTTTGAATTCATCTCATATGTGCAGAATTATCCTATCGATGTTGGTGTGACCGTCAAATTTATAACCTAAGGGCTTTCTCTTCTAACCTCACAAGATGAATCTTAATTAGGATATTATTCATTAATGAAGGCTTTCTAAATGGTTCCACTCCAAACTTTTATGTAGAGATCAGAGTAATACAAGTTATATACAATACACTGAGAGTAGCCAGGCATGTGGATAATTGGAAGCCACTTTTCTTCATTTTCAGGTGAGAGAAAAATATTGCTATACGAACTAACTAATAAGGCCAATTATACCTCTGAGAATATTTTTATGAAGGAAACTAGATGACCGGATATAGTCTAACAAGTAGCTGATGATGGATAGAAGGTGATGGTATAATCAACACGGCCGTAGGTGACAAGGCTATAGGTATTGTCATAATCGTAGTTGTAAGTTGTGGGGCAAGCCATGAATTAGCACCAGAAGACTCTAAGCATAAACTCCACGACTTGGCCCCAGAAGTAGCTTTAAGCATAGACTTCCACGATTCCTAAACTTTAATTGTGGTGTGATCAATAGAGACAAAGCATGATATTTCATATAGAACCATATTGGAAATTTTCTAATTATCTATAATTTTAAGTTTTTCTTTCTCTAATAGATGTTTTTAGACAATATAGCCAATATAATGTAAAATATCTTCTTTTATTTTTAATATGATAATTTCGAAGTATATGGCATTTACATTTTCAAAAGGTATCGTTGTTATTAGATAATTTTATAAGCCAAGGAAGATCATTCAACACATAATTTTTTTAATGGGAACAAATGCTAGACACCTTGTAAATTTTCACCTTAAGAGTTTTTTTTGAGAGGATACTATCTTTTCATTTTCAAAAGGAATTGCGTTAATAAATCATTTTCTAAACATCGGGAATTTAAGTTAATATATTATTTTAAGATAAACAAATACCATTCATTTTCACTCGACCAATTATATTTTGAAAGCCAACTAATATTCTAAATGGTGTTAATGATTCACCTTTCATTCTGAGGTTTTTATTTATTTGTTGAGAGATACCCTATCACAATTTTCACACATACATATAAAGCCTATATGCTTCTTATCTTTTTATTATTGTATATTATGCTCCAAATCACCTAAAAAATACAAAGCCAAAATATTTGTACATGTTCAAACCCAAGAAATGATCTTGGTGTTCCTATAATATTTTGATCTCAATATAACTACTTGCGCAGGTTGAGGAGAGACAGAAGGGCTCTCTCATTTCTCTTCTAGTCCTACAATAGAGTTATGCTCAGGTCACCCTAACACCCAAAAGTTTCTTTTGTTGCACCACCATAACATAAAATTTCGTCAATCACCGATTACTCACCCTAATTAACGATTATGAACAAGTGGGTTATGCGGTGAAAGTTGCAGACTGAGATGGGTAAACTATGCTGTGAAAGTTGCAGATTGAGATGGGTAAACTCTGTGGTGAAAGTTGCAGACTGAGATCGAAGCTGCACCTTGTCATTTGAAAATCCCTGATATTGCCGATAATTATAAAGCCAAAGAAGTAAATCATGGCATCAAAACTATATTTCAAAGTAGAGCAGACAAATTGCAATGAAAATTGAATTAAAAACTCGATAATAAATCCTCTCAATTCTACCGAGGGAATATTTTGAGAACAATAAGTTTAACACACCCTTAGAGTCCATGGGAACCTATCTGCTCTGAGCATGGGCATATGGGGTTTGAAGCCTAGAACATGATATTTCATCTAAAACAGGTATAGAAACTCTTGTAACCCCAATATTCTGTTTACATCGAAGTTTATCTCTTATCAGTAACAATTTCCATGGGAAAGAAGATAAAAAGTAGCTTCATTGCATAGTAACCCTAATCCTTCATTTAAATAGAAGTTTCATTGGACAATAACCCTAGTATGTCATCTAAAATGGAAGTTTCATTGCACAATAACTTTAATCATTCATCTAAGATGGAAGCTCAATTACACAGTAACCTCGATCCTAAACAACAACTACACGGAACTGGGTATATAAAAAATATGAAGGATGAACCATGAAAAAACTTAGAGATTAAACTCCTCAACTGCATCTAATATCTTCAAATCCCACTTCTTTGAGAAGTTTGACCACTGGAGTATAAGAATCGATCACTAGTCAGCCTAGCTGGGAAATCTTCTGATTGATTTCTTCTAAGTATTAGCGACTGTGAATCTGAGCCCTGTCTGGTCTTAGTGTAGGTCAAGTCTAAGGTGTGGGTCATTCTGATGGATCATGGTAGATTTAGTTGAAGGAAACATTATCATTCGTTTGTTCTTCCATGCAAACAACTTCAACCGAAGGATAATTTCTTTTATCAACGACACATTTTGTTATTATTGTTTTATCTGTGATCTACTCTTCTTAGAAGATTTATATTATTTTTTAAATCCATCATGTGTTCTTCATCTCTTTTGTCTATGTAAATCTATGCCAGATAGATGTGTTTCACGTTCAGTATGCCAGATAGATGCTTATGTATAACGTGAGTCTAGGTCAACTACGAGTCTGACTCTATATCTAATCTCAGAAATGGGATGGCTCAACATGGCTCTATCTGGTATGGATTTTGTTAGGATGGGGTCCCCAGGGGTAGAATTGAATTAAACTTAGTCATTTTTGTAAAGAATTTTTTAAAAGATGTAAAGTCTCCGCAAAATGTGGATGCGAAGCACGTAGCTAAGATACAGTCAAAGGGACCTTAGCCCCTTATTTTTGGTCGGTTTTGAAGACTCACCCATGAGATGGGGGCCATAGTATTGTATTAGGAAAGCTATAAATAATTGAGTCTTAGCGAGTCTTAGAGGAAAAAATTTGGATAGCAAATTGGGTACATTAAAAAGTTTTGTCGTCTTAGGTAAGAACTAGGGCAGGAAGGCTCTGTTTTCTGCGCTTAGGTAGAGAAGGGAAGGCTCTTGCAGCTGAGTGTGTAGGAGGCATGGATAGAGTCTGCAGCTGATTGGGTGTACCCTTGCAATTGTGTGCGCAAGGTAGGAGAGTCTGTAATCAGTGACTTTAAGATCAATAAAGCCAATGTTTCGAAGAATTACTGAGTATTTTCGTTGTATTTGTTTACGTATATTCTATCGATTAATGATATGCTTTATGAATTAATGATGGAATGCTATGTGAATTTACTGAATCTATCTTAATAATGTATGAAAATAATTCTTAGCCACTTTTGCGAAGTTGCAAGCCATTTCTATTATGTTTTCTAACAAATTAAGTAGATCTACGCGAACCCTGATCTAGGGTTGCTTGTTGATGTGAGAAAGTAGGTAAATCAACTGTTTAAGGTCCACAAGGACTAATCATGGACCTTCGCAAAGGTTTGAAGGCCACTTTAAGTTAGTTACAGTAACGATCCTTAGAAGTCTATCAATCTGTATGGAAGAAGTTGTAAGGCACTAGAAGACATCACACTAGTCTTTGGATTTAGAAACTTGGTTCTTGCATCCCCCAATACCACTTCGGGTGAGACTGTAGCCTGCACTATGAGAGTTGTTACCGAAAGGGCCAACAGTGTAGGGTTTTGTTGGTTGGCGCAACTAACTTTGAACCTAGCTCAAGACCCCCTAAGCCAACAAATGGTTCTGTTATCGGGACCGGGATCTGCTTAAAGAGATGTGTGATGTCGCATCATTGGAATCTGACTAAGAAAGAGATTGAAAAGTGGTTAGATCAGAAGATTCACGAGTTCACAGCTCAAGAAAACAAGAATCCACACCTATCAAAGGAGGATTGGTTGAACAGATATCTGTATACAGAGGTACACAAAATCGTTTTCTGCACTTTCCCAATTTAACTATACTAGTGGTTAACTAAATTGATAGACAGTCAAGGAAGGTGGAAGCTCGATAGTCATATAGGGTGGAATCCAGAATTGGTACGACGACTAGAGGCCTCTAAAAACAAGACCGCGTGGGCTATCAATCATTGGCGTGATCAAATTCTGGGAGGATTTCTTACGGAATTTTTAGTTAACGCCTTAGTCAGCTATAGCGAAGTGGATCGAAGATTCTTCAAGGGACTACGAGGTAAGTATTTAAGGTCATTGAAATCTTTGATTAAAATGTTATTATGTGAAAAGTGGGTAATTCCATTACCTTTATGTTTGGAGCTACGCGAAGTGAAATATTCTTTAGAAATCGTGAATAATCAAGACCAAAGTATAGCCCATTGATTGGACCTCCTTCAAGTGACGATGAAGGGGTGGTGCAGACTACACCGTGAAGCACTGTCCAACTAATAACTTAGGGTATTCCTAAAACACATCCTCCATCCACTCCACCTCCACCACCACCATTCAACATGGCAAACGCAATGAAGATGTCGGTCTTCAAGGGCATAGGATGTGAAGATCCAGAGCAGTCCTGGTTTGTTGTGAAAACTGTATGGACAATGTAGAAAATCACCGATGATAATATAAAGAATGCACGGTTGGTTACCACCTTATAGGATTGCGCGCTAACCTAGTACATTAAGTATTGTACTAACAATCCTCATGCATCACTAGCAGAAACTCAAACAACTTTTAACAAAGATTTTAGTAAGCCTAAATCTGAGGAGCAGTCAGTAATTAAATTTAAAGAGATCATGATGAAGGTTGAGGAGACACCTTGGGACTTTGATCAGATATTGAAGTGTCAGATCAAACAGGCTAACATGAAAATCTTAGATAGCCAGCATCACTTCTGGTTTATCACATCATTTTTTCCCCATTTAGAAATTTATCTGTCACAGCAGAAGATAGTAACATAGGAAAAAGCCGCAAAGATCGTGATGAGGCTACATGCAACACCTATTCAGGGGGAAGGGTTGCTTAATGCGCAACTCTTTGTGGTATGCGTAGCTGATGACCATTTTGTAGACATTATTCACTTCTTAACTACAGGGATGGCACCTGAAGGATATGCAAATCAACAGAAGAAACAATTCGTAGTATGCACAACCAATTTTTTAGTTATTATGGGACATTTGTACAAAATGGGGGCAGATGAAATATTACGAAGATATGTCATAGACTTTGAGCATGATAATATTCTTGTCGAAGCTTATGGGGGAGCTACGAGAGGTCATTATGCAGGAAAAGCAACCGCGTAGAAGGTTTTACGCGCATGTTTATGGTGGCCAACATTTCACAAGGATTCCAAAGCATGTTGTAAGGCATGCGATGCATGTCAAAGGAATGGTAGACCATCGCGAAGGGATGAGCTACCGCTACATCCTCATATATCTTTACAGGAATTTGAGAACTCGTAAATTGATTTTATTGGACCAATTCAACCACTGGAAAGAAAATGGGTGCATGCTACATTATCACTATGACATAATATTTAACCAAATGGGTGGAAGCACTACCGGTAAAAGATTGTATGGGGGCTACGGAAACAAAATTCTTGTTTGAACATGTCTTAACATGGTTTCGATGCCCTAAAGTATTAATGAGTGATAGGGGAACACACTTTCTAAATGAAACAATTAGCGTGCTGACAAAGGAATTCCAGGTCTACCATAACAAGAGTACACCATACCACCTACAAGAAAACGGAACTGTTGAAGCTTTTAACAAATTTTTGGAGAATGCATTGACAAATATCTATAAGGCATAGTGAAATGATTGGGATGTGTGCGTACTTGCGGTGTTATGTGCCTACATGACAACCTGTAAGAAGTTGACAGGGAAAACACCGTTCAGATTAGTCTATGGGGTCGAAGTAGTAACGCCTGTGGAATACATTGTGCCCAGTCTACACATAGCCACTTTGACGGATATGTTAGATTGCGAGGCCTTAAAATAATGGCTTGCGTAGCTCATGGAGCTAGAGCAGGACCAATTTTTGGTAGGATTTCACAAACAAGTACAGAAGGAACGCTAAAAAGCATGGCATGATCACCATATCAAGCTTTGTACATTCAAGGTAAATGATCTTGCATTGTTATATGATAGTAAGTTCACTAAATTTCTGGGTAAGTTCCAGATGCATTGGTTAGGACCATATATTGTCAAGGAAATTATGGACGGTGGCGCCATTCAACTCCCAAAGTTGAATGGGGAGCCCTTCCTGGGAAAAGTGAATGGGAGCAGGTAGAAGCTGTACACGAGGGATCCTACACAATGACTATATGGTAGTAGGATAGTCTTAGTGCTCCGGGAAGTTGCAATGGAGCGCAACACTATAAACTACATTGTCCGGGTTGGAGGAAAAGGCTGCGACCTAGCTACGCGAAGATTGATGAGCATGCACCAAATGATGCTAAACTCAGGATGCTGCACCATGGGGGAAGGTACCACGCAACCCAACAAGAAAATGACTGTTGGAGTTACTATTCATGATGTGATGGCTAGGAAGCAGTTAAGAGGAGCGGGGAGATGGAAATTAAGGCAAAAATATTTGAAGATCTACCACCAAAGAAGCATTTATTATCAGAATTTGGGGGGAACGGTTGGATTTGAATTCAAATCCCCCTATAAACTACGCATATCGATCCAACAAAGAACACTTTGCACTCTAAGACTTGTTGGAGATTTTTCTACCAGCCGCATATAAGTCGAGTGTTCTAGGAATGCAAATTATTTTGTAGTAGCTCGAGAGCTATTCATTGAAAAAATGACTGGCACTAACCCTATCGAAGCCCTTAGTTTAGAAGTAGTTGTGTCTGATGGACCAGGTCCTGAAGTATCTAGTATGGAGGCTACGCCTGCTGTGCCCAGGATGACGAGGTCGCCTAGGCCGAAACAATTTGTGTTAAAAGAAAAGTTGATTGCCATGAAAGAAAAGCAATCAGTCATGAATGAAAAACAAAAGAAGTCGGTGTCGCTGCAAATGCCACTGAGGAAGCATACAGAGGTACAACTAAAGCAGAAAAAAGACAAGCAACCAGAAAAAGTAGTGGATTTAGAAGAAGAGGAGTACCAAGGAGTCAAAGAAGTAGATGTCAAGGGTGTTGAGCCTATCTCTATGCTACCTGAATAAATCCCTCCGCAAAAAGGAAAAACTAAAGTGACCAAGGATCCTGATTCGGGAAAATTTGGGATATCCACTCCCTTGCTACCAAAGCAGGTCACTTTTGAAGGACCTAAGCCTGTGCACATCACGCTATTGAAACTGGAGGACTAGGACCTCGCAAATCATGAAAAATTCCCGCATCTGGCGACTCATAAGTATATGATGAAGATATACTATGATGACACAGGAGTTACACAGTTAGAACCCATGAAGTAGGTCCGTGAAATTGAGCAGTCGGGGCTGAGGAATATGACTTTAGTACCGCACTATCACCGCTCCCCTATCAATATGGTTTATGTGCGCCAGATCCTCGCACTGGTGCATGATGGGATTCTGTGGCTAGGGTAGCCTATTCCAATAAAAAATTATGTTGATCCATAGGGTCACAAAGTTTCCCCACAAAGGAGAAAACCTTGCCAAGGAATTTTTAGGAAAAACAGGAGAAAAGGAGATAACAGATAAAATGAAAAGGGACTATGGTCTTGTGAAGAAGTCACGAGGATAATCAATTCTATAAATACGATACTAGGTAGTCTAGTTTGTGGCCCAGATCCTCGTAGGGAAGATCATGATGAAGTGTCGCACAGATAAAGTTTCGATGCCAGTTGTATCACTTGTTGCACAGTGCGTGAAGGGCGTGAAGTATAATTTATCGAAGTATCTTTGCCAGCAATTCCTAGTGAACTGTACATAAGCCTAAGAAGAAAGCAGACCATTTCATTATGCTTGGATTCTATTATCTATTGTATTAGTTGCATGGAGGTTACTGGAGGATAGCCAATTTCCTCCGCACAAGGATGAATTGCCTGAGGTCGCGAGGTTCGCCTCGCTCTGGGCCACAAAGGATGCGGCCCGCATCAAGGAAACAAAGATTTTCTGGGTCCTAATGGAGATGGACCTTCAAATGGTAATCAATCAATGACCAAGGTTGTCCCTAACCTTGTTCGAAAAATTAACAGCCTACGCGGAGTTCAAGGCTGACTTTCACAACATCTCAATCCATGCACGGAAGGACCCTGAAGGAATGTGGCATGTACTGCCTTATTTAGTGTCTGAGACGAATGTGCAGGAAGTAGTAGGGTATTGGCTGCTAGAGTGGCGTGAATGTACAATGCTGGAGGTGGGAACTAGCAAAGGCATAGAGAGCTCTACTGCATAGAAGCGAAAGGAAGCCGCTCAGAAAGTTGCGCACACATTGGCCAAGAAAAAGAAGAAGGAGGCTCCTAAGGCAGTTACAGAGAAGGCATGAATAGAGGAAGAGCACGCTACTAAAGAGTAGGCAGAGACAAAATGGAAGGATGTTGAGGAGAGTGAGAAGTTTGCTACGCACTGCACTGACAAACAAGAACTTTCAGAGCAGGGAGGAGGGGGCGGTGAAGAGCAAAGCACTCCATTCATTATGAAGAAATGTGGACAGGAACAAACAGGTGGCCAATGAAAGAAGCATAAGTATGAAAAAAAAACATTTGGATCCCATGGTGCTGACAGAAGGCGATCTCGAAGAGATCAGCGACAAGATATGGGACACAATGACAGAGGTGCTGTAACAATTTGAGCAGCAATACATGTAGATGTTAGGAAGCATCCAGAAGGATCTGCACGAGCTGTAGATCCAGGCGAAAAGGATTCAAGTGGATGTTGGGAAGGAGAGCGGTGCGCAAGTGAGACTGACGAAGGGAAGTAGTGTAGTCATAGAAATTGAACAGACTCTGGATCTCAGAGTCTTTCATTTACCAAAGGGGTCAGTCCATGTGGAATCAGATGAGGATCGCACGATGCTCAACACAGTGAAAGATATGGGACTGTAACTTGCTATGCTACAACTCTAGTCTCTTCATGCACTACATCAGGAGGTCTCAAATGAGTTGAAGATCAGAGAACAACGTGCACTCACCGTCGTCGGTGAGTTTAAATTCAACAACGAGAAACTATTCGCAGGAAAAACTCAGGCCTTGAAGGAATAGGAGGAGTTGCAAACATAGTGCCAAAACTTGGTCATAGCAATTGAGTAGGCCTACAAGTCCCTACCTGAGCTGAATATACCCAACGATGCAGAGGTTTCAACTAAAGTGAGGAAATTGGTTGCTGGAGTGCATGCGTCAAAGGAAAAGGTCGATAAGGTTACTTTCGATCTTCAGATGCAAATAACTAAGTTGCAATTGAAGTTGCAGCCGACCACACCACTGGAGGTTTTGGAAAAAATAGGAGCAGCTATAAAAGAATCCATGGCTCAACTAGATGTCGCAGTTCAGGGTTGTGACCAGGTCTTCAATGAGGAAATGGGCTTATGGGACACATTGCAGGAGGATCCTATGCTGCAACAGTTGAACACATAAATCAGGGAAGCGCAACAGCAATATGATGAGATCAGTACAATAGCGTGGATGTTGACGCTTGTCCAGCGCTTCGCGTGCTTGCAAGAAGGCAAGGCAAAATTGATGTAGATCCAGGAGTTGTAGCAAAAATAGTCCTTGCTTAGCACTCGACTTGAGCCTTAGATAGAGGAATCCTTCCAACTTTCACATAACATCCATGAGAAGCTAAAGGCCATGCAACAGACACAAAGGACTATGCAACTAGTAGTATAGGGCGCAACCACAGAGAAACTAGTCCAGGAGGTACAACGAGCAGTGGAAAAGAGTACAGTGGAGATCTAGGCCTTGACCAAGGCATTCAACGAACTCCGCTAGAAAGTGGAACAAGAAGCTCAGTGACTCGAGGGCGAGTCATGATCTTTGTGTTGGGGGCCTTTTGGGATGGGGTCCGTAGGGATAGAAATGAATTAAACTTAGTCATTTTTGTAAATAATTTTGTAAAATATGTAAAGTCTCCACAAAATGTGGATGCGGAGCACACAAATAAGATAGACTCAAAGGGGTCTTAGCCCCCTGTTTTTGGTTGGTTTTTGAAGACTCAACCATTAGGTAGGGGGCATGGTATTGTATTAGGAAAGATATAAATAATTCAATCTTAGCGAGGCTTAGAGGAAAAAACTTGGATATAAAATTAGGTACATTGAAGAGTTTTGTGGTCTTAGGCAAGAACTAGGGTAAGAAGGCTTTGCTTCATGTGCTTAGGTAGATAAGGAAAGGCTCTTACAACTGAGTGCACGGGAGGCCTGGATAGAGTCCACAGCTGAGTGTGCGGACCCGTGCAGCTGTGTGCACAGGGTAGGAGAGTCTGTAATCAGTGAATTGAAGATCAATAAAGCTAGTCTTTCGAAGAATTACTCAGTATTTACGTTGTATTTGTTTACGTATATTCTACTGATTAATGATATGCTTTATGAATTAATGTTGGAATGCTATGTGAATTTACTGAATCTGTCTTAATAATGTATGAAATGAATGCTTAGCCACTTCCATGAAGTTACAGGCCATTTCTATTATATTTTCTAACAAATTAAGTATATCTACGCAAACTATGATCTAGGGTTTCTTGTTGATGTGCGAAAGTAGATAAATTGACTATTTAAGGTTTGCAATTACTAATCGTGGACTTTCACGAAGGTCTGAAGGCCACTTTAACTTAATTACAGTAATGGGCCTTAGATGTCTATCGATCTATGAAAAAGCAGCTCTAAGGCACTGGAAGACATCACACTAATCTCTGGATGCAGAAACTTGGTTCTTGCATCCCCTAATACCACTTTGGGTGATACTGCAACCTACACCATGAGGATTGTTGCCAAAAAGGCCAGCAGTGTAGGGTTTTGCTGGTTGGCTAACTCTGAACCTAGGTCAGGACCCCCTAAGCCAAAAACTTTATTTTGAATGGATGTGCCTTTGGGTGTTTCTATGTGTTTTAAGTCTAAGGCAGATGGATGCCTTTGTGGTTTGGTAAATGGGCCTGCAAACAATGATTTTGAATCTTAGGCTCTATCTCATGTAATTCTAAGTTGAGACTGAGGTCTGGGTTAAGCTTAAGTCACTAGACCAAGGTGGATTGAATTGGGTACACATTTTATCATTATTATTTTCTATGAAGTAAACTCTTCTTAAAAGCTTTATATGGGTTTATAAATCCAATCAGTAATCTTAATCTCTTTTGTTTGATCTCTTATTAACCATCTTTATGCATGCTTTTGCATGGTTTGTTGCCTGGAATAATCGATCAGAACATCATAATCGATTTCCTACAATAGTTGATAGTATCCTCTACATGCTTCTTTATCATCTCCCACTGTGGATGAAGGTAAGACAAGCTCTCGGTTGGACACGCTTCAATGTATCCCTCATTTCTAGTTCCATCTTCCACTTCATGTTCTTGAGAAAATTACTAATCATAGCAGCTCTTCTTCTCATATTTTTCTAGGTCCTTTTCCAAAGTCCCATGACATGGAGAGAATCTGATAATGTGTCCTAAAATCTAATTGTAGTTGAATTGATGAAGAAATAGTTAATATATAGCTTCGAAGAAGGATATTGGGCTAGGATATGTTAAGACCATGGAGAAGCATGCTGATTTGGGTAAGACTAATTATGTGCTTAATAACTGACCATGTTGATTTGGATATTAATTTTTGTTGATATCATCCTGTTCTCATTGGTTTGGCAGCGTACCTGAGGTGCTCGTTAGGGCACATCCAATTCAGTATAAATCACAGCTTTCCAATCCATGTCCTCAAAAATGCCTAATCTATATAGTTCTAATACCTTACTTGACTCAAATTGAATAGCTTAGTTGGTAGCTCAATTATGCACCTAGTTAGATTTTCTCTTTACGTGGGTGAATTTGATGTTCATAGTTTTTTTTGCCAAGGTTAAGGCTATTGTAATTAAGGATAACAGGCCCCCTGCTTGGGCTTGTCTTTCCCTTCAAAACATTAAGTTAACACCTTGGAGTGAGCTGAGATGAGTGGAACACACTTAATCATATTGTTCCAAATATTTTATCCTTTGGGTAACAAGGGGTGATCCGATATGGATTCAGCTTCTGCTCTAGCTAGAGACTCTTGCCTAAGAATATTTCTCCAAAGATATTTAGGCTACATTAATAGTCTCCACACCATCTTGGAAGCTAGAGACAAACTCACAAGTCCCATATGTTTTAGGCTTAAGCCTCTTTCCCATTTTGAAATACCTGCATCTTTCCATGTCATTAAGTGTCATTTCCTACTATTCCCATGTGATAACAATGCATGAAAATAAATAGACAAGAGACACAGGATGTAGGCTATGATCCAGGGCCAAAACCTCTCACTTTGTGGGAGGAAAACTTGCAAAAATTCTTCTTATAGAGATTCTAATTGACAAATATGAAGACCAAGACCCTTGACTTATTAGCCACTCCAAGACAAAGACAATAGTTCTCTTGATTGTCTTCTCTTCTTCTCAACTCCTCTTTTGCTTCTTCATTATTTTCATCAAGGAATAGTTATTTGAGATCTCATCATTGTATCCACATCGAGATCTCATTCTCCCTGTCATATTCTCGAGACTTGCTTCAGTGATAGTAATCAAAGCAAAACCCAAAAGAGCATTGAATATTGCATCTCAAAACTACGTGCTGAAATTATATCTTAAAGATTACATTTTATAACATGTAAAAGAAAATTTTCAAGGTCTTCTAAAAAAATGTCAATTTTAGCAAGGCGTTAAGTGGCCAAAAAGTGGAATAAATTAGCCTGGTAACCCACAAGTTTGCATAAGCTTCTTGAAAGCCTATATGAAAGCAAGCCAAAGTTTAAGAACAATGAAAATGATGTGGTGCAATCTACAAGTTAAGCTTAGAATAAGGTAAAGTCTATGGGAGTAAGGGAGTCAGGTAATATTATAGACAAAAACCCTCTTTCCAGCCACAAATTTGATAAGAATCCAACATCCAACATGAATTTCAGACATGAGCAAAGTTCTACCATGATCCAAGATGAATTCCCTTAGGGATTTTGCCTAGTTTTAAATTAACCCACATAATCAAAACTCAATCAGAAACTCACTTAAAGTTTTATATTGTTGGGAACTCTGAATTTTTGTATTGTCATATTTTTACTGGAGGGAAGTTTGCTATGGCTTGAAAGTGGAAGCTAGGCACTCTACAAGATTCAAGTAAGGAAAAGTCATACTAATAAGGGCTTAGTCATAGTAACATGGCTTATAAGTAATACTTGAAACTTGAGTGCAACTTGTGATCCAAACAAGTTTTTCCTACTCACCGATCAATCAAACTGGACTCAGTGAGTCGAACTTGTTGGCTCGGTCAACATTGAGTGCAAAAGTTGTTGATTGCGTAAAAGACATATAATCCATCTGCAAGTTTGACTTGACTGGCCCATGGTACAAATGAGCTAATTTCTTTCCTTTTCCTTTACACATTTCATTGACAACTCACCTATAGCACTTGTAGATTTGATGAGTTTTTGCATACTCCAAATTTGTAGAGTATAATCTACGTGCTAGTCATACAATGTTTTTCTATTGGCTTATGAGTCTACAACCGAGAAATTCGATCATGTTGTCTTTGTCAATGGTGAGTATTAAATTCGTTGATCAAGTCAACTAGTTCGACTCCTAAATTGTGAGTTTGACTTACCTCGCACTCTACTCTATATATTATCAGAACTAGTGCAAAATTGCAAATGAGCTCATTTCCACCCTCTCCTTTACTTATTTTTTACCTATAGTTCATCTGTAGCGCTTGAAAACTTTCTCAGTTTTTGCTGGCTTGAGTTGAATCCTTGACTCTTTTTCCATGCTGAGTCTTTGTTGAATTGATTCATATGAAAATACTCTCAGCCTTATGTTTTGGCTAGCTAGGTTAAGGTCATTACTTACCTTCATTAATATTTTTGGTTAGAGTGGGACATTACTTTTCCATGACGAGTCTTTTGCTGAGTTGATTCTAGTGACTATATTCTCAACCCTTCTAGGTAGCCAAGGTCATTTCTTACCTTCATATTTTTGGTTCAGGATATGTCATTGGAGCATCAGGTAAGGTCAAGTCATAGTACATTTTTCTTTTCACAATATTCTTGTGAGACCTTTCAATGTAGTAAGCATTCGAAATATTTTTGTGGTTATTTTAAAGAAAGTTGTTCTTTTCATATTTATGAATGAATTCACAACTAAAAACTTATTTTTCTTGTGATTTACATCGCTTCATCTAGGAGATCTCTTGAAGAACCATGGTCTACATTTTATCACATCATATTTGGAAAAGAAGGCAGAAGTTGCTAATAAGGCAAAGGAATCAATGATGAGTGACAAGTCTTCAACAACTTCTTCACCTGGGCTAAAGGAAAACAATGCTTGTAGCAAAGTTAAGTCTAAAAGTGGGCTCCCTATAAACCCAACGGTTGATTATAGAGTAGCAGCTACTGTTGCTTCCTATTTTCATTCACAAACAAGATATATACTGCCTTTTAAATCCATGCATAAAAATATAACTAATGATGATGAAAAGTTAAATAATGGAACTGGTCAAGATGTGAAACGATTCCTGAACAGTGAGTTAGTGGAGATCACGACTATAAGTCATGCAAATATTACAACACTGGATCCCGAGGCTGCTCCTGGTTGTGAAACTAAGACAAAACCAATTAATCATTCCATATAAATTGATGAGTGCATTGAATTATCTAGCCTATCTGAGTCAGAAGTGGCTTCATATATAGATACTAGTTCGGTGACAATGGTGTCAATGTTGAGGAGGAAACAAAGCAAGCTATTGCAAATGATTTGCAATTGATACATTCTTATTCCTGTGAATGGTTTATCTGTGATGACAAAAGAACTTGTACTCGAATTTTCATTATTGAGGTAAAGTAATTCAATATTTCAGTTTCTCTTGCATTCTTGTCAAGAGTTTTTGGTTTAAAGTGTGTATGAGATTTTAGCTGTTTCTTGCTGATGATGATGAGGGAAGTGTTCACTCAAAAAACATGTTGGCCAAAAATTATGATACCCAGTTTACTTTTCATGACTAAAGACATCAGAAGATTTTATATTCTCACTGATTGTACTCCATAGCATGTGTAAACTCCATATAAATGGATCTTTTGTTTCCTCTATGCTCTTTTCACTTTCAAAGAAATAGAATAATTTTTTGCATATATCAGATTACCATTTTAATCCATTCATCTTCTATTGTGTATGCACTGTGAAGGGTTATGATTCGTTTTCTTTCTGGCAAGCAAACTTATGTTTTGAGCCTATCAAATTTGAGGTATGTTGAAGAATAATTGTATGATAGTTGCTTGGGCATTTTGATTTCTGAATATTTAAAGATCCAACAAAATCCTACTTTGAATTGGAGAATATGAGATGTTCCTAAAAACTCTACCTACTTTGTAAATAAGGATAAACTTTAGAGGCATTAAATATTTTAGTTCTTTTTATGAAGAGATGACTTCTCGACAATGTGTTCGAGTGTGATTGAAAGTTGGGCATATATGATTCCTATGTTAGGGTTTGTAAACTAATTTTTGGGCCTTGAATCTTCCTTTTGGAGGGGTCTGAAGTGTACATAGAGTAATTTATGAAGATGCTAAGTGTATATCAATAAGGAGGAAAACATAGAACCAGATCCCCAATTCATGTAATTAATTCTATGTTTCCAACTAACCCTAAAATTCACGGTAGCCTAAAAATACAATGTTTAGTTTATGCATGATAGATAATGAATACCATTCTGAAGACTTGAAGCCTTTCCCAAGCAAGTCATCCAACATTTTACCCATATCCCTATTGCATGCTTACAAATACAAAACATGAAAGATGTGTATTAAATGGCTAGATATCAGGGGAAATGGAAATGACAGCCTTGTGTCACTCAAATGATACCAATCAGTAAGTCCTGCTACCAATCCTTGTATTTTTGAATGGAAATTGGAATATCCTAACCCTTTTTCTATTTTATCGATTTTTTTTCTTTTATTTTTTGAGAAAACGTGGTATTAATCATGGACAAGCGTTGTTTTGGAGATTTTCCTTGAATTGTACGATGAACCAGTGAACAATGTTCTAGTTAATCCCAGATTGTAAACTACAGTTCCATCTGACTTAAAGATCTCATAGTTACTCTAGGAGGCTGGCCAAGGCTTCATAACCTCATTGAATAATAGCAGGTGGTTGAAGATCAACATCCTCTTCAGAAGAAACCATTGTTGTGTCTTCAAAACTCTCAACCCTTTCATCGGTTTGAGTGGTATGAAGTAATTATTCTGAATCCTCATGGGACTTTGCAATTCCTTCATTTCCGAGAATCAAGACTGTCTTTCCTCAACTTATGAAATCTAGAATTTTGACTCTCATATTCTATTAAAGCATCGGAATATAATCCACTCATGGAGAGCCTAAAATTTTTGCAAAACCAGATCCCTAAATATCATCCATGCAAAAATTTTGAGTATTATAGGATGGTTTTAAGGGCTACATGGGCTATATAAAATATTGTTTCTTTCATCCAAAGTTGTGATGCATCATTCAAGTAAAACTAAAGAATGATTCGATGTTGTGTAGCTAGTCCAGGTGACTCAAAATAGAATTATTGCAAGATGGTCTCACAATTGCAATCAAAGTTTTTTGGAAGGTATTATAAATCAGTTTTGAAGTCTACACATCCCATCAAGGATTTTTAACACATTAAAGAAGGCCCAAGCGTAAAATAAAAAGATAGCCTTTAATAATAAATTCAAAATCATATATATGGTCATTAATATTGAAATATGATTCTCTATATAATTTTCATATGAAGGGTGACTTATATTCATGCAAACATTGGTTGAAAATTGGGGTGTTTACTAGTAATTTATGATAGTAAGCATATGTTTAGATTCACCCCTGTGAGAGGATAAGGGGAATATTCCCATATTACCCTTCAAGCATTTTTTCAATATTTATTTATAATTACAAAAAAAGGAGAAACCTATCAACACACAAAGAAATGTAGGATAAAGATATTCATGAAAGCATTAGTAAAAAAAGGGTGTGTTTACTAATGACTATTATAATCAAATCATCCTTGCATGTAGTATTATATTTTCATGGCTTGATTCTAAAACAATTAGGCTCACCTATCAAACTGTTACAAGCATTCTCATATTTCAAATGCTCACCACTATATTTGCATTTAATCTCATTTTTGCAGAGTATATCAATATCTGCATTGGTTAAATCTAAAAAAAAATGAAAAGAGACTAAAATGCCTATAGGCTTTACAACCTTCAAAGAATTTAAATTGGAAAACATAAAAATGGAAGAAAGAGGCTAGCAATCAAATACACTCACTAACAGTGACACCTGCAATCATGGAGAAATTAAAATTAAGGTCCCTCAGTAGATTCCATGAAACTTGTCACTTAGTCACGTGATAATGACAACGTATTTTAGATAATTCACTTCCATGATCTCTGAATTCAACAGAGAAAATACATATAATATTGTAATAGTTATGCTCCACTACATAAACCCTCTACTAGTTTGAATACTCCTTTAGAAGGCTAGCCAGCTGAAGAACAAAACTCTTTGAAACATGGGGAGCTAATAACCATAATAAGTGTGCATATTTTGGGTGTCTTGCAAACTCAATAGTGGAACCTAAAAAATGAGAGAACATATAACAAAAACACTTTCATATATAAGGTTCTAAGGCATGAACATCAAGATCAATTTCTATTACATGAGAAATGAAACATTGTTAGAAGTCACCTTCTATACATTGAAACTGCCTTAGTATGCTTATGGGACACCTCTACATCAAACTAAATTTCAATAATGGAATTTTGTAATAATCATGTAGGTTGTAAAATATAACTTGAATCCAAAACCTCCAAGGCAAAGAAACATTTCTTTAAACCTAAAAATGAAATAAAACTACCTACTTGTATAGATATCACAACTCAAATAGAAATGTAGAGAGGACATATTAGCACCAGAAGACACTAAAATAAATGACTAGCTTCTTTTGCTCCTTTTTTCCCTATATCTATCCCTTTCCTTTCCCCTCTCTCTTTCTCTCTCACAATCCCTATCCATCTCTTCCCTTGCCCCTGTCCTTGTCTTTGTCCCTATCCAATCATGATTGTCATGTTCTCTGTTTCTGCTCCTCCCTCTCCCCCTTCTAGCATAAAAATCACAAAGTCTATCTCTATTATCATCTCTTTCATGACGAACATAAACAATATCGAGATCCCTTTCCCCATCGCCATTAAAACCCTTCTCCATGTCCTCTCTTTCCCTGTCTTTACTTAATCTGTTTGAGGGACTCTTTCTAAGGTTCCCATCAAAAACTAAAATAAGTAAGCCACAAAGATATTAATAATGTAGATACCAGTTGTTATAAATATGACTTAAAATATGTTACAATTTTCAAGCACCAAAGACTTCATATCGAACCCACTTCAATCAAATGAAATCCAGTACATATACAATTTCATGCATTACCTTCCATGCGAGACGAATGCATATAGTATCTAGAATTGATCTAGTGTCTTTATTAGTCACATGATCTATTAACCCATATTCAACTTATAATATCTTTATGTGGGAAGAGACTTTTCTTTCAATTTCTTCGACATTCTTAGTGCCACGTTCTTTAAGAGAGTCAAGATACTCCATGAGTGTTACCTCTAGTTGACGTAGATTTTGCTTTATATTACAAGGTTTAGAGTATGAAATGAGATGGTACATATATAAAGGATCAAAATAAATTAGCATCCTAGAGGCAAGGAGAATCACCTGCGACCTTCATCCATTCCACTATCATTAAGATTAGACGCAATTTTGTCCATTGTGACTTCTTGTTTTTCTTCTTTCCCAGAACCCCCAAATATGTAATCACTACCAGAAGAAGAGTAATTCAAACCAAGTCCCTTAAGCTCTGCCTTGTCCTCTGTATCATTTCCACCATCCTCACGAGTCCACTTTGAAGCTTGTAATACAGGATGTGTTTTCATAGAATTGCATGTTAAAGTTTTTAGATCTGGCTCTGGGATTGATGACTTTGAGGTCCCCACCACACCAACATTTTTTGGTAAAGTTCCATTGCAAGAGGCCTCCACTAATTCTTGATTCATGTTCCTCGACATGTGATCATAAAGATGATTCTTCCTGAAAATTTTGAATAGATCTGGACATATAGTCCTTATCATCATTAAGTATGTATTTTATTTCTTCACCTGTGATCCAACTTCCCACTCCCAATTTTGAATAAGCATTAGTTTCTCTTGCATGCTTCCCTCCGATTGAAAAGTTATACCCATACCTGATCTTCGTTATTATTCTTCTCTGTTGTTGGCATTATGACACAGATTTGGCACTATGACACAAGTGTTGTCCTTGATGGCAACTCACTCAGATGACATATCACAGTTCAAACTCAAAGAATGAAGAAATAGAGGTATACACAGGTTCCCCATTGACCAAGCCACGTGTACACGTGGGTTAGTAGACCAAAAGGTGCGTATGGAGTACACATGCACTTTCACGGAAGGAAAGGCGCATACATGTTGGAAAACTTAGTTTTGGTCCGTGGTATTTGGTCCATGGTATTTTGATCCATGGTATTGGTCCAAGATATCTTGTCCGAAGTGTTGACCCCAGGTATTTGGTCCAAGGTATTGGTTCTAAGTGGTTTTGGTCCATGGTATTGAGTAAGGCCTAAGACTATAAAAGGAGGAGAAGATCATTAGGCAAAAGCACTCATGAATTGAATATCTAATGAAGAGAAAGATCTAATATACAAGCTATTGGGTTGTGGTGCATAGCTGGATCTGAACCAAGGATGAACCTTAGCGCTTGATAAAGGATAAGATCTAATGATGGTTCAAGATCTTAAGGCTTGAAGTGAAGTATATTTATGTGGTTTTGATCATTTATCTATATAACTGGCGCATGTTTTAGTCTGTAAATATGATGATCTGGGTATAACTGAAGTCTAAAATTGTTGTAGAGTTTAAATCATCATTTACAGATTTGTACGCAGGTTCACTTTAGAAAAGTCGCATATACACGTTGGTTCAGCATATCAAAATAGCATATACATCTTAAATTTGATTTGTAGATCTGTACGTAGGTTCGCCTTGAGAAAAGTGTATATACACACAGGTTCGACAAAAGGAAGTAGTGTATACCTCACAAAATATATTTTAGCTACTTCTGTTTGTTGTAGTGTTCTGGGTTTTGGCTTGGGTTTTGGTTACTGTATTTTGGTTATAGCATTCTAAAGATTTGTCAAAGTGATTGGTTGATTTAGTTTTGGTTGGTGCAAAAGGAGATTGGTTGATGCATATGATTGAATGATGCTATTGATGGATCCAGTCTGAAAATTTATGAAATATGGTCCCTGGAAGAAAAGATAAGGTTGTAGCCTTCTGTAGGCCAGCACCTACGTACTAGTAAACATATTAGCTAGTACAAGAGCTAGGGGATTGTAGCTCTCTTCCAGGAGAAGCTAGAGAATGAGAGAGAATTTTAGCCTTCTGCAGGTAGAAGCCTACGTACTGGTATAAGTCTGCACCAATACAAAAATTGTAAAAAGAAGTTTCTAATTTAAAAGAAGATAGAGACGATTGCAGCAGGTGGTTTTCACCCACATTGGGTTTCCACCTTATATCTGGTGTTCTTGTGTGTGATTTTCTGTTCTATTTTTACTGCACCTGGTTACTGTTTATATGGTTCTTATGCACTGATTAAAGATCAACATATGAAGAATTAACTAAATCTTAAGTCTGCAGTATATACGCTAGTTGCCTTAAACACATTTGTGTATACATGCAAGTTTCATTAACTGAAGTAGCGTATATGAATCTGATTATGGAAATGAAAAATTATTGACTTGCTAATACTGATTCACCCCCCCCTCTCAGTATTATTTCCAACAAGTGGAATCAGAGCAGGTCCTTCAGAAGAAGCTTGATCTCTTGAAGGAAGATCCATCATCATGAGTAACCACGAAAAAGAGGGATCCATCAGACCACTAATCTTTGATGGGAGAAACTCTGTTTATTAGAAGGTAATAACCACAACATCTCTTCAATCTCTTGGAACAAATGTCTGGGAGATCGTGGAAGGAGGATATACATTTCCATTGGCAATTCCTATAGATGCGGTAGGTAAAAAACAATATGAAACCAATGCCAAGGCTGTCAATACATTATTGGCAAGTCTGTCACAATCAAAATTTGTCAAAGTTATGCAGATCAAATCCGCCAAAGAAATATGGGACAAGATCATTCTAAACTATGAAGGAGACACTCAGGTAAAACGTGCAAAACTGCAAACTCTCAGAATTCAATATGAAACTCTCAAAATGTACAATGATGAAAGTATAGCTAGTTACTTCATACGTATAGATGAGATTGTTAATTGCATGAAGAATTTGGGTGAAGAGATAAAAGAAGTCACTTTAGTTGAAAAGGTTTTAAGATCCTTTTATGCTAAGTTTGAATCAAAAGTATCTGTCATAGAAGAAAAGCGAGATCTTCAGACTATTACTATGACACAGCTGCCCGGAATCTTAACTTCCTTCGAAATGAGAAAAGGAGGTCCATCAGATATGAGAGAAGCTACATTTAAAGCTTCAGGAAGAGAAGAACTCAATGAATCAGGACATATTTCAGAAGGAGAGGAAGAAGCAAACTTTCTCAAAAACCTTCAACGGGGTTCCAGAAGATTCAGAGGTAAACTACCTTTCAAATGTTTTGCTTGTGGAAGAGTCGATCATTATGCTGCCAAATTTCCTCATAAAAATAAGCTCGATAAAGGTAAAGAATCAGCAAAATGGAATAGAAAACAAAGTGTAAGTAAGAAAATCTATTATACGCATGAAGATAATGATGGTCTATCTAATAGTGATGAAGATGAAAATAGTAATGACTATAGAGTTTTGATGGATTTTGAAGATGATAATTTCTTGGATGCTTTAGATGAAGATGATCTTTATGAAGAAATCTCTAAACTCAAAATTTGTTTAGAAGAAAATAATATGATTATAGATGCTTTGACATTCCAACTTGCTAAAAGAGAAAAACACAATGAAAAACTGGAATGTGAAATTGTGGGTCTAAGAAAGGATATTGAGAAAACAAAAGCTCTCAATCTTAGATTTGCTAAAGGATCAGAAACATTAAATGAAATTATCAAAGTGCAACATTCTCCTCTGATAAAGACAGGTCTTCGATATACTGAAGAAGCATCTCAAGCACAGAAGCTTTCAACCTCCACCAAAAGCTATCTTGATGCAGCAAAGAGCAGTGAACAGTTTGACAAGCAAAGGCATAAAGCAGATCACCAGGTAAATCGAATTCAATCTACTTCAAGGATGAACAGAAGCTACAACCAACCTCAGGTAGATCATACTCAATCTGCTTCAAGAATGAATACCAATAGAAACTACAATCACCAAGTCAGTAGATTCGATAATCACAGAAACTTCTTTAATTGCCAATGTTTTTCATGTCATAACTTTGGACACAAAGGTGCTCAATGTGTTGCTTACAAAACCATCATGACTAGAGAAGCATGAAATCAAAGGAATGTGACAGGGATCATGAAAAGGACCTAAAATAACTTTTCTCTTCTTGAAAATGAAATAGAATGCACTATTTGTAACAAATTTGGTCATGAAGAATCTGAATGCAGGAGTAAATTTTGGCAAACATCTAAGAAGGAGCAAACTTCATTAAGTCCCAAAATATGGAGAAAGAAAAAACCGCAAACAGAAATATGTGGTATAGCATTATATGTAGAAGGACAAGAAAATCAGTGGTACATCGACATTGGACGCTCAAAACACATGACAAGTGACAAAGAAAAACTTCATTCCTATAATGCCTTAGAAAAGGAAAAGAAGGTCTCATTTGGAAATGACACTCCTAGTGTCATAAAAGGTAAAGGTTGTGTTATCTTAAAAGAAAAAGTTAAAGCTAGGATTGTTATGTATGTTTATGGTCTAATGCATAACCTGTTGAGTGTCAGTCAAATGTGTGATGAAGAAAATGAAGTAGTATTCCGAATCAAATAGATGTGTTGTTCATGAGCTTGATATAGGAGAAACAGTTATCAAAGGTATAAGAACTCTAAACAACTTATACATACTCAAGGGAGGACAACAACAGTTCTATCTAAGCAAAAATGATGAACACTGACTATGGCACAGAAGATTGGGGCATCTAAGCTTCCCTCAAATAAGAAAAGCATGCAGATTCTAGGTTGTTCGTGATCTTCCTGATATCAGCATTCCAGAAAATACAATATGCAAATCATGTCAATTTGGTAAGCAAAAACAGATCACATTTCCCTGAAAAGGAAGGATCAATTAGTAAGCCTCTTGAACTTGTTCATACTGATTTATGTGGACCATTAAGGAAAAAGTCACCTCGTGGAGAAGAATACTTTATATTGTTCATTGACGATTTTTCCAGAATGTGTTGGATAGGACTTCTAAAGCATAAAGATGAAGCATTTGAAAAGTTCAAAGCCTTCAAAGCTTTGCTTGAAAATGAATCAGATCGCAAAATCAAATGTCTTAGATCTGATCGAGGAGGGGAATTTACCTCAGATGAATTCTTCAACTTTTGTGAAGAACATGGAATAAAAAGGGAATTATCCACCGCAAGGACTCCTCAGCAAAATGGAGTGGTAGAAAGGATGAATAGAATTGTTCAACAAATGGCTCATGCTATGCTAGATGAGTCTAGAACTCCTGCAACCTTCTGGGGTGAAGCTGCATTCATTGCCATCACTATTCTCAACAAAGCAAATGTTCGGGTAAACAACACTCGAACTCCACATGAACTTTGGTATGGTAAGACTCCTACTGTAAAATACTTCAAAGTTTTTGGAAGCAAATGTTACATCAAAAGGATTGATGAAAAACTTGGTAAGTTTGAGCCCAGAGCAGATGAAGGTATCCTCCTTGGTTACTCTTCCCGAAGTAAAGGATATAAATGTTATAATAAAAGACTTGGGAGAATTATTGAAAGTATTGATGTTGTTGTTGATGAAATATGCAAAAATCCAAGGCAAATAAAAACCAAAGAGCATGAAGAAGATGAGGATTATCCTTCCACATGAAATCAGACTAATTCTGAAGAAGAAACCAATGAAGCACCAAAAGAAGAGATAATGGTAGAAGAAAAGACTCCGTCCAAGTATGTTTAGAAAAATCATCCAGAGACTCAAACTTTGGCACAAAAAGAGGCAGGTGTGCAGACAAGAAGAACTATTTCAGAAGCTTCAAGCTATCTAGCATTACTATCCTCCACCAAACCTCAAAATGTAAGTGAAGCATGTAAAGATGAATGTTGGGTCAAAGCCATGAATGAAGAACTTGAGCAAATTGAAAAGAATAATACTTGGGAATTAGTTCCTAGACCTCATGATAAGAATATCATAGGAACTAAATGGATATTCAAAAACAATCTGAATGAAAATGGAGAAGTTATTAGAAACAAGGCCAGACTTGTTTGTAAAGGATATGCTCAACAAGAAGGTATAGATTTTGAAGAAACTTTTGCACCTATTGCTAGACTTGAAGCTATAAGAATGTTCCTTGCTCTTTCTAGTTTTCAGAAATTCAAGTTATACCAAATGGATGTAAAATCTGCCTTTCTTAATGGAGACTTAGAAGAAGAAGTCTATATTGAGCATCCAGATGGGTTCATTCTTGGAAATGATGCAAAACTTGTATGCATACTTAGAAAAGCTCTCTATGGTCTAAAACAAGCTCCAAGGGCCTGATATTACCGTTTTGACAAATACCTCCATCAACAAGGTTTTTTAAAAGGGTTAGCTGATAGCAATCTATATACAAAGATTGACAATAATAAATTGTTAATACTTGTTATGTATGTTGATGATATCATTTTTGGTAGCAATGAAGAAGCCATGAGTCAGAATTTTGCTTCAGTAATGTAGCAAAAATTTGAAATGTCCCTGCTTGGTGAGCTTAAATATTTTCTTGATCTACAAGTTCAACAACATAAAGATGGTCTTTTTTTGTCACAAACCAAATATCTCAAACAAAGATTGAAAAAGTATGGCATGGAAGATTCTAAACCAGTATGTACCCCAATGGTAACAGGATGTAGTCTCAGCTCAAATGATGAATCAGCAGTAGTACATCAACCAACTTACAGATCCCTGATTGGCAGTCTGCTTTATCTAACAGGTACCCGACCGGACATCATGCATGCAGTAGGAATAGTTGGAAGATTCCAAGCAAACCCAAAGGAATCACACCTTTAGGAAGTCAAAAGGACTTTCAAATATCTTCAAGGTACACATAATTTTGGTTTATGGTATCCTAGAGATACAGATCTTACACTTCATGCATATACAGATGCAGATTGGGCAGGAAGCGTTGATGACAGAAAAAGCACCAGTGGTAGTGCATTCTATATGGGTTCCATATTAGTGTCTTGGTTCAGCAAGAAACAAAGTTCAATTGCGTTATCTACAGCTGAAGCAGAATATGTGGCTGCCGCATCTTACTGCACACAACTCCTTTGGATGATGCAAACATTGCAAGACATTTAGATCACTTGTACTCCACCCATCTCCATTCTATGTGATAATACAAGTGTAATCAATGTTACAAGGAATCCAGTCATGCATTCCAAGACCAAAAACATACCCATCAAATATCATTTTCTACGTGAACAAGTGCTTGAACAAAAGGTCAAATTGGAGTATGTTCCCTCCAAAGAACAGGTTGTTGATATATTCACCAAACCACTACCCAGAGAGACATTTGAATATCTCAGACAGAAGCTGGGAGTACTTGATGCATCATCTTGTTATTAAAACTTATCTGTTTCAGAGAAAAGTGGTTATACACGAGTTCCAGGAAGCGTATCCACGTACATACGCTGGTTGTTGTGGATACAGTCACGTATATGTTGGTTTGAAGAAAAAATAGTGGGCCAGACTCAGGATGAAAGGAACCTTGGCATTATCTTAGAAGATCTTGGTACAAATTCATAGTTGTTTTTTATTCAGGTGGAACATGTTCAGGGGGAGATCATGGTTGCTGGTCTGGATGGTGATTGACAGATGTTGTTGATGATAGTTGCTGATAACTATCATGGTCTTGTTTTAGATAATTGGTCTCTATGTCATGTATATCTTTTAATGTCAAGGTCATGAAACAACCTATTTTGTTTCCCCACTATGCATGGGATGGATGATGTAATGTTCTTGTTTTGACATGTATAAACACTTGGTATATCCCCACTTGGTTGGGAGATGGATGTATGTATGAGTCATTGGTGATAGGAAGGTCATTTATGATGTATGTATAGAGTCATGTTCTTCTTTTAGAACATATTTTTTTCAGACCTTGCTTATATTCAGGGGGAGCATGGACTCGAGCATGGAGCTCAATCTTCACACTTCAGCATATCAAAGAATTCATCATGTACTCAGGGGGAGCATAACCCTTTGCCCTTGATGACAAAGGGGGAGAGTGACATGGGGTTGCCATCAAGTCCAAAGGGGGAGATTGTTGGCATTATGACACAGATTTGGCACTATGACACAGGTGTTGTCCTTGATGGCAACTCACTCAGATGACAGATCACAGTTCAGACTCACAGAATGAAGAAATAGAGGTATACGCAGGTTCCCCATTGACCAAGCCGCTTGTACATGTGGGTTAGCAGACCAAAAGGTGCATGTGGATTACACATGCACTTTCACAGAAGGAAAGGCGCGTACATGTTGGAAAACTTAGTTTTGGTCTATGGTATTTGGTCCATGGTATTTTGATCCATAGTATTGGTCCAAGGTATCTTGTCTGAAGTGTTGACCCAAGGTATTGGTTCTAAGTGGTTTTGGTCCATGGTATTGAGTAAGTCCTAAGACTATAAAAGGAGGAGAAGATCATTAGGCAAAGGCACTCATGAATTGAATATCTGATGAAGAGAAAGATCTAATATATAGGTTATTGGGTTGTGGTGCATAGCTGGATCTGAACCAAGGATGAACCTTAGCGCTTGATGAAGGATAAGATCTAATGATGGGTCAAGATCTTAAGGCTTGAAGTGAAGTATCTTTATGTGGTTTTGATCATTTATATGTATAACTGGCGCATGTTGTAGTCTGTAAATATGATGATCTAGGTATAACTGAAGTCTGAAATTGTTGTAGAGTTTAAATCATCATTTATAGATCTGTACACAGGTTCACTTTAGAAAAGTTGTGTATACACACTGGTTTGGCATATCAAAACAGCGTATACATCTTAAATTTGATTTGCAGATCTGTACATAGGTTCGCCTTGAGAAAAGTGCGTATACACGCAGGTTTGACAAAAGGAAGTAGCATATATCTCACAAAATATATTTTAGCTACTTCTGTTTGTTGTTGCAGTGTTCTGGGTTCTGGCTTGCGTTTTGGTTACTGTATTTTGGTTACAGCATTTTGAAGATTTGTCAAAGTGATTGGTTGATTCAGTTTTGGTTGGTGCAAAAGGAGATTGGTTGATGTAGATGATTGAATGATGCTATTGATGGATCCAGTTTGAAAATTTATGAAACGTGGTCCCTGGAAGAAAAGAGAAGGTTGCAGCCTTCTGTAGGTCGGAACCTATGTACTAGTAGTACAAGAGCTAGGGGGTTGTAGCTCCCTTCCAGGAGAAGCTCGAGAACAAGAGAAGGTTGTAGCCTTCTGCAGGTAGAAGCCTGCGTACTAGTATAAGTCTGCACCAACACAAAAATTGAAAAAAGAAGTTTCTAATTTAAAAGAAGATAGAGACGATTGCAACAGGTGGTTTTCACCCACATTGGGTTTCCACCTTATAACTTATGTTCTTGTGTGTGATTATATGTTCTATTTTTACTGCACCTGGTTACTGTTTATATGGTTCTGATGCACTGATTAAAGATCAACATATGAAGAATTAACTGAATATTAGGTCTGCAGGATATACGCTAGTTACCTTAAACACATTTGCGTATACACGCAAGTTTCATTAACTAAAGTAGCATATATGAATCTGATTATGGAAATGAAAAATTATTGACTTGCTAATACTGATTCACCCCCCCTCTCAGTATTATTTCCAATAATTGGAATTAGAGCAGGTCCTTCAGAAGAAGCTTGATCGCTTGAAGGAAGATCCATCATCACGAGTAACCACGAAAAAGAGGGATCCATCAGACCACCAATGTTTGATGGAAGCAACTTCATTTCTTGGAAGGAAAGAACCACAGCCTATCTTCAATCTCTTGGAACAGATGTCTGGGAGATCGTGGAAGGAGGATATACATTTCCATCGGCAATTCCTACAGATGCGGTAGGTAAAAAACAATATGAAACCAATGCCAAGGTTGTCAATACATTATTGACGAGTTTGTCGCAATCAAAATTTGTCAAAGTTATGTAACTCAAATTACGAAAGAAATATGGGACAAGATCGTTCTAAGCTATGAAGGAGACACTCAGGTAAAATGTGCAAAACTGCAAACTCTCATAATTCAATATGAAACACTGAAAATGCATAATGATGAAAGTATAGCTAGTTACTTATTACGTAGAGATGAGATTGTTAATTTCATGAAGAATTTGGGTAAAGAGATAAAAGAAGTCACTTTAGTTGAAAAGGTTTTAAGATCCTTGTCTACTAAGTTTGAATCAAAAGTATCTGCCATAGAAGAAAAGTAGGATCTTCATACTATTACTATGACACAGCTACACGGAATCTTAACTGCTTTCAAAATGAGAAAAGGAGGTCCATCAGATATGAGAGAAGCTGCATTTAAAGCTTTAGGAAGAGAAGAACTCAATGAATCAGGACATATTTCAGAAGGAGAGGAAGAAGCAAACTTTGTCAAAAACCTTCAACGGAGTTCCAGAAGATTCAGAGGTAAACTACCTTTCAAATGTATTGCTTGTGGAAGAGTCAGTCATTATGCTGCCAAATGTCCTCATAAAGACAAGCTTGATAAAGGTAAAGAATCAGCAAAATGGAATAGAAAACAAAGTGTAAGTAAGAAAAGCTACTATACGCATGAAGATAGCAATGGTCTATCTAATAGTGATGAAGATGAAAATAGTAATGACTATAGAGTTTTGATGGCCTTTGAAGATGATAATTTCTTGGATGTTTTATATGAAGATGATCTTTATGAAGAAATCTCTAAACTCAAAAAAAATTTAGAAGAAAAGAATATGATTATAGATACTTTGACATTTGAACTTGCTAAAAGAGAAAAACACAATGAAAAACTGGAATGTGAAATTGTGGGTCTAAGAAAGGATATTGAGAAAACAAAAGCTCTCAATCTTAGATTTGCTAAAGGATCAGAAACATTAAATGAAATTATCAAAGTGCAGCGTTCTCCTCTGATAAAGACAGGTCTTCGATATACTGAAGAAGCATCTCAAACACAGAAGCCGTCAACCTCCACCAAAAGCTATCTTGATGCAGCAAAGAGCAGTGAACAGTTTGACAAGCAAAGGCATAAAGCAGATCACGAGGTAAATCAGGGTCAATCTACTTCAAGGATGAACAGAAGCTACAACCAACCTCAGGTAAATCATACTCAATCTGCTTCAAGAATGAATATCAATAGAAACTACAATCACCAGGTCAGTAGATTCGATAATCGCAGGAACTTCTTTAATGGCCAATGTTTTTCATGTCATAACTTTGGACACAAAGGTGCTCAATGTGTTTCTTACAAAACCATCATGACTAGAGAAGCATGAAATCAAAGGAATGTGACAGGGATCATGAAAAAGACCTACAATAACTTTTCTCTTCTTGAAAATGAAATAGAATGCTCTATCTGTAACAACTACGGTCATGAAGAATTTGAATGCAGGAGTAAGTTTTGGCAAACATCTCAGAAGGAGAAAAGCTCATTAAGTCCCAAATTATGGAGAAACAAAGAACTGCAAACAAAAATATGTGGTATAGTATTATATGTAGAAGGACAAGAAAATCAGTGGTACATTGACAGTGGATGCTCAAAACACATCACAGGTGACAAAGAAAAACTTCATTCATATAATGCCTTAGAATAGGAAAAGAAGGTCTCATTTGGAAATGACACTCCTGATGTCATAAAAGATAAAGGCTCTGTTCTCTTAAAAGAAAAAGTTAAAGCTTGGAATGTTATGTATGTTGATGGTCTAATGCATAACCTGTTGAGTGTCAGTCAAATGTGTGATGAATGAAATGAAGTAGTATTTCGATCAAATGGATGTGTTGTTCATGAGCTTGATACAGGAGAAACAGTGATCAAAGGTACAAGAACTCCAAAAAACTTATACATACTCAAGGGAGGACAACAATAGTGCTATCTAAGAAAAAGTGATGAACATTGACTATGGCACAGAAGATTGGCGCATCTAAGCTTCTCTCAAATAAGAAAAGAATGCAGATTCCAGGATGCTCATGATCTTCCTGACATCAGCATTCCAGAAAATACAATATGCAAATCATGTCAATTTGGTAAGCAAACCAGAGCACATTTCCCTGAAAAGGAAGGATCAACTAGTAAGCCTCTTGAACTTGTTCATGCTGATTTATGTGGACCATCAAGGAAAAAGTCACCTCGTGGAGAAGAATACTTTATATTGTTCATTGACGATTTTTCTAGAATGTGTTGGATAGGACTTCTAAAGCAAAAATATGAAGCATTCGAAAAGGTCAAAGACTTCAAAGCTTTGGTTGAAAATGAATCAAATCACAAAATCAAATGCCTCAGATATGATTGAGGAGGGGAATTTACCTCAGATGAATTCTTCAACTTTTGTGAAGAACATGGAATAAAAAGGGAATTCTCCACTACAAGGACTCCTCAGCAAAATGGAATGGTAGAAAGGATGAACGTAATTGTTCAACAAATGGCTTGTGCTATGCTAGATGAGTCTGGAACTCCTGCAACCTTCTGGGGTGAAGTTGAATTTGCTACCATCACTATTCTCAACAAAGCAAATGTTCGGGTAAACAGCACTCAAACTCCACATGAACTTTGGTATGGTAAGACTCCTACTGTAAAATAATTCAAAGTTTTTGGAAGCAAATGTTACATCAAAAGGACTAATGGAAAACTCTGTAAGTTTGAGCCCAGAGCAAATGAAGGTATTCTCCTTGGTTACTCTTCCCGAAGTAAAGGATATAAATGTTATAATAAAAGACTTGGGAAAATTATTGAAAGTATTGATGTTGTGGTTGATGAAACATGCAAAAATCCAAGGAAAATAAAAACCAAAGAGCATGAAGAAGATGAGGATTATCCTTCCACATCAAATCAGACTAATTCTGAAGAAGAAACCAATGAAGCACCAAAAGAAGAGATAACGATAGAAGAAAAGACTCCGTCCAGGTATGTTCAGAAAAATCATCCAGAGACTCAAATTTTGGGACAGAAAGAGGCAGGTGTGCAGACAAGAAGAACTATTTCAGAAACTTCAAGCTATCTAGCATTACTATCCTCCACCAAACCTCAAAATGTAAGTGAAGCATGTAAAGATGAATGTTGGGTCAAAGCCATGAATGAAGAACTTGAGCAAATTGAAAAGAATAATACTTGGGAATTAGTTCCTAGACCTCATGATAAGAATATCATAGGAACTAAATGGATATTCAAAAACAAGCTGAATGAAAATGGAGAAGTTATTAGAAACAAGGCCAGACTTGTTTGTAAAGGATATGCTCAACAAGAAGGTATAGATTTTGAAGAAACTTTTGCACCTGTTGCTAGTCTTGAAGCTATAAGAATGTTCCTTTCTCTTTCTAGATTTTAGAAATTCAAAGTATATGAAATGGATGTAAAATCTGCCTTTCTTAATGGAGACTTACAAGAAGAAGTCTATATTGAGCAACCAGATGAGTTCATTCTTGGAAATGATGCAAAACTTGTATGCAGACTCAGAAAACCTCTCTATGGTCTAAAACAAGCTCCAAGGGCCTGGTATTACCGTCTTGACAAATGTCTCCATCAACAAGGTTTTCTAAAAAGGTCAGCTGATAGCAATCTATATACAAATATTGACAACAATAAATTGCTAATACTTGTTGTGTATGTTGATGATATCATTTTTGGTAGCAATGAAGAAGCCATGAGTCGGAATTTTGCTTCAGTAATGCAGCAAGAATTTGAAATGTCCCTACTTGGTGAGCTTACATATTTTCTTGGTATACAAGTTCAACAACATAAAGATGGTATTTTTCTGTCACAAACCAAATATCTCAAATAGATCTTGAAAAATTATGGCATGGAAGATTCTAAACCAGTATGTACCCCAATGGTAACAGGATGCAGTCTCAGCTCAAATGATGAATCAGCAGCAGTACATCAACCAACTTACAAATCCTTGATTGGCAGCTTGCTTTATCTAACAGGTACCCGACCGGACATCATGCATGCAGTAAGAATAGTTGGAAGATTCCAAGCAAACCCAAAGGAATCACACCTTCAGGCAGTCAAAAGGATTTTCAGATATCTTCAAGGTACACAAAATTTTGGTTTATGGTATCCTAGAGATACAGATCTTACACTTCATGCATAAACAAATGCAAATTGGGCAGGAAACGTTTATGACAGAAAAATCACCAGTGGTGGTGCATTCTATATGGGTTCTAGATTAGTGTCTTGGTTTAGCAAGAAACAAAGTTAAATTGCATTATCTACAGCTGAAGCAGAATATGTGGTTGTTGCATCTTGCTGCATGCAACTCCTTTGGATGATGCAAGCATTGCAAGACATTCAAATCACTTGTACTCCACCCATCTCCATTCTATGTGATAATACAAGTGCAATCAATATTTCAAAGAATCCAGACATGCATTCCAAGACCAAGCACATACCCATCAAATATCATTTTCTACATGAACAAGTGCTTGAACAAAAGGTCAAATTGGAGTATGTTCCCTCCAAAGAACAGGTTGCTGATATATTCACCAAACCACTACCCAGAGAGACATTTGAATATCTCAAACAGAAGCTAGGAGTACTTGATGCATCATCTTGTTGTTAAAACTTATCTGTTTCAGAGAAAAGTGGTTATACGCGAGTTCCAGGAAGCATATCCGCGTACATACGCTGGTTTCTGTGGATACAATCGCGTATATGTTGGTCTGAAGAAAAAACAGTGGGCCAGATTCAGGATGAAAGGAGTCTGATATGGGTCTGACAATGATCATCTGGCACAGGGGGAGCATATACTTCTAATGCATTGTTGGCATTATCTTAGAAGATCTTGGTACAAATTCACAGTTGCTTTTGATTCAGGTGGAACATGTTCAGGGGGAGATCATGGTTGCTGGTGTGGATGGTGATTGACAGATGTTGCTAAAGATAGTTATTGATAACTATCATGGTCTTGTTTAAGATATTTGGTCTCTCTGTCATGTATATCTTTTATTGTCAAGGTCATGAAACAACCTATTTTTTTCCCCACTATGCATGGGATGGATGATGTAATGTTCTTGTTTTGACATGTATAAACACTTGGTATATCCCCACTTGGTTGGGAGATGGATGTATGTATGATTCATTGGTGATAGGAAGGTCATTTATGATGTATGTATAGAGTCATGTTCTTCTTTTAGAACATCTTTTTTTTCAGACCTTGCTTATATTCAGGGGGAGCATGGACTCGAGCATGGAGCTCAATTAGCACACTTCAACATATTAGAGAATTCAACATGTACTTAGGGGGAGCATAACCCTTTGCCCTTGATGACAAAGGGGGAGAGTGACTTGGGGTTGCCATCAAGTCCAAAGGGGGAGATTGTTGGCATTATGACATAGATTTGGCACTATGACACAGGTGTTGTCCTTGATGGCAACTCACTCAAATGACAGATCATAGTTCAGACTCACAGAATGAAGAAATAGAGGTATACGCAGGTTCCCCATTGACCAAGCCGCGTGTACACGCGGGTTAGCAGACCAAAAGGCGCGTATGGAGTACACACGCACTTTCACGGAAGGAAAGGCATGTACATGTTGGAAAACTTAGTTTTGGTCTGTGGTATTTGGTCCATGGTATTTTGATCCATGGTATTGGTCCAAGGTATCTTGTCTGAAGTGTTGACCCCAAGTATTTGGTCCAAGGTATTGGTTCTAAGTGGTTTTGGTCCATGGTATTGAGTAAGGCCTAAGACTATAAAAGGAGGAGAAGATCATTAGGCAAAGGCACTCATGAATTGAATATCTGATGAAGAGCAAGATCTAATATACAGGCTATTGGGTTGTGGTGCATAGCTGGATCTGAACCAAGGATGAACCTTAGCGCTTGATGAAGGATAAGATCTAATGATGGGTCAAGATCTTAAGGCTTGAAGTGAAGTATCTTTATGTGGTTTTGATCATTTATCTGTATAACTAGCGCATGTTGTAGTCTGTAAATATGATGATCTAGGTATAACTGAAGTCTAAAATTGTTGTAGAGTTTAAATCATCATTTATAGATCTGTACGAAGGATCACTTTAGAAAATTTTCTTATACACGCTGGTTCAGAATATCAAAACAGCGTATACATCTTAAATTTGATTTGCAGATCTGTACGCAGGTTTGCCTTGAGAAAAGTGTGTATACATGCAAGTTCGACAAAAGGAAGTAGCGTATATCTCACAAAATATATTTTAGCTACTTCTGTTTGCTGTTGCAGTGTTCTGGGTTCTAGCTTGGGTTTTGGTTACTGTATTTTGGTTACAACATTCTGAAGATTTGTCAAAGTGATTGGTTGATTCAGTTTTGGTTGGTGCAAAAGGAGATTGGTTGATGTAGATGATTGAATGATGCTATTGATGGATCCAGTCTGAAAATTTATGAAACATGGTCCCTGGAAGAAAAGAGAAGGTTGTAGCCTTCTGTAGGCCGGCACCTACGTACTAGTAAACATATCAGCTAGTACAAGAGCTAGGGGGTTGTAGCTCCCTTCCAGGAGAAGCTAGAGAATGAGAGAAGGTTGTAGCCTTCTGCAGGTAGAAGCCTGCGTACTGGTATAAGTCTGCACCAGTACAAAAATTGTAAAAAGAAGTTTCTAATTTAAAAGAAGATAGAGATGATTGCAGCAGGTGGTTTTCACCCACATTGGGTTTCCACCTTATATCTTGTGTTCTTGTGTGTGATTGCCTGTTTTGTTTTTACTGCACCTTGCTACTGTTTATATGGTTTTGATGCACTGATTAAAGATCAACATATAAAGAATTAACTGAATCTTAAGTCTGCAAGATATACGCTAGTTGCCTTAAACACATTTGCGTATACACGCAAGTTTCATTAATTGAAGTATCATATATGAATCTAATTATGGAAATGAAAAATTATTGACTTGCTAATACTGATTCACCCCCTCTCTCAGTATTATTTCCAATAGCCTCCACTAATTCCTGATTCATGTTCCTCAACATGTGATCATAAAGATGATTCTTCCTGAAAATTTTGAATAGATCTGGACATATAGTCCTTATCATCATCAAGTATGTATTTTATTTCTTCACCTGTGATCCACCTTCCCCCTCCCAATTTTGAATAAGCATTAGTTTCTCTTGCATGCTTCCCTCCAATTGAAAATTTATACCCATACCTAATCTTTGTTATTATTCTTCTCTGCTTCTTCTAAGCTAAGGAATTGGGAAACCATTACCTCCCTACCACAATGAATAGATAAACCATTTTTCCTACAATGTATTTCAAACTCTACAAGAGTAATACTAAACAATTCTCAAGTTGTTTCTCCCTCTTCAATTCTGAGAGAAACATATTGATTTGGACCAAATCCATCTGTTATGTTTGTAAGATTGGCTTCAGAACTATATAGGTCCTTCAATGGTGGGACATCTCCAAATATTGAATGAAAAGGAGGGACACCTAAATTTCTATATTGAATAAAGGTAGCCCTCAATATATTCACATAAGCATTTAAAAAGAGAAGCTAGTCTGACCAAACCTGGAGAGAATTCATCATTCTCTTCCTCAAAGCTTTTGTACTGATCTGACCTATGATGTTTTGATATAAGTCATTAAAGGTTTCCATAATATCAGGTAATGTTACTTCAAATTTTTTCCTATATGCAGAAGAATTTTTCACAGGAGCACTACTATTGTGAGGAATATCAGAAACTAACACGATCCTTGCAACTTTAGTTGGAATGGTAATCTCCTTTAGATTCAAAGACTCTATAAGTACCTCAATTACCTCACCAATTGCGTCAGCATTGTCTAGAGAAAACCCCATTTCTTCTTTTACCTAATTTCTCTCCAAGGTTAAAGCACCAAGCATGTCCTCAAATTCATATCTTTGGCCCTCTATTAAGGCGCGTTCCTGGTCCACTCTCCTAGTCCTTCTAGCAGTGTAAGTTGTAGTTGAGGCTTTCTCATGCTCATGCACGTGTTCAAATTTAATCACATGAGTGGGGGAACTTATACGTATTCTAAATTGATAAACAAGATTTTTGTGGAAATATGTCTATAAGAGTTATTTCTTGCAGTGAAAGATGCATATTTTTTTCACAAGCATGAAACAAATCATGTTACAAAAATTTGAGGGAGGGATTGCTTTAAAAAGTCAAGTTTTAGCCTACCTTTAGGATGGGTCAGTTCCTATGGAATCATAAAGCACCTAAATATTGATTGTATGCAGGCCAAACAAAATAAATGTATACCAAACTGGAGCAATCAAAGATACAAATACAATGTTGAGATTTGGATTTGAAAGCCTCTAGATTATATAAGTTTTCAAGTAATTTCTGGAAAGGACAAACCATAGTCTTTTAGATGTAGACCCAAGATATTCTTGATTGTTTTCATAAAATTAGAAAATATGGAGAATCTGAATCTTAGTGCAAGTTAAAAGCACTTGATCTTCATACATGCTTTTTTTCATCATTACTATCCTTAACATGTTCTATTATTTAGAGTGAGATTTCGTGAATTGGCATGGGCTTTTTCCCACATTTTTGTTTTTATATCCCACACAATTGGAATCCTACTACATTTGGCCTCCTCTACTTCCCCATGTTACAGGTGTTAAAGAGGGTACGAAAGAATAAGTTCTTCTCATTTTTTGGATGGATTTTGTGGAACTTTTACGCATGCCAATTATGTGGCAGGAAACAATGTTCCATTATTATTTTTTATCATCTCGTGTTTCTAAGTTAGCATGATTCTATTGTTCTATTTCATTACGCCTATGTCATGTAAAGATCAAGTTGAGTGGTTTTTACATTTTATTTCCACTATATTCCACAACTGAATATATATGTTTTCTGTGTACCTTGGATGATAGGATGACACACTTTGATTTCCACTCGTTCTCTCTTTATCATAGACTATCACAAGTGCAAAAATACAAACTCACTTTTATTTTTACCTCGATAAGAAAATGACGACAACTTTGTATTTTGTAGTGACAAGGATAAATATGTATTGCAACTAGACCTTGAGCCCTTCAATTCATCCTTTCCTTACCCAACACGACCATCTCCTATTGGTAATGGAGTTCAGTTTTTAAACCGGCATTTGTCTTCAATACTAATTATGATAAAGAAAGCACGCAACCATTGTTGGATTTCCTTTGAGAACACAAATACCACAACCATGTCATTTTTCTTTACTTGGTTAATATATTGCATTATTGTGTTTGATAGTTAATTCATTATTATTTTATGCACAATAAATCTCTATCAAATAGTAGAGAAGGATGACTTGGCTGTTTTAGAGATATATAATATGAATTGATTAAAAATTCACAAGGCTATTTTGACTATCATCTTTCTATTTCACTTCTTTAGAGAAAACTATATATTCAAATACAAACTCAAATAAAATAAAACTAAAATAGAGAATCCTAATTATGAAGATGGTTCTCTCTCCATACCTTAGAATGACATGTCACATTATTTTTTTGAATTATACTTGAATTTCACTAATAATAACCTGGATTTATATATTTCTTTTAGCACCAAATTGACATCATGGTAAACATACAAATATCCCGTTAAATATGACCTAAAGATGATTCAAAGAACATTACCTTTAGTCTAAGCACATGGCAGAGTAATTTATGAGGTGTGAATTTTTATTAGAGGCATTGTTTGTTTTGGTTAGAAAAGGGTTTGTTCTTACTTTTATGTGACTTTCAATTTATCATATGTAGCATGTTGAGAAATAGGAAAGAATAATGTGTGACATTTATCTTGCAGAATTTGATGATGAATGAAAGTATATAGAGTTTAACCAAGCTACAATCCATTTTGGTAAAGGCAGAGGGACATCTTAAAAATCTACCTAAGAATACACCATATACATAGTTTGAACATAAGTAATATATGATTTTTTCTTTTGCATATATGTTCTTTTTTCTATCCAAGATATCACAGCAAGACAAATATTGATATGTAGAAATTGTTAGAGGACCTCATTGAGGTCGATTTTTCTGATGTCCTACTTGATTGATACCTTCTCATGACATGGAGGCTTTAAATACAAATTAATATGTTCCCGAAACAAATTAGATTTAAATTTTATAGATATGAAAGATAAAACAAAATGTCAATGCCCTCATTTTATTATTACTTGACTCTGGTTTGGGCATGTTACATGAAATGTGATTGGAAAAAGGATGGAGAGACAATGCAGATCACATCTTGGATATGATTCATTTGTTGTTGGAGATCCTTCAGGCACTTGAGCCATCGACTTTGGAAACATTTCTAGTAGGTATTCCTATGGTTTTTAATGTTGTGATTCTTTCCCTCATGGTTATTTTGGTCAAACAAATTTTTTAGGAATGCCCAATAAGACATCGATGGACAAGTAAACACATTTTTTATAATTGCATGCTCATTCCATGATAACCTCTCTTTATTGTTTAATTGTATTTTGAACGTTTATTTTGCTTTTGATTTGTATTTTAACTATGAAATTTAAAATACTTTGTGAAAAGGAAGTAGTTGGTGTGATACTAAGAAAATATGCTCCTAACATGGTTGAGCCTAGCAAAGTCATATCAAGGGAGGGGGTGGTTGAAGGGTAGGTTTAATTGGTGAAATAGTAATACTAGGAACACCTTCCAATACTAGTGGCAGGCCTTACAACCATCGATAATGTTGAGGTACTAGAAGGTCCCCTATTGTTCTCTAGTTGTGATGTAGTGTGTGAGTTTTCGAGTGAAGGGGATAAAATATTTTTTCAATGTAAATTGGTTGATTCAAAGCATTAGATCAAAAGTGAAATGAAGAATAAATAAAAATGATGTGAATATTTCTTCAATCTCTTTGTAATTCAATTTTTTTATTAGTTAAACAGGATTATCATGATTGTGAAAAGAAAATAAACATAAATTCTCGATGTCCTATGAGACCTAGACACTCTTTCCAATAAAAAGTTACTAAGCCTTCCAAAACCATTCAATAGTGAGGCTTGAACTCATTAGAAGAAAGCTAGTGAATATTGAAGGGGTATTATGGGCAAGTTCTGGGGTGATGGGAAAAATTTCCTAATAGCCATTAATAATCACCTTTCGGTGAAATCACATCTCATGACCACCACCTTGGGTATATGACCTATGATTTGGAAACTAAGTTACCTTCATATAGTGTAGGAAAGAGAAACTTAGATTTTGGGTCTGAACCCTTGATCTATAATCTTGAGCAAGATTTGGAAGACTCAATGAGGGCCACAAAATCACAAGCCTAAGCCTTACCCTCTTCACGAATTTCTTCTTGCTATGGCATTTTTTACACTAGATGATGAAGGATTTCTCGAAGCTCCCTAAAAGGAAATCTTCTATGCTTCAAATGAAAATGATTAAGGTGGGTTATTTGGATGCCTACCGCTAAAGTCCTAGCCAAGCTAAAATATTGTGTTGTAACTTGTTAGAGGAGGATCTTAGAAAGATGAATTACAGTTGTTTTTGGAGTGTTAGAGTTGGGGATGTGGTCCAACTCGTTTGAACTATTGTGTGAATGGAACAAGATATTTTATAAATAAATCAACTTTTTAATTCCCCTAAATTGCTTGTGGGTTCAAGGAGAAGAGCATAATAATCAACAATTATCCCCAAAGAACTTGACATATGTGATGTTGATTGTGTGCTAGTGTATTGGCTCTAATCTCATGTATTCAATTACAATATGTGGATATCATTGGATTGTTACTTTTTTCTAGTTAAACTAGATGAAATTGCAACCTTGCTAAAAAATATAGCATTTGACATTTGTATCGCTCTCTCGCTTAATTAATGATATGTCCAGTTTTCTATCTACATCAAAAGGAAGATGAACAAGACCTATGATCTATTCTAATTCACCTAGATCACATGAAGTGAAAGATGAAGAAAATTCCTAGATATAAAGTATTTCTTCTAGCCCCAAAAAACTATAAGAAAATGTAACCTTAACTAAGAAATGCAAATGTGTTTAGATTAGACCATCCGCATGGAAAAATAAAAAATGATTTCTTTTAATAGATTTTAACAAAAACCCAATGGCATATCTAACTAAATCTTATCAGTGAGAAGGTGCAAGATATTAGGGGTTGTAACCTAACTTAAAATGTAGAGAGAAAACAATTTACAAGTTACAATTTTTGTAAATTTGTGTAGATCATGCACTCATAGTCATGTGAATCATGCATAGAGAAAACTCTCAATTTGTGAAAATAGTATGATTGTTTCTTTAACAGTTGTGTGAATTATTTGTGTGAGCAAAAATGGTTGAAATTTCTTAAATAGAAGAGAAAGGAAGGGATATTAGTTCCTCCCTAAGGATGTTGGGGTACCTGTATGACAAATTGACAAGGAGAAACAACCTAAAAAGCAACTAAGAGAGTGTCAATTAATATTTAACATCAGTGGAATCACTAATCTATTTGATGGCACTATTGAAGTGGTTGAAAAAAATCCCACTTCTTAGAGAAGTAGCTACATCAACACAACACAATAGAGATGGTTAAGGTTAGGAAAAAACAAAATATGGATTGGAAAACTAAAAATGGATAGATCAACATGTAAGTAGACAAAAATTCATAAGAAAAAAACGAAACATACTCTTTACTTGATTATCAATGGAGCAAATTTTTGAGGGGACCTTTAAAGTAGACACAAAAGAGGATTGGGATGAACAAGGTGATCCTTCTTCAGTCCCAATGAGGAGGGTCCTTATTGTTCTCCTTATTTTTTCTCTCCCTCCAAGTCAAGAAGATGACAAGCTTCTTCAATGGTGAAAACATTTCCAAGTGGTAATATCAATATCCATGGCCTTGCATTTATATAATTTCTTGTAGCATCATTAAGAATAGCTCCAAGTGTGAATGAAACTCAATGTAATTAAGAATGACCATGCATAAAGGGACCTTTGGGATGCTAAAGGACTTTCTATTACTTTTCATGAGCTTCAAACTAGCTTGGTAATCACCTCAAACAAAAGTTTATGGCTATATCTAAGGGGGTACGATCAAATTTGAGGGTGTATAGTTTATGTATGAGACATGAATGCTACAGTATTGGTACATACCATACTACTTACTATACATGTTGGTGTCTTTAGAATTTTTCTCCTCTTCTTCTTGTTGGCTTAGGGGGTCTCGACCCAGGTTCAAAGTTAGTTGCACCAACCAACAAATCCCTACACTACTGGCCCTTTCGGAAAAAACCCACGTAGCACAGGCTGCAGTCTCACCCGGAGCAGTATGGGGGGATGCAAGAACCAAGTTTCTACATCTAGAGATGAGTGTGATGTCTTTTAGCGCCTCAGATATGCCTTTGTGTAAATCGATACGCCATTAGGGCTCGGTACTAAAACTCTATTAAAAAAGTCTTCAAACCTTCACGAAGGTTTACGATCAGCCTTTGTAGACCCTTAACAATCAATTTATCCACTTATGTGTATCAAATAACAACCCTAAATTAGTGTTTGCGCAGATCTACTTAAATTATTTACTAAACATAACAGAATTCATCTGAGTCTTTGCGAAAGTTCTTAACATGCATTGCGTACATCTATTAAGACTTATTTAAGAGAATCACACATCATTAGATCACTATTCCATAAACACATTATTCATTGACAACATATAATATTAACTGCATTAACAGAAATAAATAGATCTGCACAAGAATTCTTTAGTAACTTTCTTTATTGATCTTCAGTTTAGGTTTACAGACTCAAAACTACCCTGCACACTCAGCTGCAGAGGTCCGTGCACTCAGCTGCAAACTCTACCTAAGCCTCTGTGCACTCAGCTACAGAGCCTTTCTCTCCTATCTTACCCACTTCTCTGCGCTATCACTTCTCTTCTATTGACCCATTACATCTCAGATATTCCTTAGAATCTCTAAGACACACCTATTTATAGCCTTTTTCATACAATCCCATGGCCTGCGAACCATGGGCGGATCTCAAAACTGACACAAAATTTACATAAACAAGGGGCTAAAACCCCTTAGACTCCTAATCATCTATGCGCTCTACATCCATAAATCGTGGAGACTTTACATTAGTTACAAAAATATATCAACACTTGGGTTATCTTAACCCCAAAACTGACCAAGGGGACCCCATCCCAATAGGCCCCCAACAAAAATATCATGACTTACCCTCGAGTCACTGGGCTGGCGCTGCAACCTTGCTGTGAATATCCCCCATCTCTACCTAGATTACTGCAACTTCGACAACGCTCTGTGTAGGTGTCTGCTTGACCTCCTTGACTAATGTTTCTGTATCTAGTCCTTCTATGGCCAACTTCATTATCTGTTGTGTCTGCTACAAGCCCTTAAGCTTACCTTGGATGGTTGTCGTGACTTGATAAGCCTCTTCCAACCATGGATGCAACCTGGCCTTTAGCAAGGCCTCATTCTTTTGTGCTTCCTCTACCTATGAGAGGAGCTTCTTTCCCTCCTATAATTTAGCTTGGTGCTGCTTTGGTGCAATGGAGTGCACGGTTACCCTAACCTCATCATACTATCGATGCAGCTCCCTTATTTCCGTATTCCTCATCTGTAGGTTTGGATCCTCCTACAGATTTGTTACCAACTCCATGGCTTGCTCAAATAATACTGTGCAGTCAGCAAATGTGGCATCTAGAGTGGCCATTCCTTCCTTGATCATGGCTTCGGGCTGCTCCTCGACCTCAAGTAGAGTCGTGGGCTACAAATTTAATTGCAGCTCGGTGATCTTCATGTGAGTTCAAAATGAACTCGGTTAACCTCGGCTTTGGCTTCACACACACCAGCAGCTAGTTTTCTAATCTTTGCTTCTAGTTGTGCATCCTCAGGGATATGAAGCTTAGGCACTATCCTACATGCCTCTGCGACTGCTAACTCCAATCATGAACTGTGCACCTGTAGCGTGTCCTTCTCCTTTAGAACCTGCGTCTTTTCACAGAATAACTACTAATTATTGACTTTGATTTCACTCACAGAACTAAGTGCTCACTATTCCTTAATGCGAATCTCTTCCATGACTCCATGTATTAATGCATGCAGTGACTCAAGTGATATCGCGGCAAGGTTCAGGCCCATTTTGTGACCTTGTCAAGGAGGGCACGCTGTTCCCCGGTGTCGGCACGGTTTGAACCTTCAGGAAAGAGGAAGACTCACACATCCTGTGACCAGGCCATCTTCATGATTGTACTTTTACCCCATTCCAAACTTCCTTATGCGTCGCTTGACTTCCCGACATCTTCTTGGATATTGGTTGCTTGGAGTTGCAACTCTCGGAGGTCCTTCTGAACTCCTCCCAATGTCTGCATCTACTACTACAATACTTTTGTTGCGGTGTCCCTAAATTTATCACCGATATCATCCAGATCACTTTCTGTAAGCACCATGGGATCAACCTGTGTTTTCTAAGTTTTCTGCTTCTTCCGTGATCCACCTTGCTACTCAAGTTCACGCCTTTTCAGAATGAAGGGGGTACATTTCCCTTCCTCGCCTTCACCACCTTGTCCTGTAAACGAAGGTCATTTTTCTCCTATCCTCAGGCGCGATCCTGATCTGATGGTACCCCAAAAACCTATCAGTGAATGAGTATGCATCCTGCCCTCCAATATTGTCTAATACTTCATCGGTAAATGACGTCGGGAATGGATCGTGGACACACGCATCATTAAGCTTCTGCAGATCTAAGAAAATCATTATCTCACCCTTCAGTTTCTTCTCCTAAACCACCATCGGGCTTACCCAATCAAATTCCTCAACCGGTTCTATGATGCTTGCTTCTAGCATCTTATCCAGCTCTAGGAAAACCTTTTCCTTGTACTTAGGATTAAGGTGATATGGCCTTTGTTTAACAGGCTTCGTGTCTGGCTTCGTAGTGATTTTCATAACGCCCAAATCACCAACTATGCCCTTCAAATCTAAAAACTTGGTAGGGAAAAGATCCTGATATTCCGAAGTAACTCAGCAACTTTATCCACAGTAGCGTCATCCCCATAATATCTAATCTTTGAAAACTTCAGTTCTGCTTCAGTACCAATGTTTACTTGCTTTGTCTTCAATGGTGCGGTGATGTCCAGGTTGTCTATTTGCAGGCCCTTGACTTCGCGATGCCCTTCTGCCTCTGGAATATTAATATTTCTTAGATCGTCATCCTCCTCTTCAATGATCACATTATAACATTCCAGCGCATGGCGCAGCTGGGTGCTCCAATCTGGTTGGACCCACTCCATAGGTTCTTGCGGTGTTCTGAAGATAACTGCCTTAATCTCCTGTAGGGCTTCATCAATGCTCGCGAAGCCGTCTTCAAAACTGAAGGTTAATAAGAACCCTTCCCTCAATATATCCCACTCTGCGGTGCCATGGCGGAGCTCCGTTTCCAGATACCAGTTCATGGGAATTGTATCCAAAGTATGGCAAAATAAGTGTACCCACTTTGGCTGCAGTTTTGTTCCCCACGCTTTAGTCCATTTTGCTAGGTGATTGTGTGGATCATGCCTCCCACTATATTTCTTAGTCAATCTAGTGTTAGAGCACCCAAATCGTAACCTCATCATTCTTCTGTAATCCCGTCATCCATCAAAGCTATCCTTGTGCGTACCCCACCATCATGTGGGCATAGCGCGTAGTGCCAAATCTAATACTTGGAAGCGGTGATCCTCAGGGACTTCACGTTCAAATGCATCCAAAAACTTATCAGTGTCAATTAAACCATCATAATAGGGTAAGTTCCTTACCTCCGATGAAACAACGTAGTAATTTTGTCATCACATTGCATCGCAACGTGGATACTTCATGATTCTACCAATAGTCCAACTCTTCGTTTGAATCAGAGGTGCATGAACTCTCCCAGTCCCATGCAATCCATCCATTACCATCAAATTGATCTAGTCCTAGTCTTGCATTGTTATCTTGTAGATTTGATCCAGTTCATCCTCACTTTCTTTGTAATCATAGACTTGTTCAGTGTAGCATGTCCCTTCTGCAGGGTCCAATGACACTACAACCTGAAGCGATTTCCTTTCAAATGACATTGTCCTCCTCTTCAGATTGATGACCCCATTCATGTCAATGGCCCAGCCAATTCACAAGAGTGCAGGCTATGGATTACTGTCGTCAACAATCTTTGTCACCTCAAAGTCATCCATCACTCTCGCACCTTCTATATCAACTGTGACTCCGTATAATCATCCAATAGGGATGATTTTCTACTGGTTTTCCATTCTGAGCTGGATCGAAGAGCACTGCAGCCTAGGTCTCCCCATTATTTCCCATGTTTTCTTTGGTAGTACGTTCGCATTAGGCCCTAGATCCAAAATGACCTAGTCGATCTCATAATCTCCTGTATGCGCAGTGAGCCTCATCTCGCCCTGTTCGTTCCTTAAGTTTTCCAATTTTTCTGACCACCCGATCTCCATCAAGGACCTTCTCTTTGCTTGTGTATTTGTTTATTAACTCCTTCACGCCTTCCACAACTTTTCTATTGCTCAAAAGTTTTATGCAACTCTACAGAAATGTAGTAAGCACAGAGGGGTCGACCTGTGCAGGCACGCTAGTGTCTTGCACCTTGTCCTAACTTCCTGAGGTGAATGCCTCAGTAAAGCTTATCTTGGCCTCCATAAATGTTTCCTTAGAGCATGCCAGATCAAAACCCAGTTCCTTCTATGGGGCCTTTGCCGACCCATCTGTCCTCTTCAAGTTCTTTACCCTTATCATCGTCAGTCATTATTCCACTTCTCAATACTATATTCAAACTTTGATCTTCCTCGTGGGGCTCATCTCTCATCATCTGCAAGTTCTGTGTGGGCTGCAGAGGCTGCATCATATTTTCTTTCATTTTATTTATGAGCACCTAGCATTCTTCTATAGTGTGGTCAAACTGGATGTAGTATTGACATGATGGGCATGTCTGATTCTGACACTCCCATGCGTAGTGGCCTGGTATTCCGCAGTTGTAACAAATAACCTAACCCCAGCCTCTACCAGGTCCTCCTCCACCTCGGCTTCGTCCTTGTCCCTGATATCCTGCACGCGCTTCTCCCACGCCCTGCTCTGGAGGCCAAGTTTATGCTTGCATCCTGTATATAGGTGTTCTTTCCATCATCAGCTCATAGCTGCGACAGTGGCGCTCATCGTGGCCCACTAATTTGTAGAAGTTACAAAGCAACTGCAGCAGTGTCTGGACGAATTTTTGAAGAAAATGGAAATTATTCGTTGCATTTTTTCCAGCAACCTGACAAATAGCGCACTATAGCGCAGCCCCCACGCTTGGTCCTGCTGGAGCTTTTGGCCTCATGGGAATTGGCCCCCCTCTTATAATATAATTCATGAATATGGGAAAATTGTCTTTATCGTGCCCTTGGCTCTTACACTTCAGACACCAGACTTCCGCGCGCACCTTTGGTTTAGTCTCCTTGTCTTTCTTCAAGCTCTACAATTCCAAGCAGAGGCTTTGTAACTGAGAGTGAATCTGTTGTACCCCCAAGGTCACATCCTGAATGGGTGTTTCATGCAACCTCATCGTGATTTCCAGGGCTTCCTCCTGAGTTCCTATCTTCTGTTGTGATAGAGCAATCCTTAGGTGGGGCAGAAGCGAAGCTATAAACCATTCGCGATGCTGACCATCTGTGAGCTGCATGTTAGCTTCTTGAATTTGACATTTCAGCCTTTGATCTAATTCCCAAGGCATCTCATCAACCCTCATCATGATTTCCTTAAATCCAACTACTGACTGTGAGTCAGACTTAGGCTTACTAAAATCTTTGTTTAAAGCAGCCTTAGTTTCTGCTAGTGATGCTAGAGGATTATCAAAACAGTACTTAATATACCAAGTCAGTGTGCGATCCTGCAGAGTGGTAACCAATTGTGCCTTCTTTATATTATCATCAGTAATCTACTTTGTTTTCCACACAACATTCACAACAAACCAGAACTGCTATGTATCTTCACTCCATATGCCTTTGAAAATCGGAAGCTTCATAATGTTTGACATGTTGAATGGTGGTGGTGGTGGTAGAGGTGTGGACAAAGGTGTATGCGATGGAGGTAGAGGTGAAGGTGGAGTGGATGGATGATATGTCCGCAGAAAACCCTGTGTCATCAGTTGGACAACACTCTGTGGTGAGGCCTGTACCGTTCCCTAGTCGTCTCCCAAAGGAGGTCCGATCAATGGGCTATATTGAGGACCTGATCTCTCATGATCTCTAAAGATCTTTCCACTTCGCGTAGCTCCGAACATCAAGGCGGAGACATAACCCATTTTTCACATAACAACATTTTAATCTAGGTATTCAAAGATATTAAATACTTACCTCACGGCCCCTAGAAAAATTGTTGCTTCACTTCATTGTAGCTGACTAAGGTATCGACTACAAATTCTGTAACAAATCCTCCCAGAATCCGATCAAGCCAATGATCAACAACCCACGCGATCTGATTTTTAGAGGCTTCTAATCTTCGCAATAATTTAGGAGTCCACTCTATAGGACTATCAAGCTTCCATCTTACTTGGTTGGTTGTCAATTTAGCTAACCACTTGTACATTTCAATGGGAAAAGTGCAAAAGAAGATTTTGTGTATCTCTGTATATAGATACATGTTCAACAACTCTTCTTTTAAGAAGCGCAGATTCCCATTTTCTTACACCACAAACTCGTGAATATTCCAATCCATCCACTTTTCAATTTCTTTCTTGGTCGGATTCTAGTGATGTGGCATCACAGATCTCTTTCACATAGTTCCTGGTCCCGGTAGCAGAACCATTTTTTGGCTTAGGGGGTCCTGACCTAGGTTCAGAGTTAGTTGCGACAACCAACAAATCCCTACACTACTGGCCCTTTCGGCAACAACCTATGTAACGCACGCTGCAGTCTCACTTGAAGAAGAATGGGGGGATGCAAGAACCAAGTTTTTGCATCCAGAGACAAGTGTGATGTCTTTTAGCACCTCATATCTGCCTTCACGCAGATCGATAAGCTCTTAGTGCTCGGTACTACAATTCTATTAAAACAGTCTTCAGACCTTCATGAAGGTCTGCGATCAGCCTTTGCGGACCCTTAACAGTCAATTTATCCACTTACGTGTATCAGATAACAACCCTAAATTAGTGTTTGCGCAGATCTACTTAAATTATTTAGTAAACATAACAAAATTCATCAGAGTCTTCGTGAAAGTGCTTAAAATGTATTGCGTACATCTATTAAGACTTCTTTAAGAGAATCGCACATCATTAGATCAGTATTCCATAAACACATTATTCATTGAAAACAAATAATTTAACTGCATTAACAGAAATAAACAGATATGCACAATAATTCTTCGGTAAGTTTCTTTATTGATATTCAATTCAGGTTTACAAACTCAAAACTACCCTGCACACTGAACTGCAGGGTTCCGCGCACTCAGCTGCAGACTCTACCTAGGCATTTGTGCACTCAGCTGCAGAGCCTTTCTTTCTTATCTGACCCACTTCTCTGCGCTAACAATTCTCTTCTATTGACCCATTACATACCAGATATGCCTTAGACTCTCTAAGACACAACTATTTATAGCTTTTTTCATACAATCCCATGGCCCACGGACCATGGGTGGATCTCAAAACCGACTCAAACTTTACATAAACAAGGGGCTAAAATCCCTTTGAATCCTAATCATCTAAACACTTAGCATCCACAAATCATGGAGACTTTACATTAGTTAAAAAAATATATCAACACTTGGGTTATCTCAACCCCAATACTGACCCAGGGGACCCCATCCCAACACTTCTCCTTGAATGCACTCTACCTTCTTATAACTCTCTTGTTTTCGTCTCATGAGTGTAACATATCTCTCCTATATTGTCATATTTTTCCTTTGAGAGAAAATAAAGTTTCAATCCTAGCAACTACTCTTTGTGATTGTAACTACCACGTATATGAATTATGAGACATATGGCTAAGATTAAATTCTAATCCAAGTCACTAATGTTCTAGAACTTATATAACATATCATTTAGATTCCTAAGACTAGTTGACTTCAAAACATTAAACTTTAATTTTTTCTTTTATTTTTCAAATAATATTACAAGATAAAATTATTGGTCACCTTTTGAAGGTGGCTAACAAAGAAACATTTCAAAATACATACTACACATTCACATTGAAGCCTATGTAAGAAGTTCCTACTTGAGCTACACTTCTCAACATTTCTTATTTTCATCATTTTTCTATAATAATCATTGCTTCTCTCTTCTTTTCAATTCCAACTACTCCTTTTTCTTTTTCTTTTTTGCTTAGGAAAATGTTTGATGTATTCATTTGACGGTAGTAACGATGATCTTTTTCTTAATTAAAAAAAAAGTAGCGATCATGTCCCTTCTTTCTCTTTAACTATATCCACTGGAAGCCTTAGAAATTGCTCGAGTGTTGGTCCAAAAATTGGATAAATATGAGTATGCTCTATGGCATGTGATTCTTCTTCATCAACTTCTTGATTTAGTTCTTTATTTCCTACATTGTGTTCCTCTACATCTCCAACATCCAAATAATAATATACAACTTCAATTTTGTTCAAATCCGCTGACAACAAAGCAATGTTAAGGCAGTTTTCATTCATGACAACGATGTTTCTATTCATAGGCATCATGGATTGTGTTAACCAGTCATGCTATGGTACTTGGATTAACAATGTCAATTGTTGGTTGAAGTTTCCCATTGCTTGACAACCTTCAATCATTTTCAATTCAATAGTATCATTTTGAGTTTATTCTATAGAAGATATATGTGGTTTGTGTGATGCAATGGGATCCATATTTACTTGATTTTCATCATCATTTAATTGGATGGCACTAAGATATTCATCATCATCACCTAATGGCTAGCACTATCCTTGAGAAAGGATTAACATATTTGTTGCAAAACATTTGCATCTTCCTTGCCATGTATATCAAAAGATTTGCTTCCATATCACTGAGAAGAGCATCATAATTTAGTAACCAAATTATAATATACCTAAATCCAACCTTGATATTTGAGGGTGTATGGACTCATTTAAAAATTATCCTAGAAAATTATACTAATTCAAACCTTTTTACCTCTTTCTCTTTGCCATCCATGATCTCAAAATTGAAGTAACTCTTAAAAGACCCAAAAACAAGGGTTGCAACCTATCAGTAGTATGTGCATCCAAAATCAACAAGTCTATGTCTATCTTGTTTTCCTCCACCATGGTTTGTAAAGCTATGAGGCGACCATGGGGAACAAAAATTAACAAGTATATGTTTTCAAGTGAGACATCACCAAGTTGAAATGCAATAAAATGATAAAGCCAATTCATAAATAATTCTTTAGTCATCCATGCATTGGGATGTGTAACATTGCATGTTCTTAGCCTACAATTTTCTATATAGTTCTTCACCTGAAACTTTCCCTTAAACACATAAAACCATGGATTGACATATTGGTTACATTTACAAAACACCATATATATCCACTCCTTGAACGTAGATATAATATTTTGCACATTTTGAATCCCTCTCTTGGACATTACTCACATGCCATTATTCCTTCCAGATTTTAGACAAATCTAATCATAATTTCATACTATAGAGTATAGGGGATGTTTCTCATATGCATCTGATAGAGTGTCATATAACTTGGTCACAACTATAGGGTGAAAATTCAAAATTTTATCTCCATTTAGGACCTTTTTTATTTGTGAAACAAGCTCTGATGTTTTTTCTTGAAACCTTCCCATCATAATTTCCCAATAAATTGATATCTGAATGGATTTGGCCTCCACTGGCGGATTTGAGAAACAATGGCCTTTATTTATATCAATTCCATCCCATGGCTTATCTCAACTATCTCCTCACACCAAAAAACCACTTCCTCCTCCTCTTGTTCAATTAACATTATAAAAGGCTCTTTCCTCTTTGTATGAGTGGGACCGTTTAGCCAATGATGCAATTATGTTGGTGCAATTCTATATCTTTTCACAGTTTCTCTTATTAGATATGCATTAATTTGACATCATCAAAATTCTTTCATCATATCCTCTTTTTCCTGACCTATGATAGCATTAATCTTCTTGGTTGAACTTGCACCTTGAACTGTAATTGGTGTACCAAGACTTTTCATCTCCACCTCATTATGATATTCAACATTTGTAATTAAATTCTCTTCAACAACTCTATGTTTTATCACCTCATCTAATGCAATTTGTTGTAAATGAGCACCTATGGTCACTGATGTCCTTGCCCTCATTATACTAGCATCATAATTCCCCCTTTCCATGATTTCTAAAACTAATATAAGAGGTCAACATAAACATACAAACAATAGAAACTCAACCATACAGACACAAAAGAAACATATTGATAATAGATACTATGTAACAAAAGAAGATGCAATTTAAAACATACAAATAATAGAGAAATTGTCAATACCTAAACTAAAATACTCTGTGGAGTGTTTACAATGATCTCTTGAATAGATTTGAATTGTGAAATGAAAAAACAATGCATCTATTAATAATAGACATTAATTTATAGTGTTCCACTTTGAGTTTTGACTGGTGAAGGAACATTTGTATGGACTACATAATTAAACTTTTAAATGAGATTTTAGGATTGAATTGCTTATGATCCAATGGTTAGGAAATTTCCCTAACTGCTTCTTGTGATTATGAATTGTTTAATGGTCTTGGAGGCTTGATTTGATGAATTTAATCAGTAAAGTGTCATTAATCATTGAGTTATAGAGCGCATTGTTAGAGATGGGTTGTTGATCACACTTGTGGGTGAGGTTGATCATAAATTGATGAATTGATGTGCAAGTGAAGACCAACATATTACTAGGCTTGCTATTTGGCTTATTGTTCTCCTTATGTCATTCAATATATTTGATATTATTGTGAATCTCTACTTCTTGACTCATCAAACTAGGATAATTTAAGGTTTGATTGTGTCTTCATATCAAAATAGCATAGGGTGAGGCAATACATGATGTTTGTATGGCAGAGTTGTAAGGCATGCACTTTGATGTTGAAAAAATCAATTTTTGGATAGTTGTGGACCCAATCAATTTATGGAAATTTTTTAAATTTATTTTCGACATTTCATTTAAGTTAATTAATTGAGTATAATATTTTACTAATGGAAATAGTTATCACCTATTGGAAGTTTGATATGACTTCTTCTATGAGCAATGCTAATCCCTACACCACTACTAGTGTCTCTCCCCTAGTGTTCAATGTAGTTGTGATATCAGTGGCACAATGGCACTGATTATCCACCTTATTGAAATTCTTCCCTTGGAGACAAGGCTGGTTAGAAGTGCAAAAAAATATGGTTCCAACTTACTCTACATGTCATTGCAACATCAGAAATCCGCTCTATTGAAATTATTTTGTGATAAACAAGGTTGGTTGGAACTATGAACATTTATTGTTCCAATTTACCATACCTCACCTGAAGATTTTAAGTGGAAAATTTATATGAAAGATATTTGTTGTCATTTTTATTATTTTTTTATTCATTGGGAGTGATCAATTCATAAAATGAAGGTACCATTTTTTTCTAACAAAGATGACTAGTACAACAAGGAGAATTATGCTTGACCTTACCTAATTATAAAGGTAATAATTTTTACCTTAATGAATGTAAGCTTGAAAAGGATGTCAATTTTACCACTTGAAGATTTTAAGCAAAAACTTTATATGGAAGATATTTGTTGTCTTTTTTTATTGTTACATTATTCATTGGCCATGATCAATTCATTACCATTTTTCATAGAGATGACTAGTACAAAACTTTATCTCGAAGATATAGTTGTCATTTTTTATTGTTATATTATTCATGGGCATTAATCACCATTTTTTCTAACCAAGATGACTAGTGCAACAAGGAGGACATGTTTGACCTTAACAAGGAGGATATGTTTGATTTTATTTAGGGTTAAATGTAATATTTTTTTTATTAAGTTAATAGGTTTATTTACAGCCTAGTATGATGTGTAATCATGTCTGATTTTGCTCACATTAGCCCAAATATTTTTTTTAATTTCAAAAAAAAAATACAAAATACAAAATATTTAAATAATGCCTATTCATAAAAAAATTACACGTGAAGAGATTAGATCTTTTTCTACTCATATTAAATCTATATTTAAAATAGATGCCAACCTGCCTAGAACACTCACTCTATGGCAACTTGCATCGAACATTAATTGACCTTATTCAACGCCTGCCTTATAAGGCCACATCGTTAGAGAGATAATATTCTAATAAAATAATATGCGTTAACCTTATTCGAACGCTTGCCTTTTAGGCCACGTTTTTGCGATAGATAATACTAATAGGAATATAGTATGATGAGATCTATAATTCATTCCTACAGTTGCATATAGTTGTTCTGCACCATCCACTGGAAACACCAATGAGTGTCATTATTTTTCAATGGCCAGTAACCCCATCCAAATGTAGCACTTCCATACACTTGCAGCTGCACCTCAGCAAAACCACAGTAATCCGACAGTGATGCACCTTGACATTCGAATTCATCTGTCCACTCTCCTGTTTTTCATAGATATTAAAAATAATAAAGTATGCAATCAATTTGATTTATCAGAAATTAGCTGGAAAAGTTAAACCGCCCCATCAACCAAACTTTGAATTGTGTTGTGATTTGTACAGAAACAGTCCGCTCATGCTTAATTGAAGATAAAAATCACATATGTTTAATTGGCGCCTAAACGTTTGAATGTGCGAATTCGAGATCTTACCAACATAGATGAGACGACCATTGGCACTTGTGAGGCTTTGCAACATTTGAGCTCTGTTGTTATTGAAAAAATCAATATTTTGTTGAACCGACATCCCTTGGAAGGCGGAATCATCAAAGAGATTGTAGTAATGCACGCCAATTACAATGAGTGTTAAGCCATTGGTGATACCAAACAACTCTGTAGGATCAGCAGGACCAATTCTGTTCCACATTATCACATAGGCAGAGGACGAATACTTTCGAATGGCGTCATAACCTCTTTTATAATATGTTTACGATGTGTCCGGGTGTATATGGGGTGCTATGGGTTCATTCAGCAACTCAATCCCTAGGAGAGCTAAGTATGAAGCATACCTAATTTAAAAAAGAGATTTATTATTAGGTCAAAGAGTTAAGAGATCAATTGAGAGGGTGATTAATACCCTAGAAAATGGGAGAAATCATCCATAGAAGGCCTATAATGGAACCAACTACTTCTAAAGAAAAAGGGGAAATGAAGGTACCAACTTTAGCTTGAGTGCTTAACAATTCGGAGAATTATTTCTCCATTTATATAACATTAAGATGGTAAGTTTGCTCTCTTGGCAGATCCAGATCAAAATCAACTAACTTGTGTACCTGTTAGCGAGAAAGTCTTACTGATATACTTCAATCTATGTTGTCTTGTGAAAAAGGCAACTCAATATATCCGTCTCTCGTGCCGCTGTGTTCATATCCGTTTTGGTAACTCGGAGCAGCATGAAGATCCACAATGACCCCTATCCCATGATTGCTGCATCAGTAATTATTGAATGTTCTAGTTAGAAACTAGTCTTTCTTTGTATTTCTCTGTCAATCAATCAACTAATTAGTTAGAGACTAGGTTTTTTTTCTACTTCTCTTTTCAATCAATCAACTAATTAGATAGTTGTCGTACTTAGCCCATGTGAATGCGTTATCCAGAGTTTGCAGAGATCCTCTTACAAACAGAGGAAGAGGATTGGGGTCACTCACAATCCACCATCCAACTGGAACTCTCACAGCATTTATACCCGTACTCAACATGAATTCAAAGTCACTCTCTGTAATGAAGTTGTTCTAGTGATCCTCGTTAACCATTGAGTCAAATCAATATGATTATTATTAGGTTACTGAACCTTAAGGGTTAGCTCCGACTTGGGTTTGTTAGTGTCGGTATCTTCATCCCTCCATCAGTGATAAAATTCTCTTTTTGCATGCCTTTTAGGTGTTCCATCCAATCAGTTGCATTCCATTAGGTCATGGATCAACTAATGGTAGTGGCTCATTATCAAATTTCCCTCATGGTCTTTACTTGCTGGCCTATTTTCACAAGTTCAGGTCATTTACAAGCATCTTTTGTCATTACATTTGCAAAAGCCATTTTTAGGGTTTTAGGTCTCATTAGGTCTAGGGTTTGCCACCATAGTCATGTAAAAGCTCAATAACGGTCAGCAAGCACATGAGGAGGTCTAATAAGGTCTCAAGATCAAAATTCCAAATGATGATATACTTAATAAGTGATTTTTTCCTCAAAACCTTGTTTTGAAGTAAAACAGAGTTTTTATTTTCTTTGTATAAAAATTTTATGTAATTTTAATTTTCCTATATGTAATAAGTATAGAGCTGCTGCCCTTGGTCACCTTGCCAACTCCAGCCACTGCAAGCAAAAGCACAAGCATCAATGCATCAGTTTTTCAAATGATGAAGAAAAGTCAATTTCAAAGGAAAAATAGAGTTCAAAACCAAAAGTGACTTTAACATTAGAAAAGTGGGTTTGAGATGAGTGAAAAATTAATGTCATTCATATTTAAAATGAAAAAGGTCCTCTTGGTCATTTCATTGTGCAAATTTACTCTTGGAGAACAAAAATCACAATTTGGGAGTCAAAGAGGCAAAAAACCTTGTTTTCAAGGAAACTTGACCTGCTGCTGCGCATCAGAGGCAGTGCGCTGTGCATGAGGCAGGCGCTGCGCATCAGAAGCAGAACTGCTGTGTAAATTTGAATTGGCGCTGCGCATTGGGCCCAATGCACTGACCATCAATCCAGTTTGCTCTAAATCATCCCAAATCGTGCCATAACTCTCAAATTTGCTCAAATTTGCTCCATTTTCCCTCTACAATTAAGTAATCATCCTCCTAAGGTTGAATTTGAAGTCACATTGGTGTTTTTCATAAGTCTTGCATGTGAAACCCTAGTTTCTCTTCATTGTTTGCCATCCAATTGTGCAATTTTCATCCCATGTTCACAAAAACTTCATCAAACCCATTTTCACTCTTTATTTACCCTAATACACTTCATTCATCCCATTTTCCCATACCCCACTCCCCTAAAGCAATTATTTCCCTCACCAAACCCTAAATCCCTCACTAAACCCTAATTTCCCAAAACCATTCCCTTCACTCCCCAACTTCATTTCCTAAGAGTAAAATCTCTTCATACTCATCACCATTGTCCTCTTTCATCACCATTTTTCATCATACCTTCATCTCATCATTTTCCTAAGACAAGCACTATGGCAAGAAACAGTGACTCAAGCTATGAGGAAGAAACACAAAGTGACAGTTCAGGAGACAGAAATGTACAGCCTAGGAGACCTCACAAGGGTGGGAAGATCATCAAAGAGGAGCCTATTAGCATTGCTGAACTTCTTGCTTGCCCTCTTGCCACCACTTGTTTTAGATACCAATCTTGCTTTGAGTTTTGTGAGCTAGTTGAGAGGGTTAAGTATCATCATGAATTGGCTAGACAATTTGTCATTAACATGGAGGACAACATGGTACAACTTGCTAGAATCAACTTCACTCTTTCACCCACCATTATTGTAGAAGCAACTAGGATGCCAGATGTGGGGGAAAGATGGAACAAGAGACAAAATATCAGCGAACAGAATTATGAACCCTACATCAAAGCCAAATATCATAGTCAATTGGGCAGGGTGTTTCCTTTCAAGTTTTTGGAGGACTGGTATGTGCCACTAATGAAACTCATCATTAAATACTTCACATGTGAAGGAAGGTTCTCAAGACTCTATGCTTATCATATCAAGTTGCTTATGCATTTTACTAGGGTTAGAATGATGAGCATACCATACTTCATTTGCAAAAACATAGAGAGGATGACTGTAATTGCAAAGAGGAAACCATACCCATAGCAGCTCAATAGCATTTATCACTTTGCTGTCATCAAAATTGTTGTTATGCATCAGCTGACTCAGTTGGGAGTGCCATGGGAAACCTTCATTGCCCATGAGATTTTCAAGGGGCCTCAAATGTTTACAGAACCTCAAGAGGAAGCTGGACCTTCCGGGCAACAAAGAGAGCATGAAAGCAAAACTGAAGAGGCTCACATTCTTGTGTTTATCACTTATGAAAAGGGGACAAGGAGGCTATTTGCAGCTGTCAAACGAGTATTATCTCCACCAGGGGTGGAAGGGGTCTCATTCTCTTCACCGGACAACAGGAAAATGTTATCTTCACCTGGGATGAAAGGGGTTTTGCCTTCTTCTTTAGCAGAACAGGTATATGACAGAGGAAAGAAACCATTGCATGATGAAGGGCCTTCTGAAGCCCAAGATAGGGATTTCATTTTTATTGAGGAAGAGGACACTGATTTGGGCTCCCAAAGCTCAAAGCTCAAGGATGAGATCATCAAGGAGAAAGAAGCTAAGATCCAAAGCCTATCACTTGACCTTGAGAGGGCTAAATGGGTCATTAATTACCTTGAGCAACAAAACAAGAAATTGGAGGATAAACAATTAATCATGGAGCTGCAAACCATCAGGGAAAACCGACAAATGGAAAAAAGAAGGAAATTCAAGCTGACTTCACTAGAGCAAGAAATAGAGGTTGACCGAGAATCATGGTTGGAAAGAGTAAATATCCACCTTGAGAAGCTTCTTGACAAGGCTAATAAGGAGAAGAACATGTTGTGACACATGGCTTATCATTATTTGGCCCGGAACAAAATTTGCAAGACAAGAATAAGAAGCCTAAAAACCAAGCTAGGGAGAGCCTTAAAGGCCAAAAAGGAGCAAGACAAACTTAGAATCCTGGCTGAAACTTCCTTGGCTAGCATGGGTGGTTTGTTGCCTATGTCTTGTACTTTCTTAGTCATTTGTCAAGGTTGGACTCTTGTGGACGCATTTAGCACTATTGTACATCACTTCTACAGTTTGGCAAGGAAATAAACCAGGGTTTTGCAGCATTTTGTGGGATTCTTGTGGTAATGTGAATTAGCATTGTGTTCTTCTCTGTAATTTCATTTGATTTATGTTTATGTGTGCCATCATCTCTCTCTTTCTGCATAACTAAATGAATCAAGTTTGAAAGGTGGAATTCATTGGTATTTCAGTGCTCTACCTTAGGGTTTATTTAGTTCTATATGTTTTCTACTGTTTGAAGAGGACTCATGACACTTGCATGCCCTCTCTAGCTCCTCACCAGTCTTTAGACTCACCATTACACTCATTTCAAAGTGCTAAGACACTTGCCTACCTCGCCCCACATAAACCTCTGCAAATCTGTGTTCATTTCCTGGACCCAAAGCTGCCTTCCCCATCTGATCTAGCAACCCAACCATTAAATTCAATCAAATTCCTCTGAGAAAACATACCTAGCCTAAAATTAGTATTTATATTAGTCATCTGTAGCCTTCCTTGATATATTTTCATTGAGATTGACAAGGAGAGAGCCCTCTCCCGACCTGGTAGGGCTAGCTACCAGGTTAAGCGTGGTTTAATGTTACCCTAGACCTGTCTTTCTCAACCTAAGGTAGATTTAGGCCCTAACATAGCAGCGACTCCACTGGGGACCAAAATTTTATTTGTTTGTTAATGTTCTTTGCTTTATAAACTACAAACGGAGCCTGAAGTTAGCCAGGTAGCCTTCGAACTGCTCTTGCTCTGCAAGTGCATAAGTAGATGAATGCTGCTTCAGTCAATCTCCGGTTTAGTTTTATAAACTAAACATCTGACTTGCAAATTTCCCCAGTACATTAAATAATTCTAGACTTTTGGATGATGAGTTTAGAATTCAGTAGGCTGACAAGATTGTAATGTCCATTTGATTTTTGGGAATAATTCAACACACTGGCTTCCAGACAATACACCAGAGCCAATCCTGATCTTGATCCTCCTCCTGTGTATGAAAACCCAAATCTCATTCCAAGAATTCTCCGCCAAGAAAGTTCTGTGATTCTTGTGTTTAGATCTCATTCATGCCCGATTGTTTTTGAATATCTTGAAGATCTCCCATTTGATGAATATTTTGATCTATCGTTGTTTGAAACTAAGTCTGAAAGTGCAGTTGGTGTTACTGTTTCAAATCCGAAGTTTGTGCAATATCTTGAAACTGAAAGAGAAAATAGATCAATTGACGCTTACATTCTAAATCTTCAAAATTCAATTGTGGCTACCAATATTCCTGAGTTCTTAGAATCTACATCTGCTACTCTTGGTTCGTCTGCTGTGGTGTCTGGTTCAGAAATTCTTACTGAGCCTCCTTTTATTCCCACCATTCCCATGCAGCCCACCATATCTGATCAGAGATCTACCGTCTCTTCTCCCCCATCAACTCCTTCAACGCCTCAAATATCAAATATTTCTTCATCCCCTTCGACACCTCATACACCTGTCACATCGACTGCTATCGTTGTTCCCACTCCTCCTACATCCCCAAGGCTAGTTGTAAATCCACCTCGAGCAATGGCTGCTAGATATGCACCTCTTGTTTTGCCACAAAACTTGGATGCTATGCCTGTTGATTACCAAAGTAAAATCCCATTGTTTGATGCTTCCCAAGGTGTCACAGCACAGTAGCATGTTGATAGGATGAGTGATTTCTTTGATCTCCATGAGATAGATGCAAAGAATGTGACTATGAGATTATTTGTGCAAACTTTTGGAGGCGAAGTGCAAAAGTGGTTCAGAGCATTGCCTGCTAGAACTATCAATTCATTGGCAGCTCTTCATAGACAATTTCTGGATCACTGGGAGGTAAAGAAAAATCCACTCCAAATCCTTTCCGAATATGAAAACATAAATAGGAATGTTGGTGAAAGTGTCCAGGACTACTATGTTCGATTCAATACTGTTTATAATGCCATTCCAGCTGATATCAAGCCACCTATGGGGCTAGCTTTGATCAAATTTCTCGATGGCTTTGATCCCGACATGGCATATCAATTGAGAGAAAGAGACCCGGCTACATTGGAGGACATGCAGAAAATCGCAGTAAGTGTTGAAGCAAATTTGCTAGCTAAGAGAGCTAGGACAAAGACCGAGAAGAAGGTGACCATAAAGGAAGAAGCTTCTTCCTCATATCATTTGCTTCGTAAGCTTGAGAAGATGTTTGATAGATTCACCATTGCAGATAAGCCTGAGACACAGGTCAGAAATCCAAATTTTCGTGGTCAGCAGCAACCACAGTTTAGAATCAAGCAACGGGAGCAAAGAGCTCAAGATCCATCAGCTCAACAGCAAGTCAAAACACCATTATAGCAGAACTATGTCCATGGCACTGAATCAGAGGATGATGAGACTCCAATAGGAGAGGAGAATCACTTTTTTACACCAGATGGTTTGCCAATTTATATCACCGAAGATGAAGAGTATTCAGAAAGTCCAGCTGCACAAAAAGATGAAGATTTTATATTGGCAAATGAAACAGTCCTAGAAGAGGAATCAGATGAATATTAGAGGGGATACATGAATGCATTGACAGTACAACAAAGACAATACTCACTCAGGAGTAGGGATGTACTGATCAATCCAATTCAGAAGCGGAAGGAAGCAACACCACCAAAGAATGATTCTCCAAATGTGCAGAAAAAGGGAAAGGAGCCAGCAGATCCTACTTCCAGCAAAGTACAATCAACAAATGAAAAGTCAAATCAGCCAAGTGCAACAAAGGAGAAGACTGAAAAGAAGGATGCTCCAGTCAAAGAGGTAGAGAAAACTACAGCCTTTAGCTTAGAAAATGAAATTTCTAAGTTAAAAGTATCAATACCTTTGACTGAATTAATGAAGAATAGCAGCTATAAAGGTCAAGTAGCAAAGATTTTGAATATAGATCCTTTGTCTGATATGGTTAATGTGGAAGATGACCAACCTGAGCTTATCTTTGGTCCGGCATTAGAAGGCCAATCTGAGGATAGTGATGTAGCTCCTTTTTACATCAGCCTTAGATTGCATGATTATGTTTTGCACAACGCCATGTTTGATTCAGGAGCATCTCACAACCTAATGCCAAAGGCAATTATGGAAAAATTGGGTTTGGACATCACTCGCAAGTACCATGATCTTTATTCCTTTGATTCGGGTAGGGTCAGATGTATTGGTCTTATTAAAGATTTGGTTGTAACTTTGGATCAGATTCCAGTGAAAAATGTTCTTATGGATGTAGTTGTGGCCGACATTCCCCCTAGATTTGGCATGCTTCTATCTAGATCATGGGGTGAAAAACTCAAAGGGACATTGCAGTTAGATTTCTCCTATGCTACTATTCCTGTCTTTGGTCAGTTGAGGAAGTTATATAGGGAGAAAAAGATGAAGTATATGATCACGAGCAAGGAGAAACCTATGAATCATCCAATTAATTATGTACATACAGATTTAGAGTCTTTTGTTCTTTATTCTGATAGTGGTTTCAATGATGTAAATAGTCAATTAGTTGAAGTTGAAGATATACCGGAGATTACAGAAAATTTCAGAGCTGTACTTGATCAAGAGAGACAAAGGCTTGAAAGTACCGTTGAACAGTCAACATCCCACCAGCAGCAAGAAATTGATGGACAGCAGCCAAAGGTAGAAGAGCGGGCAGAATTCCAACACTTGGAGGAAGAAGCCGGTTTGTGGAGTATGGACTTTGATGGAGCAGTAGGTAAGGAAGGTGCCGGAATTGGTATTTGGATACGCAACCCTATTTTCCTACCAAATAAAGTCCCGAGTAATGTAAGAGTTTGTTCGTACAAGTTGGCTTTTGATTGTTCCAATAATGAAGCAGAATATGAGGCACTAATTGCAAGCTTGAAAATCCTCAAAAAGTTGAATGCAAAGAGAATTTCATTTTATGGCGACTCCGAATTAGTAATCAAGCAAGTCAAGGGTGAATACCAAGCCAAACATCCTCGAATGAGGGCCTACCATAATGTGGTTTTAGATATTTTGAGGTTGTTTCCAGATTTTACCTTGACATGTGTTCCTCGTGCACAGAATGTTATTGTAGATTCCCTTGCTACAGCAGCAAGTAACTTGAAGATTCTGATGAATTCAAACAATAAGTTTGAAATTCATGTGAAACATCGCCCAGCTGTCCCTGATAATCTAAGATATTGGCAGGTGTTTCAGGATGACAAAGAGATTGAATAATTTCTGCAAAATGAAGGTAAATATCAAGACACTTCTATAGATGGTGAGCAAGATGATGGTGAACCAGACATGGAAGTAAATCAGATGGAAGTTTTGCAGCTGAAGGACAATGTCATCCCTAAAGGCCTTATACCTTTAGAGGAATTATTTGACCAAGATGATGTAGCCCGGAAGCCAAGTTTAATGCCGACTGAAAAGGGAGTTGAAGATGTGAATATCGGAATAGCAGAAAATCCAAAGATGGTGAAGTTGTCAAAGGCATTATCTCCTCAGGTAAAGGCAAAGTACATTAGTTTATTGTCTTCATTTACTGATGTATTTGCGTGGGACTATTCATATTTGAAGGAGTACGATAAAAGTATAATTTAGCACATCATTCCAATCAAGCCAAACCAGAAGCCATTTCGGCAAAAGTTAAGAAGGATCAATCCAAAGTTGTTGCCATCAATAGAGAAGGAGGTGAACCGATTATATAAGGCTGGTATAATCGTTCCAATAAGATTTTCAGAATGGATTTCCAATTTGGTGCTCATGCGGAAAAAGACAAGTGAGATTAGATTATGTATTGATTTCAGAAATCTGAATAAGGTGTCTTTGAAAGATAATTATCCATTGCCAAAGATGAACCACATACTCCAAAGAGTGGTTGGGGCATCTTGAATGTCGCTGCTCAATGGGTATTCCGAATACAATCAAATTTTGGTCCATGAGAATGACAGGGACAAAACAGCATTCACCACTCCGTGGGGGATTTTCCATTATGCCAAGATGTCATTCGAATTAAAGAATGCTGGTGCAACTTTTCAGCGGGCTATGGATATCTCCTTTGCAAATGAGAAAGATGTATTTTTAGTAGTTTATCTTGATGATTTGACAGTTTTTTCCAATTCAGATGAGGAGCATCTTTATCATTTGAAGATTGTTTTTCAGCAGTGTAGAAAGTATGGCATATCTCTTAATCCCAAAAAGAGCTTGTTTGCCATGGATGAAGGAAAGCTTCTCAGCCACATCATATCCAAGGAGGGCATCTACATCGATCCTGCTCAAGTGGAAGCCATTCAGAAAATTGATTTTCCCCATAGTAAAAAGGAGATCCAAGCATTCAATGGTAAGATGAACTTCTTACGTCATTTTGTGCCAAATCTAACTGCACATTTGAGGGAAATTACAAACATGTTGAAAAAAGATAGTGTGGTGAAGTGGACCGAAGAAGCCATCAAGTCTTTCAATTTGGTAAAGTTGGCTCTTTCTTCAGCTCTGATTATTCCCATGATTTCATTTTATTTTCATTTGCTTCAGAGCATACTATGGCAGCGGTTCTTATGCAGAAAACGAACCAACTTGAGAAGCCAATTGCCTTTTTCAACAAGACAATAAGAGATGCAGCCTTAAAATATAATATTATTGAAAAGCAAGCTCTTGCCTTGGTGAAAGCTTTGAAAGATTTCCGCATATATATTCTGCATTCTCATATTCTTGCTTATGTTCCTAACGCAGCCGTCAAAGATGTTTTGGTACAGACAAATCCGGAAAGGAGACGAGGCAAATGGATCACAGCTTTGTTAGAATATGACTTGGAGATAAAGCCAACAAAGCTCATCAAGGGGAAGGGTCTAGCAAAATTGATGGCAAAGTCTAATTCACATGCCTTGGACATAAACTTGATCGTTGCTATGTTCGAAGAAGATGAAGATAACTCACTCGTTCAGGTATCTGAAATTTTTATCCATTCTCCTTGGTATTCAAATATTGTATATGTGCTCCAAAATCTTTCACCGCCACCGGGGATGGCTAAAAACAAAAGTAGAACTCTGAAATTAAGGGCTGCTAAATTTTATATTATGAATAATGCATTGTATTGGAAAGATCCCGGAGGTATGTTGCTGAATTGTTTGGTTGAGGAGGAAGCAAAACAGGTCATGGATGATTTTCACAAGGGAGATTGTGGAGGTCACCTATTTTGGAAGACAACGGAAAATAAAATTTTGAGAGTAGGGTACTATTGGCCTACCCTCTTTGCTAATGTTTATAAAACTGTTACAAGCTGTCATGAATGCCAAATTTTTTAGGGAAGGAGAAAATTATAGCCACTACCTCTCAAGCCAGTTGAAGTAAGTGCTTCGTTTCAGCAGTGGGGCTTAGATTTTATTGGAGAGATTCACCCTACATCTTTAGCTCAGCACAAGTGGATCTTAACAGCGATGGATTATTTTAAAAAATGGATTGAGGCAATCCCCACTCGGCAGCCCACAGATGTGGTAATAATTCAGTTTCTCGAAAATAATATTTTGTCTCGTTTTGGTTGTCCTAACAAGCTGATTACAGATAATGCAGCAACTTTCAAATCTAAAAATATGATTGATTTTTGTAATAAATATCAAATTACCTTGGGGCATTCTACTGCATACTATCTGCAAGGTAATGGATTGGTGGAATCTTCGAATAAATCATTGGTTAACATTATCAAAAAGCTGCTAGAAACAAACAAAAAGAGCTGGCACAAGAATTTGGTTAATGCACTGTGGGCGGAGAGAGTAAGTCAGAAGAAATCAATTGGCATGTCTCCGTTCGAACTAGTATATGGTATTGACACAGTGTTCCCGACATCTCTCGTAGTCCCGGTTGTAAAACTTCTGCAAGAAGCTGGCAGTGAGGAGGATCATTTTCAGCGAAGAATAAACCAAATGATCCATTTACAACAGATGAGAGAGGAGGTTTTTCACAATACCTTCAAGCTACAAGAGAGAATCAAGAAAATCTATGATCGGAAGGCAAAGGAAGATAAGTTTCAGATTGAAAACATAGTGCTAAAGTGGGATGCTAGAAACGAGGACAAAGGCAAGCACTGAAAGTTCAAGAATCTGTGGAAGGGAACATATAGAATTGCTGTATATCGAGGTCAAAATGCTTTTCTCCTGAAAGAAATGAACGGAGAAGATTGTCCAGGAGGGCCGGTCAATGGTCGGTTGCTGAAACGGTATTATCTTTGAGAAATTTTCTGCTGTCATAATTTGTCACTGTACATACCATTTTATTTCCTTCATTGCAAAGTGTGTACTATCGTCATTCATTTAGTTTGGGGCCCGAAGTGAAGGCTATAAAACTGAAGGTCTGATGTCAGTTTTTGGTTATTTAGTGTGGGTTGTTTGAGTCAGTTTTCAGTTTTGTAATTGAGTCAGTTTTGAGTCAAGATATTGGTTTTAGTTTGCTGAAGTTATTGACTCCATTTAGCCCAATGGAAGAGGCATTGTCTGCTTTCCAGAGATCTGTAGTTCTTGGCACCTCCCAGGAGCTACCATCCCCATTGGAGCCAATGTTAGTGTCGGTATCTTCATCCCTCCATCAGTGATCAAATTCTCTTTTTGCATGCATTTTAGGTGTCCCATCTGATCAGCTGCATTCCATTAGGTCATGGATCAACTGATGGTAGTGGCTCATTATCAAATTTCCCTCATGGTCTTTACCTGCTGGCCTAATTTCACAAGTTCAGGTCATTTACAAGCATCTTTTGTCATTACATTTGCAAAAGCCATTTTTAGGGTTTTAGGTCTCATTAGGTCTAGGGTTTGCCACCATAGTCATGTAAAAGCTCAATAACGGTCAACAGGCACATGAGGAGGTCTAATAAGGTCTCAAGATCAAAATTTCAAATGATGATATACTTAATAAGTGATTTTTTCCTCAAAACCCTGTTTTGAGGTAAAATAGAGTTTTTATTTTCTTTGTATAAAAATTTTATGTAATTTTAATTTTCCTATATGTAATAAGTACAAAGCTGCTGCCCTTGGTCACCTTGCCAACTCCAGCCACTACAAGCAAAAACACAAGCATCAATGCATCAGTTTGTCAAATGATTAAGAAAAGTCAATTTTAATGGAAAAACAGAGTTCAAAACCAAAAGTGACTTTAACATTAGAAAAGTGGGTTTAAGATGAGTGAAAAATTAAAGTCATTCATATTTAAAGTGAAAAAGGTCCTCTTGGTCATTTCATTGTGCAAATTTACTCTTGGAGAACAAAAAGTGCGATTTGGGAGTCAAAGAGGCAAAAAACCCTGTTTCCAAGGCAACTTGGCCTAGCGCTACGCATCAGAGGCAGTGCACTGCGCATCGGGCAGATGTTGCACATTAGAGGCAGTGTGTTGTGCATCAGGCAGGCGCTACGCATTAGAGGCAAAACTACTGTGTAAATTTGAACTGGCACTGCGCATCAGGAGGGTGCCGCGCATTGGGCCCAGTGCGCTGCGCATTAGTGCAGTTTGCTCTAAATCATTCCAAATCATGCCATAACTCTAAAATTTGCTCAAATTTGATACATTTTCCCTCTACAAGTAAGTAATCATCCTCCTAAGGTTGAATTTGAAGTCACATTGGTGTTTTTCATAAGTCTTGCATGTGAAAATTGAAACCCTAGTTTCTCTTCATTGTTTGCCATCCAATTGTGCAATTTTCATCCCATCTTCACAAAAACTTCATCAAACCCATTTTCACTCTTTATTTACCCTAATACACTTCATTCATCCCATTTTCCCATACCCCACTCCCCTAAAACAATTATTTCCCTCACCAAACCCTAAATCCCTCACTAAACCCTAATTACCCAAAACCATTCCCTTCACTCCCCAACTCCATTTCCTAAGAGTAAAATCTCTTCATAATCATCACCATTGTCCTCTTTGATCACCATTTTTCATCATACCTTCATTTCATCATTTTCCTAAGATAAGCACTATGGCAAGAAACAGTGACTCAAGCTATGAGGAAGAAGCACAAAGTGGCAGTTCAGGAGACAGAAATGTATAGCCTAGGAGACCTCACAAGGGTGGGAAGATCATCAGAGAGGAGACTATTAGCATTGCTAAACTTCTTGCTTGCCCTCTTGCCACAACTTGTTCCATATACCAATCTTGCTTTGAGTTTTATGAGCTAGTTGAGAGGGTTAAGTATCATCATGAATTGGCGAGACAATTTGTCATTAACATGGAGGACAACATGGTACAGCTTGCTGGCATCAACTTCACTCTTTCACCAGCCATTATTGCAGAAGCAACTAGGATGCCAAATATGGGGGAAAGATGGAACAAGAGACAAAATATCAGCAAATAGAATTATGAACCCTACATCAAAGCCAAATATCATAGTCAATTAGGCAGGGTGTTTCCTTTCAAGTTTTTGGAGGACCGGTATGTGCCACTAATGAAACTCATCATTAAATACTCAACATGTGAAGGAAGGTTCTCAAGACTCTATGCTTATCATATTAGGTTGCTTATGCATTTTACTAGGGTTAGAATGATGAGCATACCATACTTCATTTGCAAAAACATAGAGAGGATGACTGTAATTGCAAAGAGGAAACCATACCCACAGCAGCTCAATAGCATTTATCACTTTGCTGTCATCAAAATTGTTGTTATGCATCAGCTGACTCAGTTGGGAGTGCCATGGGAAACCTTCATTGCCCATGATATTTTCAAGGGGCCTCAAATGTTTACAGAACCTCAAGAGGAAGCTGGACCTTCCAGGCAACAAAGAGAGCATGAAAGCAAAACTGAAGAGGCTCACATTCTTGTGTTTATCACTTATGAAAAGGGGACAAGGAGGCTATTTGCAGCTGTCAAACGAGTATTATCTCCACCAGGGGTGGAAGGGGTCTCATTCTCTTCACCGGACAACAAGCAAATGTTATATTCACTTGCGGTGAAAGGGGCTTTGCCTTCTTCTTCAACAGAACAGGTACAAGATAGAGGAAAGAAACCATTGCATGATGAAGGGCCTTTTGAAGGCCAAGACATGGATTTCATTTTGATTGAGGAAGAGGACACTGATTTGGGCTCCCAAAGCTCAAAGCTCAAGGATGAGATCATCAAGGAGAAAGAAGCTGAGATCCAAAGCCTATCACTTGACCTTGAGAGGGCTAAATGGGTCATTAATTACCTTGAGCAACAAAAAAAGCAATTGGAGGATAAACAAACAATCATGGAGCTGCAAACCATCAGGGAAAACCAACAAATGGCAAAAAGAAGGAAAATCAAGCTAACTTCACTAGAGCAAGAAATAGAGGCTGACCGAGAATCATGGTTGGAAAGAGTAAATGTCCACCTTGAGAAGCTTCTTGACAAGGCTAATAAGGAGAAGAACATGTTGCAACACATGGCTTATCACTATTTGGCCCGGAACAAAATTTGTAAGACAAGAATAAGAAGCCTAAAAGCCAAGCTAGGGAGAGCCTTAAAGGCCAAAAAGGAGCAAGAAAAACTTAGAATCTTGGCTGAAGCTTCCTTGGCTCAGAAAAGTAGTTGATAATCTTGCTTCTTGCCAATTTTGAAGAATTTTGGAGAACTTTTTGTCATTTTCAAATTTTTAATTGCAATACACAGGAATTTTCCTCTGATGCGCAGCGCCACTGGCGCTACGCATTGAGCTGGTAAGGAATTTTGAGGAATGGCTTACATTTTTGGATTCCTCATGAAAAAATATGAAAACCCAGAAAATTTCATGAATTTTGGAGGAGATCTGGGTCACCTAAAGGGCAAAAAACACCTCAAAAATGCCCTTTCTGCCACTTTTTGGACCCACAGGAAGCAGTGTTGGGAGAACTGATTTTTGGAGGGGAAAATGGACACCAAATTCAAAAATTCCACTTGTCCTAGAAAGTAGACAGACAGACCTTTCCAACAAGCCATCTTGGAGCAAATTTGGTGAAGGGGAAGGCCTCCAAATTCAGCTGGGAAAAGGCGCTGCGCATCAGGCACAATTTGCTCAATTTTGCTCAGAACTCAAAATTTTCGCCTAGTTTTTTTTTCATTTTGACTTTTTCTCTCTCATGGTTAAACTCATGATGTAAATTGATGTTCTTTGATGTAAAAATGATGAAAATTTACTCAAGGAGGTAGATACATCATGTATAGGTGGTTTTGAACTGAATGAATCAGTTTCCATAGTTTTAGAGGCAAGTTGTTCCACTGCCTATTTTTCAGTTCCTAGTTTAGATCTTGTTGAAACAGATCCTAGACTTATGGATTCAACCCCTAATGGCTAGCATGGGTGGTTTGCTGCCTATATCTTGTACTTTCTTAGTCATTTGTCAAGGTTGGACTCTTGTGGATGCATTGAGCACTATTGTACATCACTTCTGTAGTTTGGCAAGGAAATAAACCAGGGTTTTGTAGTATTTTGAGGGATTCTTGTGGTACTGTGAATTAGCATTGTGTTCTTCTCTGTAACTTCAGTTGATTTATATTTATGTGTGCCATCATCTCTCTCTTTCTGCATAACTAAATGAATCAAGTTTGAAAGGTGGAATTTGTTGGTATTTCAGTGCTCTACCTTGGGGTTTATTTAGTTCTATATGTTTTCTACTATTTGAAGAGGACTCATGACACTTGCATGCCCTCTCCAGCTCCTCACCAATCTTTAGACTCACCATTACACTCCTTTCAAAGTGCTAAGACAGTTGCCTACCTCGCCCCACAGAAACCTCTGCAAATCTGTGTTCATTTCCTGGACCCAAAGCTGCCTTCCCCATCTGATCCAGTAACACAACCATTAAATTCAATCAAATTCCTCTAAGCAAACATACCTAGCCTAAAATTAGTATTTATATTAGTCATCTCAAGCCTTCCTTGATATATTTTCATTGAGATTGACAAGGAGAGAGTCCTCTCCCGACCTGGTAGGGCTAGCTACCAGGTTAAGCGTGGTTTGGTGTTACCCTAGACCTACCTGTCTCAGCCTAAGGTAGATTTAGGCTCTAACAGGGTTCAACAATTGCAGGAAGGTTGTAAAATCCACTTTTATTAAGAGTCACTATTACATGTAGGGGGGTTTTAAGACAATATTTAAGATAATATTTGAGTCAATTGTCTTAACTTAAGACAAAAAGAAATTTATGTATTGTCTTAAATATTGTTGGGTGTCTCAAAATTTAATGTCTCAAAATTATTGTCTTACAAATTTGTCTCTATAAAGACAATATAGAACACATATTATTATTGTCTCTATAAATACAAGAATTATTGTCTATTAAGAGACAATTTCATTTGATTGTCTTTGTAGAGACACTTTCATTTTTGTCTCTTTAGAGACAATTACATTTTTTTTTCAGAGACAATAGCTGAGATTAAAAACATATTGTCTCTATAGAGACTATAAGTCCATAATTCAAACTATTGTCTCTCTAGAGACAATATAAAAAAATATTTTTAAGAAAATAAATAAAATCATTTTAAATGTTCTTTTAAGGTGGTTTCAACATTCAAAGTTCCCAAATAGTGATTTTAATTACCTTAAATCTTTATTGTTTATGGATACCAACAGAATAAAAAATAAATAAATCCATTATTTTTAAAGCTAACAACAAAGTCATTTTAAATATAAATGAAAAAACAATTCTTGAAAGCAACATTGAAAATAATATGGCAACACACTTATATTCGCTGAAAATACATTCATGTCATTTGAACATGCACGATAACTTCATTTTAAGACATATTATGAGGCAAAAGAAAAATGTTCTAGATTTCTCCATCTTACAAGAGGGTTTACTGTCTAACATATAAATTCAAAGCTTTAATCACATTAAATTGTGGAAATTAAATTCATATCTAGTTGTTAAACCACAATTTCAAGACCCTTGTATAATTGGAATTGGCTTCCTTGTTAACAAAGAAGTATAATAATGTATATGAATTTGAATCTACAATTGATTGGCAATTCTGTCTTCATGAAGGTTTTACAAAAGATGGAAAACTGACACAACATGATATAGGTCAATTCTCAATCTATTGGTGACCTAAAAAATTATCTTCTCCACTACTGGCTTTCACAGTTCGAGTTGGCTCCATCTCCTGTTTGCAGCCCTAGAATTGTTCCAATTGGTATCCAAATTGGTGGTGATCTAGTTCATGGGGAAGCTTCATATCCAATGAATCTAATTCAGGTAATGAACTATTATGATCGACTTTCACTAGCTTTTTCTGGGCAATTAATCGTTTCTTAGAGGCACACCAAACCACCCATCCTTCTTCTTGTTAAGAATAAAATAATAAATTCATGTAAGGAAAGTTTTATACCATTGCTCAACCATTTCCAAGAGAGATACTTACTGAAATAAAATAAATAAATGTAGTGGGTACCTGAAATAGAAATGTGTGCACTCTTAGTATTTCTTCATTATCACTTGCCTTGCCTTGCCTGATTCCCCGGAGCACCTACAAATGAAATAGTAGAGTCATTTTACTTTCTTTATAATAAAAACCCCTACCATCTTTATAATAATTAATAATTGAAATAAAATTAAAATTATACAAACTTATTAAACTCTCAATATAAAAATGGCTCAAAAACAAAATCAATCTACTCTTTAATATAAACATAATTTTTAATGATGATACCATCTCTATTTTTTGTTGGTAGCACTGTTTGTTCCCATTCAAAGCCCAAAAATGTCATGAATACTAGTGAAAATACAAGGTAAGTTTCAAACCCTGAATCAAGTTCTCATAGGCTATTGTCATTCACACAGCCATGGTGAGTAGACTCGTTGTCATTGGGATAACATTGCACAACCTCATAATATCATCTCCATTTGATAATGTTCTTTTTTGTGGTACTTGTAATGTTTCTTTATACTATTAGTAATGATCATTTACTCACTATAAATGGTATAAATATGTATGGTGTTAGCTTATTGACTGGGTTTAATTGTTAAGAACATCTTTTTTTCTCTTATCAAGAAAAGGAAATTAAAAAAATAGAATAAGATAAAACTTTAATATATATATATATATATATATATATATATATATATATATATATATATATATATATATATATATATATATATATATATATGTAATACTTTAACATTTTGGCAGTCAAATCACTGTATCAAAGTGGATCTCTTGTCCCATAAACAAATGAACATTAAGCAACGAAGTACACAATCATAATCTTCAAACCCAATCAAAGCTAAATAAAAAGAGAGCACTCAATACCCATATATTTCTTATAGTGACTTACACATTGCTTTACTGTGAGAGAAAAATTAAAATGGCCCTTTTGGGGATCAAAATATCTATCTTTTGATCAAAGTTTTTAAAGATAAACTGGGACAAGGACCTTCTAGAACAACTTGTGGATACTCAGAAATTTCATGGTTTTCTTCTGGGAAAAGAGAAAAAAGATGAATAAAGAGCAATTATAGAGACAACAGAGAGAAAAACGACTCTCACAATGATTTGGAAGCTCGCCAAAAGAACAGGAGAAAGTTTTGAACAACCTCAATTGTTGGCTATTTGAGTAGGGTGAAAAATAATTTATACTCGCAGTGTTGCTATCCCTCACCGAGATTTAAATTTCCAAAAGACATGTTCAACATACCCATGTATACGGGCTAGGCTATATGTTCCAGTTAGAGCCAAATACAGATCCTGTGGAAATAGATATCTGCAGTAACAATTGCTTAGCCAACACTAAATAGTTTTTAGAACATCACATTCACTCTTCTTACCTGAGAAGTAGTCCTTTACTCAATTGAAAAGAAAAAATGGTCAAATTCTTCAATGCAATCCTTCACTACTATACCTAATACATGAACATGCTTTTGGTTGTTTAATATGTCCCTCTGTACAAACCTCTAAATAAACTAAATGAATTCATGAATGGTCAAAGAACTGGAATAAAAAGGAAAAACAGATATGATAAGCAAGATAGACTTACAGTATCTTCAATATAACATAAGTCCATGCCTATTTGAATTGCAAGGAATGTAACAATTTATTCCTACAACAAAATCACTATGGTACAGAGTATATTCGCTACTCTTACCTGAGAAGATTACCCTTTCCATGTTAGACTTGTACATGTCCAAAATGGCATCTCCATGTACAAATCACAAACCTCTTGATACACTAAAAATGAATTCATGAATGGTTAGAGAACTGGTATAAAGAAGGAAAAACAGTTATGTTAAACAAGATAGGCTTACAGTATCTTCTTTATTTATAATATTTTGAATGCAAGAAATTATTATTATACCATAGATAATACCCATGTGCTCATTCCTGAAGTGGAAAATCTGCTTAACGAATCTGCTTGAAATACATGTTTAAAGCACCAGCCGCATCTTTACTCTTGGTCCTCTTTAAGGTATCAAGAGCTCCAAAGACTTACCAAATACAAAGGAAATACTGTCATTGTGTCAACACAAAAACAAAGGAAAGACTGTCAGCACAAAAACAAATACTTTCAACACAAAATCCATTTAGCAATAGATCAATAGAATGAATACCTCTGCCAGATGCAACACTCTAGACGTGTGACCTGTAAAGCTCTCTTATCTTAACCATATATGGATATTTCCATAAGGTCAGTTGGTTCTAGCTAAATCCATGTGAGTAGATAATACCCCTGTGCTCATTCCTGAAGGAGGAAAATCTGCTTAACGGATATGCGTGAGATACATGTTAAAAGCACCAGCCGCATCTTTACTCTTGGTCCTCTTTAAGGTATCAGGAGCTCCAAATACTTGCCAAAACCTAAGAGTCTCATCTCCTACAACCGATGCAACAATGTACCCATCTGGACTCTGAAAATACAAAACAAAGGAAAGATTGTCAGCAAAAAGGCTAAGATTGTCAGCACAAACCCATTTAGCGATAGATCAATAGAATGAATACCTCTACCAGATGCAGTACTCTAGACGTGTGACCAGTAAGCTCTGTTATCTTAACCATAGATGGATATTTCCATAAGGTCAGCTGGTTCTGGCTAAATCCATGTGAACTCAATAGCTCACGCTCATGCTTATTCCATAATAATGAGAAAACTTGAGAGTGAGTGTCAACGGTATTTAGGCAAGCTCCTGTATGAGTATTCCAAAACTTAATGCAACGGTCAGCACTACCTCCACCAGATGCCAAAAGATTTCTCTGGAAAGGGAACCATGCCAAGGCTTTTACTGTAGCACAATGCTCATCAAGTCGGTGAAGATATTGAGTTGCAGCATTAGAGGATGACATGCTCTTGTCCCATACATGAAGTAAATTGTCATTCCCCCCACTTGCAAGTTGTTGGCCAGACATAGACCATTTCAAACCACACACTTCTTGCACATGTCCTCTGTATGTTTGAACAATGGAATCATGGATGTGGACATCGTGATTAAATATTAAACCATCAAGGCCACCAGTTGTAAGAATATGACCATTCCAAGCAAGTGCACCTACACGGGATTGGTGACCTTTCAAGGCTCTCAGCTATGTTCATTGAAAAACATTACCAAGTGAATGAGATTTCATCTAGAAACAAATAATGAAACTGAAAATATGAGAACAAAAATTAATTTAATCTACCTGTATTAGATGCATAATCCCATAGTTGTACAATAGAATTAGTCAAGCCAACACCAATATGTCTTCCATCAGGTGCCCATTTAACACTGGTTATTTGACCAACATCATCATCGACTGTCAGGAGCTCAGAAGTTGTGCTCTTGGAGGCATCCCATAAATACACCGTATTGCTGAGGGCTATCGATAAAATGTTATTGGCACTCCAGTCCAATAGATTCAAGTAATAATCATCCACAAGCTCAGGGGCATCCAAAGTTCGCTCCGCAGACTATAAATAAGGATATGAAAGTTAAAAATAAAATACAAATGTTAAAATCAGCAACTGTCAATTTTTAATTATCTAGGTAACATCCTAACATCCCACAGGAGTGTGGTCCTGGGGCAAGTAGTGAGGTACTCAAGGCTTGGGCTTGAATTAAGGCAGAGACCAGTGTTCCACGGCTGAGGCCAGTTGCAAGTCATAAGTGATTGACGGCATAGATACATCCTAGGGCAACAACTTTTCTATAAGCAGTATTTCTTAAAAGAAAAATTATCTAGGTGACAAAAAGGCAGAACCCCTGCAGAGATAGATATAGCAGTGGATCTCAATCATCTTGACTCCAAGAGAAACCCATTTAGAGACAAGGGAGGATTTGTAACTTGTCCAATTCTCAATCCCAACCTGGGCCATTTGCTCAAATATCAAAATCTATCCATTACAAGCATTAAGAGACAAAAAACCCAAAAACGAAACATGAAACTAACATGGAAGTGTAACATTGTAAGTTCAATATACAAAGACAGAGCCGTAAACTGGGGTTGGCTGAAGGATTTATCCAACACTGAACAATTTTCAAAACATCACATTCACTCTTCTTACCTAAGAAGTAGTCCTTTACTCAACTGAAAAGAAAAAATGGTCAAATTCTTCAATGCAATCCTTCACTACTATACCTAATACATGAACATGCTTTTGGTTGTTTAATATGCCCCTCTGTACAAACCTCTAAATAAACTAAATGAATTCATGAATGGTTAGAGAACTAGAATAAAAAGGAAAAACATATATGATAAGAAAGATAGACTTACAATATCTTCAATATAACATAAGTCCATGCCTATTTGAATTGCAAGGAATGTAACAATTTATTCCTACAACAAAATCACTATGGTACAAAGTATATTCGCTACTCTTACCTGAGAAGATTACCCTTTCCATGTCAGACTTGTACATGTCTAGAATGACATCTCCATGTACAAATCACAAACCTCTTGATACACTAAAATGAATTCATGAATGGTTAGAGAACTGGTATAAAGAAGGAAAAACAATTATGTTAAACAAGATAGGCTTACAGTATCTTCTTTATTTATAATATTTTGAATGCAAGAAATTATTATTATACCGTAGATAATACCCATGTGCTCATTCCTGAAGTGGAAAATCTTCTTAACGAATCTGCTTAAAATACATGTTTAAAGCACCAACCACATCTTTACTCTTGGTCCTCTTTGAGGTATCAAGAGCTTAATTGAAAAGTGGATCACCAAGAAATTGGACTTGTGACAAAGAAGAAGATAGTGAGGATTGTATAGAGTTTTTGGAAGAAATTCCAAGTGAGATGGCAGATTTGTGGCATGAGCTAAGTCTTTTGGAGAATAGACTAGCAAACCAGAGAATGAATATTCTGATTGTACAATTGAAATTGGACAAAGGTGATGCAGACATGTCTCATGCTAAAGAGGAATCAATCTTAGAACTGAAGGAAGCTGAACTGATTACTAGGATCAGTCAAAGAGTTGAAGGATGATTATTGAATGTTGTCAAGGAAGAGGAAGAAAGATATGCTGGAATTGATGAACAACATAGTGATGTATCTGAGAGGAATCAAGTAGAAAGTGAGTTACTGGAAGAATCTGAGTATGAGAAAGGGATTGCAGTCATTGATAGGAAAGTGTCTCAAGTTTTGGCTGAGAAAAAAGCAGATACTAACTTACCAACTTATGTTATGTTTGCTGGTATGCAGAGAAGTGTGAGCGAATATGTTACTGCAGTCAGGGAATTGGAAGACAATTTACTTTTTGAAAGTAAATTTGAAGGTAAGAAACATCAATTAGATATTGTAGAGGGAGATATCTTCAAGGATATTCAGGAAGTATGGGTGGCAGCAATATTTGGAGCAGCATTTGGAGAAATTTTAAGAGAAAAAGCAAAAATTGAAGCAAGGAAAGTTGAAGAAAACAATTAGCAGTTTAGAGATGAATGGATAAAGTGCAACAGAGTACAGTGGCATAGTGAAGAAAATAAAAGTTGTTTGTAGCAATAGACTGAATTACAAGAAACCATAGATGAACTATGGAACCTAATGCAGATACCTAAGGAGAGATACAACATAATGAAGAAGGTAATCCACTGTGAAGATGATTGGAAAGTGAAGAACAGAGAAGGTAGAGATAGTGGAGCATTACAACACGAAGTGTGGAAGCCTGAAAGGTTGCAGATGAAGAATGATGAAGACAATGCAACTTATGGACAACAACAAACTAGAGTATGGGATCCTGGAGGGTTCAAGTGTCAAAGCATATGACCAGGAGGTCATAATTATTTTTTTTTCCTGGGGAGTCTAATGCAGGGGCATCCTAGACTTCTAAGGAATTCAAAGGATGGTCATACCTAAGGTCTTGACAATTATTCCAAGGAGGAGTTTTAATCATGAAAATATTGTAATTATCATAGTTGATTTAGAAGATTCTAAATGTGATAGGTGTTAGTCCAGCATAAGTTATTTAGTCTAATGATGAAGTGTCAATGTAATCAATGAGTCATAAGGAAAAACCTAGATTGATGGAATGACTCAGAGTAGGTTGAGGAGATTTAGGAGTTGGTTACAAGAATGTAGGAGGTTGTTTGTTGAGTCATTAGACAGGATGAGGATAAATTCTATTTTGAGAAATAGTTACAGATATTTAGGTGTTAGCATTCGATTGAGACTCAAAAGATTTAAATTGTGAGTCATTCAAGATAGAGTTAGGGTTTCTATATTTAGAAAGTTAATTACTAGAAGTTAGGGAATTAGTTGAAGTGACCACAAATTGGTTTTGTGTATAAGTAGCAAAGAAAATCAGGAGAAAGGGGGAGGGGGTTCAATAGGAGGCTGGCTAAGCTCTGAGCCAGGCCTGAAAATCATGGAGATAGGTAGTTTATTCTTGTTTGTACAGAAGCTTATTAATGGAAGAAAAGGCAGTTAGTTTATGCCACAAACTATGTAAGTGATTTGTGTTGAATGAGTTTATGTAACATGTTGTTACAGTATTTCGATTGCTTAGTTTGTACATGATTTGATAATGAAATTGTGGGTACTTTGAGGCAATTAACTGTATTGATTATGCGTTGTAATTGGTTTTGGTTCATGCTTGAAAATGAATCCCAATCGATATAAATAAGGGTGATTCTGTGTGTATGTGTTTGGACTCTGTACACAAGACAGAGTATGAGAGTAATCATATGGTAAAATGTTTTGTGCAAATGTTGGAAGAAGTCTTCTTTGGATAAGTAGAGGGTGTGTATTGTTTGTGGGAGAAATAGAAAAACATCATCGATTTGCCTGAAGATTAATATCCATCAATGAACAATGGTTCAGCAAAGATGAATGCAAGATTAGTGAGGGTTTTTGTGTAAGGTTTTGGTGAGGAAGAAATCGATCCCATTTTGAAATCGATTTGGAAAAAATGAATATTCCATGTCTGTGTGTTGATACCATTTAATCCTCTGTTCATAAACAGAGCTTGAGAAGTAAATTAATTTGTTGGAGAATGTGATCATCAATCGATTGAATGTATGAGTGATCATTGTTTGTATTGGGCGATTAGAATGGTAGAAATTGATCTCTGCAAGATAATGGCTTCGTTGTGGAGGTAACTCATGTGTCTAGAGGTTGTATGTGCGAAAAATCAATTTGATTGTTGAATTGGTTTGTACCTATGCATGGTGGAGTAACGCTACAGGAAGAAAGCACAGTTATATAGTTCAATCATGGAATGGGGAGTATGGAATGGAATAATCGATTTGTAAATCAATTTGTGGAGTTGGCACGTAGGGCAGAAAGCACAAGGGCTTAAAGGTCGATTTGCCGAAGTATGTGGTGAAGAAATATTTTCAGATTTTGTTGAAAGGAAGTTAATTGACCATAGGGTCAATCTAGTAGGAAATCGCTACTTGGAGAAGGAGACCTCAGCTAGTTAACAAAGAGCAGTGATCTCTGGTTTTCAGAGGTTGATTATTATTTGAAGAAGGGTGATTTAAATCTTTGTGTGAAGACAAAATACATTGAATGAGCCATGTCATTCCAAATTTTTGGAAGTGGAGATGTTGCAAAGTGACTTTGAGAATCAAAGTTAGTGGATAGTTGTTTATATAACTGCTAGGGTAAGGGTTTATGACTATAAGCTTGAGATTAAGATCATGGAGTTGTGAGACATTGTCATAAACAAAAGTATATGTTTGATTGAAATGGAATAGCAAAGAGTTCCTATGAGAACAATTCAGATTCATGATCAAAAGAGCACAAAGCAAAGTGTTGACAAAGTCGCTGCAAAATCATTTGGCAGCATAGGAAAAGAAGGTTTGGAATGGGCACTACATAATCTATGTGCGACATGACAACATTAAATAATTTAAAGATTGTAGAAAGAAGATGTGAGTAGAGTATTGATGGCATAAAGTGCCACTTAGATCAGGACAAAACTGATTGTCAGAGCAAGCACCTAAAGGGTGCATCACATTATCATATAAATTATAAAAGTCAATAAAAAAATCAATAATGAACAGTTTTGCCTTAAAAATCAATAATTTCTCCTAATGCCAACACTGAACAGTTTTCAGAACATCACTTTTCCATAACACAAATAAGTCGATTCATTAATCATCTATTTACCAAAAAAGCATTTCTTAAATAGGCAATGTTGCCAATAAGAGGGCGAGCTTTTGTTCTGTACTTAATAGTTGACAGTGGACTTAACTTATCTGCACTATGTTATGGTTCAACTCCACTCCTTTCATGACCATAGATGCCTTCTGTTTGTTGGATATCCTATCTTTCAATCACTTTATTTGCTTCTATCATATATGATAGAATAGGTTGCAACAGAATAAGGAACACAGAAACAGAGTAACCACAGACACAATTGACCTAAACTAAATTAAATCGACTGAACATGACAGCTAACGCTGACAATGCTCCTATTCTGTATAATGATTAAACCATGTGTGCAGAACGATTACCATTGATGAGTGTACAATTTTTTTTAAGTTAAGCAAATCTGTAAGCCACAATGCAGACACGTTGCAACTACTTAAACCGACTAAAATTTTGATAATGAGCTATAACATTTCTTCTCATATAGTTTTTTAGAAATGATAACTCACAGTAAATATAATCTGAAACATTTTTATTCTGTAACGCAGGGCGTGGAACAACACAATGTAACGTGGGAGAAACAACTTACTTGTGATGTTGCTGAAGAGTACTTGGACGTGGAAGAACACACCCTAAACAACTTTCTTCCTTACCAATGTTCACCATGTCCACTCCTCCAATTTCCTACGCTCTAGCGTTTGGAGGCCTCCCGTCTCTTCATCTGCCAATCATATAAATTTAAGTGTTCACAGATTTGGACAAAAGAAAAGTTGACAGGCATCATTTTGAAGCTAAATTGTTACTAGAATGATGATTAAGGCATTGTCATGACCACTTAGAATGTTATTGTCATAAATTAATTTTAAAGGCTTAGTATAATAATTGTGACATAATTATAGGATTGGGTGTTGGGTTCTAATTGAAGCCTAATGGAAGTTGAGAAATTTGAATGTTAAGGGACAGAGAAATATATGGACTTGTTTCTACATAGTTTTCTATGAGATGGATATCCTATAAATTACTAGAGCCTAAAAAAAACAGAGAATACTTCAAAATTACCTGAAGTGCTTCATATTTTACCCTCCAAAAATCGAGGTGATTTCTTAGAGGATCCCACGCTGCTAGCATTATCTGTATGAACCAAGGGATATCAAGAATGCAAAAATTTCCCAAAGGGATAGAAGCTTGGTGGATCCATTGAACTCTAAAATGAAAAAAAAAAAAACAACTAGACAAAACCCTTGTAGTCAAAGAAGGAGATACAAATTATAGCCATGGATATATAAAGCATGTTATAGCCATGGATATATAAATCATGTAAGGGAATGAATACTACTGAAAACAACCAAGAAACAACTACAACGAAGAAAGAAAAACAATAACAAATAGTGTGTTACCTGAAAATATAAGGATTGTGATGAGGTGTACCAATTGACCCCACGAATGCCACATATGCAGAGGTTTCAGAAAAAAGGGCATGCCTGTGGCTTTTTGTCTTGTAGCGGTGAAACCCAAAAATCACATTAATAAGTAATAACGCTAATGAAGGTTGTAGACACAGTAAAAAAAGGAAATAATAAACAAAATGAATCCCTCCCTAACATGATAGTTGGGCTATCTCTTGGAAACAGAAACAGTAAGAATTTAATTAGAATCCCTCCCTAACATGATGGTTTGGATTCCTCTTGGAAACACAAACACAACAACAAGCATTAAATTCAAAATAGGTCTGATCTAAAAAATAATTCTCGACCAAAAAATCTTCATTTATGAAATATCATAAGTGTACAAATTCGTATAGTTCAGAAGATTGTTGTAGGAGTGCCATTGAAGGCAAATATTGCTAACCCAATGTCACAATATATTCAATTCATCATGTAGATTCAAGGCATTGTTTTTTGTGACACTCACATAAAAAATAGTGTTGCAGGAAAACAAAGTACCTTCAAAAAACAAGGTACCTTAAAAAAAAAATTTGTTCCACAAAGTTCAAAAAACAAAGTATCTTCAAAATTTGTTTTGTTGCACACAGAATTAGTTTATGTTTGGACCCTCACAACCTAGTGCACTCCTTAGAAGCTAGAGCAATGCACATTCAAGTTATTAAAATTTAACACATATCAATCCTTTTTGTCCTCTTTTTGCGAGGCGCTACATTAATTGTGGGTGTGGAATGCTCATCACATTGAACACCCTCCTCATTATTTATGTCTCCCATTCGCTAAAATTCAACAATGGTTTCCTACCAAGGTTCAGGAATGACAATTGAATGATTGTGTGCAACAAACGAATCATCATGTGCTTGTATCTCCTCCCCATGCTCACTCCCAGATGTTTCACCTGATTCCTATACACAACACACTTTAACTTGTTAGAATAAAATTATACCTCCAATTGAATTATTGCATTATTCATAAAATATTATAAACAACTAACCTCGGATCCATAACCAGTAATTAATTTTTCCCCTCAATCTATCATGTGTTGTCGAAGACCTTGGGAACCATGTAATAAAGCATATTTTAAGTCTTCCTCTGAAGCTTCCTTTTGAAACTGGTGAACCTACATTAACAAAGATAATCATATTTATAAGGTAAAATAACTAATAAGATACAATTAACTCAACGTGACCATGGTTATTTTGCCTAAAATAGAAAATATAATAGATGGAAATATCACTTACCATGCCACCATGAATACTATTATATCCACCAGAGCCTAATTTGTGAGATCCAATTTTTGATACCCTAGCTTGGGTTGCTTTTCTTGTATCTCAGAGGCGTCTCTTAGCTCTTCCTTGTGCAGATGGCGTATAGTTTGGATTTTTGTGGACTTTCCTCTTAAACTTGGCATCTTTCATAAGTTCATCCCATTTCACTTGGTTTTTGATCCAAGCTGGACATGGATACATCAAGTTTTTTGTCAACTTTGACCTTAAATTGGACCTCTTTGAGTGAATGTATTTACTTGCAATCTCTAAAATAAGTTCCTTATCAAATCGAGGATTACCAAATGTTGTTACTACATCTTTAAATAGTTCTTCTTTTTTGATATTGGTTTGTTTCCTCCAATCCATTTGGATGGTATTCCAAAAAAAAAATTCACAACGAAAAATAAAGTGATAAAACTTCAACCCCATTTCATCCTTCAAGACATTTCCTTCTGAAGTGAAAAAGATTGTAACTTCTTGCATTCCTTTTGTGGTCATTGATGATATTGTTGTAGTCTTAGGGATTGAGGAAGATGCCCTTATAGTTACATTAGGCACTTTTTCACTTACTTCCTACATTTACAATGAAATTGTGGAACTGTTAAGAACCCAACCAAAATATGAAACTATTTTTCATTTCTAAAATAATTATCCTAAATGTAACAAATGAAATTATAAAAAAATAAGATAATTTTACATGTTGACCTCTTGTAGGAGTTACACTCTCCAACAATGGTATTTCCCATAACTGAATTTGTTCAATTATTTCTTGCTTGATTTCAACATTTTCAGGAATAGCTAGTAGGAGCCTTAACATTCTTATTTGTGAGTCTATAAGACTCCTCAAAGAAACTTGTTCTGGTCTTGGTGGGAGAATTCCGACTGAACCCATATTTGATGTAAAGGACATGTTTTGGGGTTCTAGTCTAGGTGTAGACGGCATAACATTACCCTCTATACCAACAGATTGTATACTTGTTGGAGTCACCCTAGAAACATCCTGCAAGGCACAAATATAAATAATAAGATGGAATAATAGATGAATAATGTTGAAATATGTAACTAGGTTCGGTCTTCATAATGACATATGTAATCACAATTCTATGTAATTTATGTAAAAAAGTGAAAAATAAGATTATTTTTGTTATGCTTGAGGCATGGGTTTCATGCTCAAGGAATTGTATTCTAGATCAAGCTCCCATTGTGAGCTCTTAGGATTGGTCATTGAGTCGTTGTCATAAAGACCCATTTGGGCATGTTACATATTGCACATAAATTTTTTGTTTGAGTCAAATAGAGTCAAATGACCCTCCAGGACCAAGTCAAAATGTTCCATAAGCAACCATACTATAACTTGATGGAACATATGAAGAAGCAAGTCCCATTATAGAACGACAATATCCCGGAAGACTCATTAAAAGAAGGTCACGAGGATGGAAAATGATCAATGAAATGTATATTTTTGTTGCAAAGAATCATGGCAACCAAAATAATAAACACTACAGATAGGTGTCCATCATAAGGGTCCATCATAAGATGTAGTAGGGTTGAATTTATGGGTTTATATTTTAAGAAAACCCTAGTATTTAGAAACCTTAATCTTAAGGTATTTTTTCCCTATGATTTGATTTCTAGGGCATGGGATAAACTCTAGAATGACATAAAGGGAAAATAGTATGATCTAAGGTTTGAATTTAAGAAACCCTAAAATGACCTCTTGATTACATAAAAACCCTAGAAAAGTAACTTGACATCATGTTTTGGAATAATATATTGCTTGGGTTACTTGCTAAAATAGTATTGCAGGTACAAGAAGTAAAAAATGGATGGGGTGATCCATTGAAAGGCATGATGAAAGAAGGGAACTATACAAACCCTTAGACACTATTCATAATATAGATGAATAGCAAGGAAAAAGTAAAAGATGAAAGACCTTTTCCATGGTTGAATGCATCTTAGTAAGAAGGCATCATGGTAAGCATACAAATTGGAGAAAGAGCTCATAGCTGAAGTAAAAGTATACATATTGGTAGTAGTCATCATAGGACAATGTAGCTCTTGGTAACCTCATAAATCATGGAGTCATTGTGCAAAAACTTTATTAAATATATGCCCTAGATTTCTCAACAAATAACATAATCAAACTCATGCAAATAGATGGTTGAATCTTACATTTTGCATAACATTGGATGTATATGGGGGCATTAATGATCCATGCATGCCATCATTGGGTGTATTGAGGGGCACAAATGAATCTTGCATGCCAAAAAAATGCACACTTAGAAAAAATTCAAATATTAATAAATAGATATAGTGAAATGATTTAATTTAATGCATAAAAATATTGATCAAGTTTTACCACTAGCATTACCTTAGATGTATTAAAAGGTGTTATAGGGTTTGGTACGACTTTAGAGATTGCATGCATTCCACAAACATAAATTATCATAATATAATAAGGAACGTAAGATAATTCAACCTATAAAAGACAATATTCAAGCTTACCTCATGCATCATCATAACAGCATCTTGCCCTCGTGCGTTTGTTAACATTTGCATAAAATTAGTTAAGATCATTGAATCCCCCATAGTAGCATCGGTAACACCCATGGGCACATTCTTAAAAAGCCACATAATAACATAAAAATAAGAAAACCCTGATAAAAAAACTGATAAGAAAATAGAATCGGTAACACCAAATATATATGTCTTTCAAGTAAAACCTTAAACATTCAAATTACTTGATGTTCATTACAACTAAAAACTCATTACTTAACTTGTAAAGAAAAATTATATTGTAGTGAATCCTTACAACTATCTTAAAGTAAACATAGTGATCGAAAAATGTCATCCTCACAAGTAAAACATTAAACATTCAAATTACTTAATGTTCATTACAATTAAAAACTCAATGCTTAACTTGTAAAGAAAAAATATATTGTAGTGAATCCTTAAAACTATCTTAAAGTAAACATAGTGATCAAAAAATGTCATCCTCGCATGAAATCTCCTCATCTGATGGCATATATACCCCATCATTAATAAACCCTAAATCCACAAATAAATTAATACCATCATTTTCATAGTCTTCATCACCTTCAACTACAAGTAAATTAAAATCAATGAATTCATCATCTTCATGGATTTGATGCCCATGTGGTTGCTCATGTCCTTCAGACACTTCAGTAAACTCATCCTGATCTTCATCTTGGTCATATGCATCATTGAAAATAAATTCTTCATCATCTCCATCTTGGTCATCTATGTCTTCAGGGGAACTTCTGCATCTTCAAGTATATCATGGTCCTCTACATCTTGAACAAATGTTACTCTTCGTCCTCTTAGATCATAATCAATCACAAATGACCAACCAGGTTGTTCTAAATTTGGAATGAGAAAATTTTGGTCACATTGACTTGGAAACACATAAGGTTCAGAAGTGGCTTCAAACCTAGATGTATTGATCATATGGAATCCATTATTATGGAGCAAGATAGTTTTTTCTTCGATAAGCTTGTACCATTCAACACGAAAAATAACTTTCTTGAAAGACATAAAATCAAGCTCTATAATGTCCTCCAACACTCCATAGTAGCGAAGTGTTCTTGTGATTGGTTGTCTATCATTTGCATGTGAACGACATTCCACCTCAAATGATGCTAAAACTCCACAATCATAAGTTTTTCTCTTTTCATCAACTTTTCTGATGCGAAAATGATGACCAAAATTCCACATTCCTTTGTAATATCTTACCTAAATTCATATAAATATCAACTAATTAGATTCAAGGATATGAAATCTAACAAAAACTTTATTAAATATATGCAATATATTAATATATATCACCTCCCCATTTATAGATCCTTTAATGAAATTCAATTGTTGTTGTGTTACTCTATCATTCCCTTTTGTTGCCTCGTGTTCAATATTGGTCTTTATCCAATTCCACGAGAATCTCTCTAGCCACTTTCTTTTATGGTTTGTAGGCAATCCTCGAGTAGTGTTTTCACCATGTCTATTATATATATCGGCCCATGCATTTTCATCTTCTAATTTCTTTTTTTCAGCGTACTTCTCCATCCATTCCAACATAAAGTCAGAATTGTATGCAACATACAAATGTAATGCCTCCCACTCCTTAGCATCTACAATGAAAAATGTATTTGTTCAATGAATTAATAATTATTTAAAGCCATGTAATATAAAACTTAAGATAAAAATAACTCCTAACATTTTTTTATACCTTTTATCCTATTTGAAGTCCCTTCACCCTCTATTTTTTCTCCTTCAAATGATTGAGATTGGTTATAATTCCATAATCGTGGAGCTTCAAGATGCAATTGAGGTAAGTACTCACTCAAATGAACTATTGCCTGGAAAACCATGTACCCCTCAACTATTGACCCTTCTGGTCAAGCCTTTTGCCTCACAAATTGTTTTAAGACCTTCATATATCTCTCCATGAGCCACATTGTTCGAATATGAATAGGACCACACTGTTCAATGTATTTTACTAGGTTATACAAGGTAGTGATCTTGAGAATTAAAGAAGCTTGGAGGGAAGCACATTTGAATATCACACATCAAAAGTGAAACATTCCTCTTCCAATACTTCAAGTCATCCTGATGTATCTCTTTAGATGAGACCCACCTACAAGTATTACAATAAAGACTTGTTATTTCTTCTAAACTAAAAGTAGAAACCCATATAAAGGCATAACTAATGATGCACCTCAAATGATAATAGTAATGGAAGAGTGTGCAGGATGGATTGAAAAATACCTCAGATATTTACATAATTTGTAAATAGTCAAAGTGACATTGTGGTCAAAAGTACTTGGTATTGTTGCAGGAAACACATACTGCATGACCATTAACAAATAACCATGTTCAAATATGCATGAACTGATATTATCACTAGGATATACAATTTTCTAATTAAGTTTCCAACAAATATAACATATGGCAACGTTATTACCTTTATCCAATTGTGCTAATCATGTGCTTTTAGGCCTGAGAAATATGATCCATCTCTTGTGAATAAGTTTTTTAATGTCGCACCAAAGCCAGAAGGAAATCTTATGCTTTTCATAGGAGAAATGACGTTTTCTTTCTCATTTGATGTAAATGTCCATGAAGCATGAACATATGAGTTGTCTTCATGCAACCACATGTTCGGCATGATATTGGCAACACGAAGGTCCTTTCTTCACTTTATTTGTGCTTCAATGTTATTTCCATTTAGATGCTTCCACAAGCACTCTGTCACATTTTTCCCGATGTGCATAGTATCAAATAGGTGGGCTATTGGCAAGCTCTCATAATATTCTAATTTGTAGAAAATAGAGTCTTTTCATTCCTAGGGGAAAACTTGTCCCTTCTTTTTTGTCATACATCGCTTTCCACCTAGCAAGGGTTCATCTTTATTGGCTTCCTCATTTCCACTTCCTTTCCATTGAACTTATGTTTATCACGCAACCAATAGTGATGATTTTGTGGTAATAATTGTCGATACTCATCACAGACAGTTTTATTGAGATCCCTTGACTGCCTATGCAACAATATTGGCCCACATGATGGACAACCATGTTTTCCCTTTGTTCGTAGTCCTAAAATAAGATTGGAAACTATATTTAGTAAATGATAAAATGAATATAACAATTCTAAATGTAATTTATATTATATTACCACAACAAATAGAGAGCCCCGGAGCATCATGAATTGTCCAGATAAGAATCACATGAAATAGGAAGTTTCTATCATTGATAGGTCTTGATACATCAAGCATATTTACACCATCCCATAATTCATGAAGCTCATCAATGAGGGGCTCCATGTATACATCCATATCCTTTACCTGATATTTCCCTAAGTGAACAAAGAGTTCTTTATTAGGATTAACTGAATTGAAATATTTTTATATAATCTTCAAGAAAGCATTGCATTCATATGTTCTAGTACCTGGTATGATAAGAGTTAACATTGCATGTTCCTTTTTCATTGCCATCCAAGGGGGAATATTGTTGTTTATAATTAACACTGGCCAAACAAAATATGTTGTTCTAAGATCTCCAAAAGGATTGATGCCATCCATTTCTAGAGAAATTCTTGCATTCCTTGGCTCATTTCTTAAATGTGGCCATTTTACCTCAATCTCTTTCCAATATTTACTATCTGCAACCATACACATGACACCATCTTGGCTCCTCCCTTGTGCATGATGATCCATATATTTTTCCAACTCCTTGCATTTGAACATTCTCTCAAACCTTGGCTTTAGTGGAATGTGTCGTAATACTTTATAAGGAACCTTCTTGGATACTTGATCTTGACGATACCTATTTGTGTGACACATTGGGCATTGTTGTAAATTTGCATTATTTCCATAGTACAATATATGGTCATTTGGACATGCATCATATGTCTTGTAGTCCATTCCAATGTCTTTCATTATTGAGGATACTTCTGTATGAGAATGAGGCAACTTATTGTCCTTTGGAAGTATTTTGTTTGCAAAAGTCTGCATAGTGCAACAAATGATTTTTATAAATATACACAATATTGAAAACTTTTATGAAATGTAGAGCATTAATTTATAGGAATATCAATCCAACCTTAATATATCAGTAAAGGATGTGTTTGTTAATCCATGTGTAACCTTCAAGTTCAACGACAACATAAGTGTTGCCAATATAGAAGATTCAACATTTGCATAAAGAGGTGTCCTAGCCAAATGAGCTAGGGGTGAATCAACAACTTCTTCAAAAGATGTGTAGAAGTCTTGGATAAATTCATTGACACTAGCCTCATTTATCTGCAAAGTGGCTTCATCCATAAATGTGTCTTCTCCTTCATCTTAAGAGTCACTATTATCAATATCATCCATTGGTTCTTCAAGAATATTGGGAACTGGAAGCGACTTTTCATAAATTAAAAAATCAAATGAAATGATCAATAATAATGTATTAAATAATGTGCATATTTATTTATTATAAGAATAACAATTTGTTAATTATAATGTACCTCTTCTATATAAACTCCATTGTCCAATCTATGGATACCAACAAGGCTTCGCTTCTTTAGTTTCCTATTTTGGCACATTTTGCAAATGCAATATATCATTTCATTGAAGTATTCATCTATACCTGGAGTAGGTCTTGTTGCCCGTTCATCTAAATATTCAGATGACAGATATGCTATTTCCCTAAATGTACCATATTTTTTAAACAATAAGACTGCAATTTTTAACTTGAGTATTACTTCTTTTTCAAGAGAACATGACCAATGAATAAACCTAGGGAGTGAATCTATGAATATGTAGTTTTTCAGTGTATTTTTTGGCTCTTTGATCACTTGATTGTTTGTACTTTTGTTTTTTTGTTGTTTCAAGGTAGTGTTTAGTGCTTCTGTAGGAATTAGATATGAAAAAAATTGAGATATAGGTTCAAAACCCTGAAAAAACTCTACCAATTTGTTGAGTGAGCATTCGAGATCTGTCCAACACTTTGAGGCAAGCTTATCAAATTGTTCCAACAAGCATCTAACTGGGCACAAACAAACTTTTGAAGTATCATTTTAGAGTTGTTTCTAAAAATAAATATAACCTCTAACTAAATCAACAACATAAATACTACAAATACCAAAAGCAACATAAATACCTAGTTTGCCATTTTGTATAGAATAACGTAATAGAAATTTGCGAAGAAAAATTTGTGGACATTAGTTAGGATCATTACATAAATAAATGTTGAAATATATGACAATGTGTAAAACCATAAAATTATTCTAAAATATGTTGGTTTAAACTTTTATGCATGTAATACTAATTTCATTGAGGCAGTTCTGTGATTAAAATGCATGTAGTGAATGTAGACCAATTCAAACTTTACAAGCTACTAAATTCACATGATGTAGTGAATGTAGACCAATTCAAACTTTACAAGCTACTAAATTCACATGATGTTATCTTTCACTCTTCAAATACCATCTTAGATTTTTTACTACCTTTGAATTAATATAGTCTTCTTAATGTTTACACTAATTTTTTGAAACAAATGTGCTATCAGTTATTGAGTTGGTAGTAAGGCCTTATTTCCAACTCAAGCTAAATGGATATACCAATTAGCCTTTGAGCAACACTTATAACATCATCTAATAAAATTAAGGAATTTTTTTCTTAAAACATAAAAGAGATGACCACACATAATTCCATAAACTATTATATATTATTATATATTTTACATATCTCTATAATATTTCTCAAAAACTTATATATATAAATACATTCTTTATTTTATTTTAATGTACAATTTTCTTTATCATATTTCCATACTATATAGACTGATATCTATAATAATACAAACTAATATATGACTAATACTAGACTTTAGTCTATTCCTTTAATTAAATTTAAATATATTTAATGACCAGACACTTATATCTTAATATTCATATATCTTAGTGAAAAAGTACCTACAGGCTACTTACTGTTACTGACAATTGATCTTTGAAAAATCTGATTGTGAAAAATAAAATTTTGAACCATCTCATATTTTTTATTTTTATGGACAATTGATCTTTGATAATGCAATCTCGATGAGTTCATTACATTCAACTTAAAGAAAGTCCCCTCTGTGTTTTCTGATGAGCACCCATTTTATGATGTAGGCAGAGAACAAGAACATGTTGCAGATTTGGAAAGGGGCTTCAAAATTGAAAAAAATAATGAAGACTATTGGGGATGAAGTTTAATCACATCCCTAACTAAAGTTGTGATAGGTCTGAAGGATACTTGTGCTATCATGAGAGAGATGCAAACTGAGACATGTTCTCCTTTGAATGGCAACGCTGATCCTAATATTACCCAAACAATTGTCTAAAATTGAAGGAGTTTGTTGTGATCAAGATTCCTAATAGGTGTTGCAGTTCGTATGTCACAATTCGACCTCTGTCAATTTATTTCATGAATTTGATGAGAAAGACAACCTGAAAAATCTAGCAAGTGTTAGCAGAGGTACACTACACCCCTTTGATGCATAAGAAGTTTAGTTATCAAATGATCAATGAAGGTGGTGTTAAAGTCACTGCCTAGTTCTATATTCTAGTGTCCACCTAAACAATGAATGGGAATATGCCTTTGATGGCAAGGGCTAGATGCTCCCTAGATTTACGAAAGAAGAGGACATACTAAAGGCCCTAAAGATAGAGTAACACCTATCCCTCAGCATTTATGATATATCACGAGTACCACTGTGTGTAGAATTAAAGGAATTTATTATGCCAGATACTGAGGAGGATAATCTGTGTAGATAATACTATCTTAATGAGTAGCATTCAGGTGTTTATAACACTATTCTACATAAGATCTAGATATCAAAATCAGAGTCCCCTGCAGATACTTCTTCAAGGCACCTCTGATTTCAAGCAGAATTAATAGGCTAGGATGAAAATATATGAAAAATGCATAATTACATATTAGAGTACATTATGGGTGTTGCTAAATGTTGTTAGTAACTTAAATTCAGATTAATATAGCATAGTTGGAAGCATAAAAAATTTATTGGGATCACAATATTAAAACAAGTCAAATGTCCTTTCTATAAAGTTGGTGCATTTATTTTTTAAATAATCATATTGAAAGGCCAATGTTGTTGAATATAATGAAAATATTGAGGAGTAAGAAGGAGATCTGGTATTGCGTGGTACACGATGTAGACTAAGGCATTTTTATAAATATAAAAGATGAGATCTAGGACTTTAATGTTGTGAATATCTACAGAAATCACAAACAGATTCTGCATGATAAATAACTTTACAGATATCGTGTCACTCCACCTTCTCTTTGTATAATAATAATATACATTTGCATCGACTCATGATTTTTTTTTTCAATTATTTTGTTCATCCTCCAAAAACACCATGAAAAACAATGGGAGCGCATTAATAAGTTGGTGATGGGAAAGGCACATTTGGTTTTTAAATTGCAAAATGTAAACCTTGAGTCCATGCCAGTAGCAGTCAGATCAGCAAGGCTGATGATAATAACACCGAGAGAATTGATTTGTCTATATTCAGGATAGTGGAGAAAGTGGATACACACAGTAGACTGAATGTTGCCTCCACTTTTGGAGTCCATAGCCATGATCAGCATTGTTGCCAATTGAGGGTTGAGACGTGGTGTGACAGTGATTGACACCATTCTCTTCCCAGGACTCTAAATCATATGATGGAGAATTTTGCATGAGCAACAATATCAGGGAAAACTCTCCCTGTGCTTTTGTTTAGGATTTATATAACAACATTCAGAAGTTGGATTAAAGTGAGAGATTGCAGAAAATTAAATGAAAGTCTGGTTGGTTGACTCTCTGCAATTATGGATTGAAAATATTACACAACTGAGATCCATATTTAAAAGAGAATTAATCATGCCCAACTCACTAAGAGAAATGAAGATTGGGAGGACTAGAGTTGCTTTAGCTGGAGTCATCCTTGTGGGCTTTTTGGTGGTGCTAGCTGTCTTCTTGAGTAGCCCAGGTACATGATTGACTCTGCCTTTTAATCATGCTCTTGAAAAGTAAAGAAGAACGTTCCTTTTTGGGCCATGAGCTTTCACGCTTTCACTTCTTGAAGGTACAACATGACAGAGGAAAACACAATGTCCTTCATGGCTCCTTTTCTTTGCTTGATGGGGAGGAAGGAATAGGATTGATGAGAAATGAACATGATCAAACAAAAACCTTGGTACAATGAGCCTATGCCACTGTGAAATTATTTCTCTTGTAGATATTTATGCCCAGAGATCCAATAATTATGACAATATGTATTACCTGTGTCGCTTTTCTTTCGTCATGGTCAAATGATTCCATAAGATGAAATATATCTGATATCTTCATAATCCAGGTGACAAAAACACAGATGTCATAACTTCACTAAAATCACACAAGTTTCTATGAAAATAGCTACTGCTGCAGGAGAGGATTCCCTTCTCTGATTTGGTTACGGATGCAGAGGGTTTCACAACTGTGCCAAGGTTGAATTTTGAGCATCATCAGAGAATGTCCTACTCCTCTCCTTTACTTAGTTACATCATTCAATACTTAGTACTGCTATGTTGCTCTATGATATTGCTAATGGTAGTTGAGTTGGAGATGTAGCTACCTTGTTCCATGAGACATGTTTCAACAAAGAGTAGTAGAGTGAAAGACAGAGAGTTGTTCAAGGTGTAGAGAAATAGTAACAAGAAAAAGGAGCACAAGTTATTGTTGTTTACATGCTAGGATGGCATGAGCATAGAGGGAGAAACAATGAGGTTTGGTGATGGCATGCAGTTTTGGCACAAGGTCATGCTTTTAAAATTTAACTAGGTAATATGATACAGGATCATCTCCTAAAAAGGAATAGCTATATGCGAATCATGAAAAGGAAAAGCTTAAAAAGAATCCTTAAAAGGAAAAGCTTTGTGCAAAATTACTGAGGGATAAGTGTGTGAAGGGATCACAACTGCAACCTATATAATAGTGAAAAGAGAACCTGACCCCTCGACCAATAAAATCTTAAAAGGTGTATTAAAGATAACATAAAATATATAAAACTAGTGTATAAATCGATTATTTTTTTTTTAATTATTTAATGGGTATAAAACTAGTGTATAAATCCCCTAACTATATGGATGCTACTCATATTTTCTCTAGCTACTTTAGCTAGAAACCAATTTAAGTGGAGTCCTTTATGCTCTCAGAGTTTGCATATAATTTCTTAATATTTCTTGATCTTGCAGGTGGAGGAGAAAGGAAAGTTATCTACTAATGAGTTTCAATGCCATTAAATTGACAAGAATCTATGCATTACATGCCATTAAGGCATCTAACATTGATTCGCACACAATGGAAACGTTGATCCTGATATTACCCAAACAATTGTCTAAAATTGAAGGAGTTTGTTGTGATCAAGATTCCTGATAGGCGTTGCAGTTCGTATGTCTCAATTCGACCTCTGTCAATTTATTTCATGAATTTGATGAGCAAGACAACCTGAAAAATCTAGCAAGTGTTAGCAGAGGTACACTACACCCCTTTGATGCACAAGAAGTTCAATTATCAAATGATCAATGAAGGTGGTGTTAAAGCCGTTGCCTAGTTCTATATTCTAGCGTCCACCTAAACAATGAATGGGAATATGCCTTTGATGGCAAGGGCTAGATGCTCCCTAGCTTTACAAAAGAAGAGGGCATACTAAAGGCCCTAAAGACAGAGTAACACCTATCCCTCAGCATTTATGATATATCACGAGTACCACTGTGTGTAGAATTAAAGGAATTTATTATGCCAGATACTGAGGAGGATAATCTGTGTAGATAATACTATATTAATGAGTAGTTATCCATAAATTGTCTTCAAATCAAGGCATATGATTGGTGAAGGAGAGGATCATCATGTTGTTGGATAGACAACATCAATAGATGTATCCAAAATTCATAGTTCCCTTTGAATATCGAGAATGCAATCATCTGCAACCTATTATTAATCAACATAACATACAAAAACTACTTCAAACTAACATAACTTTTGTTTCAGTACTGCATCATGACTCTTCATAACTCTAGAGACTCAGACAAGTCACAAGACCCCTGTACCATTCAGCTCTTGGTAGAGAAGATCTAATAGAAATGTTTCCAATAAAGCCAGTTCTCGTTGGAGAAACCATTGTAAATAACAACAACATAACAAGTTTCAAGCCAAAATGATGCAAGACATGTTGCCCATTATTTCAGAGTGTGACTCTTGATTTATGAGGTAAATATAGAAGACATTGTGGAAGCTTCTTGGTTGTCAATTGAGGTTTTCCACCTCATTCCATCCCCAAACTAACAAACATACTGAGATAATCAAAAGCAAGATTGCACGAAGTGGGAGCATTTTTTAGAAGCAAAGCATTGGGAGCATCATCTTCTAGAATCCCTCAAAAGTGAAATGTCCAAGAAGAATATATAAAGCTCTGTGTGTTTTTATTATGGATAAGATTATGGCTAGAAATTTTTCTCTAGTAGATAAGAAATGTATATCTGAAGTAGAGATCAAAGAGTTAGAAAAAGAGGAAGAAATCATTGACCCTACTAAATGGAATCCTCCTGAACTATCCAGTAATGATGTATATAAGAATAATATTATTCATCTCTTAAGGAATAAAGTTATGTTAAAACAAGTCGAAGTAAAAATCAAGGTGTTTGGACCTGCTACTCAAATAGTTGCACTTAATATTTTTCACTGATGAAGATATAATCCTATCTCCATTTTGGAGGTATAAGAATAGGGTTGGAACCCCTTTTCTGAAGAGGAATTAATACTCCTTGCATGGTTGAACTGTTTGATATCTGTCATAAGGAATATGAACATGCAAGAATAGGTACAATAATGGGAAATTTAGCTACTAGTTGTCTGTATGGTACTATATATCCAGACTATGTTGTTAGCTTAACAAATAAGCATATTAAGCATGCATGGAAACTACTAATCGAAGTCGAAGGAATTATTATGGTTGATGAAGTTGAATATCTTTCAGTAATGGTACAAACTTCATCCCAACTTAATGATACTACTCATCCAAAACTAAAACAACATGTGTTAAAATATTGCATAACAACTGGTACTTCAAATATTGAGGTAGAGGGAGTTGGTTATGAAGAAGTTGGTCTTCCTTCCGATTGGTATTTTCAATATCAATCTTTAGAGGGTCAGAAAAAATGAGAAAAATATCCAAGAAAAATTGTGACTAGGAATGGTCAAATATAGTTTCTACAAGATAGGCAAGAAATTCCAAAACCAATCATTAAGCCACCAAGATATAGTTTTTCTAATCATATGAATAAAGCCCAAATTGTAAATACAGAAGCATCATCTAGTAATAGTGAGTCCAAGTTGTATATTATAGAAGACAAGGGACTGTATGTTCCAGATGAAAAACTGTTTTTGGCTAAGGCTTTCAGGATCAGCTCAATACGAATTGTAGATGAACCAAACGTTCCAAAACATTATAAATATTTACTTGGTTCATTAAAAGAAGATAGTTTTCCATTAAAAGCCTTCCGAATTCCAAATTCATCTAAAGCTACATCATAAGAATGGAATTATAATAATCATAAATTTTCCTGTGGTGGAAATGGCCTCCCAAAACAAAATATAGTACTACAAGTTCAACAAACTATAAACAACCAACTACAAGAGTTGATTGTGCTCCAATGATAGAAAATATGTCAATGATCCAAAGGATCTTAATGAACTTTATCAAATCAACAATAACATAGCCAACTAGTGTCATCATGCTGAAAGTGCAATAGATGATTTGGGATCACAAGGAGACTTAATATTGCAGAATTTAAAGCTAATTCATGATGAACAAACTCAAGCCAAAATAGAAAAAGAAGAACGAAGAAGAATCAGAGAAGAAAAGAAAAAGAATAAACAAGAAAGATAAAAGTTTGATAACTTAAGATCTTTCACAAGAATGACATATGACTCTGAAGATGATAGTGAATCAACTTGTTTCTTAAAGAAAGAACTAGAAAAATACCTTTCACTTTCAGAGGGGGAAAGTAGTAGAAAGAAAGAAAAAGGAACTAAGTTTGAAATTAAACCAGAATTAAAAAAGAGTCAGTTGAGTATGACTAAAGTTGCAAAGTTGTGTCTTGATTTTATAAGACCCAGTCTCAACAAAGCCCACATTTTTCATTATGTTCCTAAATACCCAAAAGTTGAAGAAAGTCTGATGGCAACCAACAATAATGGCTATATTTTAGACTTAGATGGAACAAATAATCCAACAGATGCAATAAGGGTATGGATCGGTCCATTATGAAAAATGCAATATACAACTAAATTAGATAACAATGCCATTTTTGGATAGCTGAAAATATAATGACTAGAATAGTATATGATTGGTGAATGTCTCCATCTCAAGAAAAAAGAGATGCAGTCATCCCAACAGGGTTAGATATATTAGAAAAACTTCTCAAAACAAAATTTTGTATTGAACCACATGATACAAAGAAAAGAGCCATGTATGATTTGTCCAGAATGGAAATCTGCGATTCCAGAAAACTAGAAAGATTTTCCCAATAATATTTTAGAGTGGTAATGAAAGAAAACCTTCAAGATGATTTCATGACCAAAGTTACATTTTGTTATAAACTACCTCATAATATATGTGAACTGGTTATGAAAGACCTAGAAGAGAAAAGAATTCTATATGGAAAATCAGTGATGGAAAAGGGGGCTTCCTTTATTCCCAACAGGATATAACAAATGAGGCAGTGGCATATTTCAAAAATCAGTATAAAAGATCGAATAAATGCAAAATCCAGGATATTCTATGGGGAATTGATCTGTTCCCACAGATGTTTGATGGTGATTTAAATGATCAAATATTCCAGCCAGTTTCAGAGGAGGAGCTGCTTGCTACTATAAAATCCTTTAAAAGGGACAAGAGTCCTGGTCCAGATGGCTGGACGATAGAGTTATTCATTCATTTCTTCGATATCATCAAAGTTGATCTATTGAGGATGGTAGAGGGTACCAAAATGTCGGGTAGTATCAATCAAAAAACTCCTCCACTAACATAGCGCTCATTCCCAAAAAGGGGGATGCTCAATCTTTCAAGAATTTTAGGCCGATTTCGCTATGTAACATCTCCTTCAAGATTGTTTCAAAGATCATAGCTGAGAGAATCAAAGGAGTTTTTTCAGAGTTCCTAACAAAGGAGCAACACGGTTTTTAAAAGGTAGAAACATTCATGATGCAGTTGCAAGTACTCAAGAGGGTCTGTATGCTATTCATTCAAAAAAATGTGATGCGATTATTCTCAAGATCGATCTCTGGAAGACATACGACTGCTTGGATTGGGGCTTCATCAGGTGTTTGCTCGCAAAGATTAGGTTGAGAACCAACATGATCAACTGGATCATGGCTTGCATTGAAATAGTGGACTATGTGATCATCATCAATGGGATACCATCTCCTTTCTTCTGTGCGGAAAGGGGTCTTCGTCAAGGATGCTCCCTCTCCCCGCTTTTATTTATTCTGGCAATGAACTCTCTTAGCCTGTATATCAATAAGGCTGTCAAGGAAAACATGTGCCGCCCCCTAAAAATCTGCAGAAATATCTCAATCTCTCACAATTTATTTGTAGATGATATCATCTTATTCGGCTTGTTTTGCATGTTCACTTGGATATGCTTCTATGAAATCATAAAAAATTTCCAAAAGGCTACAGGTTTTCAAGTTAACAATGAGAAGTCAACAATCTATCACAATGATATAAATCAAGAAGCTGTTGCATGGTTATCTGATCTTTTTGGAATTAATGTGCAATCTATCAGTTGTGGTATTAAGTACTTGGGTTTTCAGATAAAAGCTAATGGTTACTCAAAAACTGATTGGAAATGGATCCTGGATAGATTCTACAGGAGGATTTCAGCTTGGGAATTCAGATGCCTCTCTTTGGTGGGAAGAGTGATTCTGGTGCAATCAGTATTAAATCAACTCGCGGTTTACTGGGCGCATTTATTTTTTCTTCCTGCGAGTATTATTAATAGCATGAATAGATTAACAGCTAACTTCATTTGGGGTGGTCAAGTGGATAGGAGGAAATACCATCTCACAAAGCTATCCAGTATCTCTTTACCAAAGAGCATGGGAGGTTGGGGTTTGATCGATATGCGCTCCTTCGGAAAGGCCCTTTTATGCAAGTCGCTGTGGAGAGCTGTTCATGGTGAAGGTCCATGGAGTAACATGATTCAGTCGAAATACTTAGGAAGGAAGGACTTACCGTTCTGGTTCAGAAAAGGAAAGATCGGTGCCTCATATGGTTCTTCAATTTGGCTCAGCTTTCGCAAGATTGAAAACTATTTTTTGAAGAACTTAATCTGGCATTTTCAATCTGGTAGTAAGATTCTTATTGGTAAGGATCAGTTCAAGAGTGGCACTGAGGAGGTCAATGTACCAGAGTCTTTATTGAATTTCTTTCATAGAAGAGGTCATTTCTATTGGGATAGTTTGATTGCGGGCTGGCAGGGACCCATTCCTCTGTGGAAAGATGCAGACGTTCTGGAAATGCCTCAGGCGATCGCACTTCAATGGGATTGCATCAGGGCGGGCCTTAGAAACTGTGGCATTTTTCGTTCTGTGGATTCTGATTATCTTATATGGAATCTTTCGAAAGAGATGAACGTAGTAAGAGTTAAAGATGTATATCAGCATTTAATTGGCTCGAAGCTTCTTGCGCGCAATCCTGTTTTCCCTCGAATTTTCTGGAAGGATGGTTGCCCTTCAAAAATGATTCTTTTTGCTTGGCTAACCTTCCACAACAAGAATTTAACCTGGGAAAATTTAATGAAAAGAGGATGGCACGGGCCAGGTCTATGTTCATTATGTAGGTCAGAGGGGGAAAGTAATGTTCACTTGTTTTTAAAATGCAAAAAATCGCAACAAATATGGCAGGCTTTGGAGATCAGTTATGGAATTCAGCATATGACGCATGCTTCAATTTCTGAAATGTTTCTATGGTGCAGCGAGCAGAAGGAATCATGGAGAAGGATCTTCATCTTTTCTCTGTGGAGCATTTGGAAGTGGCGTAACAGCAATATATTCAATGGCATTAAATCTACTTGCTCGGAAATCTTCTTTAAAATTGTTGCTTCCTTTGAAGCCCTTCCGCAGAAGCCTATCAATCAAAAAAAGGTCGCATGTACTGATCAATCAAAGGAGCTCTCATCTTTCCCTAAGGCGTTCTTCGACGGAGCTGAGCAGAAAGGCTCTTGTGGCTGTGGTATACTCATTATGATTAATGAAAACACTCATTTTTCCATTCACTGGAATGGGGGGAAAGGCTCCAACAGTAAAGCGGAGGCTATGGCTCTCGCTGGACTATTAAAATTTTGCCTCTTTCTTGATATTCAGCATGTCTCGGTATTTGGAGATTCGAAAGTAATGGTAGATTTCGTCTCAAGAAAAAATCATATATTAATGCCTCACCTGATTGGCTGGATGGATAGGATCAATTTCTTCTGGGGTTGTTTGGTTGGAGGCACAATTCACCATATCAGTAGGGACAAAAATTTGCAGGCCGACTCTCTGTCAAAAATGGGTCTTCAATCAGCTCCAGGATTATGGTTTTTGCAGGTTTTTTCTGAAGGGGAAATCTTTTATATCCAAGAGTTTTCTCTCCCGGACTTCTAGGTTGTGTAACTTTGTTTCACAGGTTCTCCTTGGATCATTTTGGTTTTATGATGCTGCTTCATGATCTCTTTCTCGGCAGAATCCTCTTCCTTTGTCTTTGCTCATGTATATATTTTGCTTCAGATAGTCGATATCTGCTTTTGATTTGCGCCCTCTATGATCTTTGGATCTTTATACAATGGGTATCTCCCAGATCTGTCTCTCCTGGTAGGAACCATTTTGTTATCTGGATATGCTTCCATGCTGTTCCATTTTTATTTGACCCAATGTTATGGGTCATCTACAGATGTAAACATATTGCCTTTTATATCTCTCATATAATATAATATTTAGCTTTTTTCGTCCTGAAAAATATTTGTTGGAAAAAGAATGCTCAAGATAATGCTATAAATCCTTCTCAAGAATGTTGTAGAGAAGTGCTTCCATGGATGCCAATGAAGAAGAAAAATCATAAGAAAAGATATGGAAAATATAAGATCAAGAAGATATCTAATCTTAGAAAACCATTTAAAAAATACAGGTACATTAAAAGAAGACAGAATGCTATAAAAGAAGGTTGTTACTTCATATGTAAAGAAAAAGTTCATTTTGCGGCAAAATGTCCAAAAAGCAAGTCTTCAAAGCTAAAAAAATGTACAAAAATAGATGAATTTGTAGATAATTGGCCAGTTGTCGAGTCAGAAGATGAAGTTTCTGATGTATATATGTTAACAAAAACTGAGGAAGAAGAAGAAAAGGAAATTGAAGTGCATAACAGTTTAAAAATGAACAAATATGATTCAGATTTTTCTGAATGTGAAGAATGTGAATATGAAATTACAGAAGAAACAGAAGAAAGTTCTAAAGAAACTGAAATAGATTCTCAATCAATAGAAAGCTCAGAAGAAGAAAAACAATAGAAAAGAAAACTGATATTTTTTCTCTAGCTCCTAGTTTGTGTCCAAGGCCAAAACAAATTGAATCTTCATCTACTATTGTTCCCAATTAAATTGATGAAGTTGCAAAGTCAAATTTCTTAAAGGAAATTGTCAGAACAAATAATCTTCTATATATACCTATTGAAATTTAAGTTGGAAAAGAATGGTTGCAGTTGGATGAATTTATTGATACAGGTGGTTCTAATAATTTGGCTTGTCCCAGCTTATTCAAAAAACAATGGAAACCATTAAGGAATATTCTCACCTCTGAGACTATTGGAGGAAAGATTACTCTTACACATTATGTTGATGATATCAAGATGAAGTTGGGGAGACAAATCATAAATATTAGTGCAATTCAACATTATGATTCAACTAGCAGTCTATTATTGGGTATGCCTTTTATCTCTTATGTACTACCAGCAACAATTTCAGAAGATAGAATTATTTTCAACATCAAGAAAAAAGTTGTTAGTGTAAAAAGACTAACATTAGCATATTTTGAAATTAAGGGAAAAATAATAAATCAAAACAAAAGGAGTTCATCAAGAAAGACTGAAAATGATTCCATAGATTGGAAAGAAGTTTTACAAAAATATGAAGAAAGAGTCAGTCATAGAAATAAAGCTTTAAAAGATGAATCCTGGTCTGTTGAATAAAAAGAAGTATATAATGAATTAAACAAATTATGTTCAAACAATCCTCAAGAATTTTGGGATACGACAAGCCCACAACAAGAAATCGAGACTTTACATGATAATGGAGTTAAAGGAAAACTCATACCTTATACACCTCAATATGAACAGGAGATTAAAAATCAGGTGAAAGAATTAATATATCTAAACTTGATATCTGAATCCAAATCTCATTATTGTTGTTCTGCATTTGTGGTTAGAAATCATGTAGAAATGGTAAGGGGAAAAGTAAGAATGGTGATAAATTACAAGCCATTAAATGTTATCACAAAATATTTTAATTATCCATTACCCAGGCAAGAAGTCATTATGAAAAAGATTCATAATAGTCAAATCTTCTCAAAGTTTGATATGAAATCAGGCTATTATCAAATTCAGATTAAACCAAAAGATAGACACAAGGTTGCATTACCCTGTCCACCCAAACCAATAGCAATGCCAAACACTTCATAAGAAACCTCAATACCAATGCCTTCAACTATGCAAGGAAAATACCTCTGGAAAATACAAGGAAAATACATCAAATTGAAAGGAAAATACCTTTGGAAAATAAACCCTTTGCTGTGTTCCTTGAAACATCTAGCTCAGCTTCCAATGCCTTTGCAAAATCATAATGAAAGCCCCAGCATACAAAAACTAAAACAATTTGCCACCAAAATGATTTTCAACCTCTACACCAAAACAAATTCAGTGGTTTCAGCCGGCTTGTTTCCATTTTCAGCCAACCTAGCCTGCTATTTCCTATTGCTTCCCACTCAGCTGGCACCCCTGTCTCCCACTTTTCCTATGAATTATGGTCTCTTAATATCTATCTCCCGCCACCCACCAATAAAGGATTATGTGCTCTGCTGCCCTGAATGCTCGTAAGGGGTATAACCATTGGGCCTGCTTCCCTGAATGCTCATTAGAGAAACCCTCATCTCATGGCTCTCAAACCCTAAGCGACTCTCAAACCCTCGTCTCGTGGCTCTCAAACATTGGTGTTGGTCTCTCCATTTTCTTGACAAACCCTCCATTCCAATGGGGCAAATGAGGCCCTCATTCCACACATAAATTCTGATACTCCTCTAACACTGACGTTGTAATCAAACCAAGAAAATTTACAGCATTAGCTGTGGGCAACCTCTCCATGGTTCCAAACACCATGCTTCACAAGAGATGGATCAGTATGATGACTTGTTCTCGAGATATGATGTCATAGAAAGATAATGGAAATGTCCCTAACATTCGATGGTTATCATTGGGATCTATTAGTATCAGGTTATTCTCATTGGTATTTGTTATACCATGTCCTAATCTCTGATACCAGATACTTTGGTAAACTATATGTTGGCCAGTTGATACACTATGTTGGAGTTCGCTTGTAATAGAGGTATTCATTATGTCGTTAGCCCAATACCTGACAAATGATATTATGTCCTTTGGTTCTTAATACCCATTTTGGATAGCTCTTGGTCATAGCCCCCTTATTGGACATATTACCAAGCATTGAGGCTAGGACCCCCAAACACCAAATTTCCAAATAGTCCAAAAATCTAAAGGGGAACCAATCTCTAAATTTCTCCAAGGAAAATAGCCATATAGAATGGATTTCCTCAATTTGTCTCCAAAGATGGAAGATATTTTTAGAGGGCATGGGTCTACCAAAATGACTTCTAAAACTACAAAGTTCCTTGTTATCCTTGAATGTATCCATACTCCTTCATCTCACTACCATATTCTAGGCCTTTCCTTTAGTTTCTTTAGTATACTTTACCAACTCGAGAGTTCTTTAGTGAAATCTTTAATACTTTCCGCCAGATGTTCTGAGAATACTCTTTCCCTTAAGTATCATTTTCTGAGATCAAGGCTTATATTTTTGTCTCAAAGTCCATATCATCCACAAGACTCTTTGATCAGTTCAATAAACTTAGAGAATTTTTGGCCCCTCTACGAATTGACTATGAACACTATTAATAATTGTGACTAGTAGTCCATTAATCACATGCTTAAGTGAACCATTACATCCCTATTCATAGTCATGAAAAGAACATCATAAATGCACATTAAAGATTGATTAAAATGCATATGAATACTATACAACCATTGCATCCAACTCTATTATTCACATTATAAATAGACATCACATATGCCATAATATCCATTTAGCATATTAGTGCATACATATACTCATTTCATCAATCATCATTTGTTTTTTATTAACATGGTTTACATTCCAAAGTTGAATTCCACAAGGGTACTTATGTAATGAATATTTTGTGTTGTCTACAACTCATGAAGGGTGAGCCATGTTCTACCTCACCATAGTCTTAGCTACACTGCATTCATTCTTGAATCTGGCCACCCCCATGCTAAACCATGAAGCCATGAGGGAATTTTTCACTCAACATTATAGGGTGGGGTCAGGAAGGTCATTCCCCTTCATGAAGTTAACTCATTAGTTCCATTAAAGTCTCGTTAAACCTAGAGTATGCCCAATCATTATGGGTGATGTCTCAACTACGATACATAACAAGAAACCAGAAAAGGGAAAATATCTTATAGGATATCAATGGTGTAGGTATGAAGGCCAATATCCTTCATCCACATAGAATTTAATATCATATCTTTCATACCATTGATCCAAGGATGGTTCTCATCGAAAGTGTGGCCACAATGGACCCACACAACACAAAGAGAGGCATTCTCAATGCTTCCTTTCTACACTTCTCATGTGTGGTTTCAATAAGATTTCTAAAAAGATGGACATTCTAGGAATGCGCAACTCAAAGGGATTCTTTCACTCATCGAGTATTCCTTTGATGCTTCACCAAATGCTTTTATGCATATGTTTTAGCTGCTACAACCACCCTCCAAAATTTTGAATTCATATAATTTTTGGAGCCCTTATTGATAATATTCTTGATATGCCTAAGTGGTCAAGGTCACTCTGAACTTGTTTGAAATCCCCTCAGTGTTTGAATTCATTCGAGTTTTCTTTGAAAATCCCTAAGTGTAAACACACTTTTCCCTCACAAGCTTCGTGCTCTTTCCCTTTGTAGTGCACCTTTGTTTGGAAATCTAGTTCACTTCTCAAAACCAACGCCAATCATGATCAATGCAAGCACATCTCTAAACATTAGTCGACCCCCCTTGTCGCAAGAATATGTGTTGGGTGCACTTCAAAAGGCCAACGAGCTCACACATGTGAGCTAGTTATAAATATAAGCCCTCCCCAATAGTTCATTTTACAGTTTGTTTTGTTGCTTGGAGGTTCACACACTTTCTGAGTATATAGCAAGGCTTCCATTTGTGATTGCACTGCACGCTCCTTATGGGTAAGCTCTCCTTTTTTGCACTAAAAAAATGCACTTATGACTTTGTCATATCAGTCCCTTGTTTTTTTCATATGCACCTCTTCGTGTACCTTGAATTTTCGCTTTCCTTGAATAGTTGAACGCATATATTTGTATGTGTGTGTGTGTGTGTGTGTGTGTCAATTGTTGAATTTTCGTTTTGATTGGTTTGCTATGTGCTTGCATTTTTTTGTGTCTATACTTAGTTAAATATTTGCGTTCTTGGTTTACCTATCCATCTCTTGTTATTAGAAACAAGACTTCCTATGAAATGTGGTATGGCCACATTCCGTCGGTGAGGAATCTCACAGTTTTTGGTTCCTCCTTTTATGCCTTCGTACCAAAGGAACAGATAAAAAAACTCAGTGCAAGGAGTCACAAATGTATCTTCTTTGGGTACTCATACCTCCAAAGCATACCATCTCTATGATGAAGTGAATAAGAATTTTATAATATCTAGAGATGTGATCTTTCTTGAGTCTTCCAAGATTGACAATGTTATTGAGTGGTAGCTTAATCGTTTGGATATATTCAAACATGCAAAGTATTTTCAAGAGTTTGATAGTGATATTCCACATCTCCTTATCTTAGCTCTATACTTTATATGAAGAGCCTTGAAGAAATAAGTTCGAAGGAAATTCCTTCCCCTGCTTTGTCAGGAAAGAGCTAAGAGATTGCTGGTAGCACATAGCCAAATCTGACAAGCAGTGAGGGTACATGCAAGATACAAGGCAAGGATTAATGAAAATGAGTAATGTAAAGGAGTGTACTGACCATATACATATCATCAAACATCTTTCATCCCACTTAGGATGCCTTGCATCATGCCTAGTTAGTCATAAGATCATGCTAGTCACAACCTCCAATACCTAGAAATGGTTTGGGCAGATTCTAAACAGTTTGGGAGATATTAAAATAATTAATATTTTTAATGGAGTTCCCAAGTCTAAACTTAAGGAAAATAAAATATTAATGTGAATTAATATAAAACTGTGTTAGAAGAGTCCAAAAGTCAGGGATCAAGCCACAGTTAATATTAGCCATTGATTAGGGACTTAAGATCGGCTATTGAATTGTCAATGAGAAAATTATAAGAGGAGGCTTGAGGATCACTTGGAGAACACAATGAGTTGATCAAGAATTCGATTTTCTAGGGAAGAGCTTGCTGAGGAAATCAAAGGAGTGATCAGATTTGCAGCTAAGGGGGAGTGAATACAGAAGTAGAGAGGCAGATAGGGTATCGGGAGCATTAACGCAGAATCCTAAAGAGAGGGACACAGAGCCAGCTAGAGGCCACGCAGAGCGAGTAAGGGCCCACGCAGAGGTAGCCAGGAGTTGTGCAGTGCCAGATAGAGCCAGAATGGGTGACACAAAGTCTCTAGAGGCTGACGCAGTGCCTCCATAGGATGAAGCAAGGCAAGTTGGGGTGACGTTGGGCTAACACTGGGCCAGAGAGGCTAACGCAATCCCTAGAGGTAGATGTTGGAGATTTCGTGGGGCAGATTGGAGCAAAGAGTTGTGGGATTGTTCATCTGGGGTTTTAGCTGGAATATTTGTCTCCAACTGAGAGGTACTACTGCCGAGACCATTCTCTATTGGGTGAGCCAGTTTGGCACCCAGATTGTATTTTGAAACTGCTTAACAATAAAACCCTCAGATAGATGCACCGGTTTTCACGCATTTGGCTTTTCTGGGGACATTAGTCCAAAAACAACGGTGTCACTTGTGTGCATGTTGTTCCTTGAGTTGATGATCTGTAATGTGTTGAGCATGTCCTTGTATTTATTTTCAGTATTTACGTGGTGAATAACTTGTTAATTAAACAGAATAAGTAGGCAAAAATTAATCAAAAAGTACATGAAGGATTTCTAACAGTTAGACTTAAAAATTCCAACATGGTATCGGAGCGTGGTTGCAGATCACAAAATAACTGAGGGCATCATCTGAGCAGAGAAGCAGTAGAAGAAACAACTATCCCGAGTAACAGAAGTTGTTCCTAGTGGAGAAACATTGAGGAAGGGGTGACGCAGTGCCTGCATCATCAAGTTTGATCTGGGAGGAGGATCAGCACAGTGGCAGAAGGGAGAAGACCTGAACTATGCAGTGCGTGGTCATCTTTCTAAGTCAGGAAGGATTGACGCTCGTGGCCAGGAGGTGCGGATTTTGCTCGTGTTGGGATTGCATAGAGCCTAGAAGCTCTAACCTTCAGTTTGCTAAGGCAGAAGAGGTTATGGTTAAGTTACAGAGTGAAGCTGGTGGGGTACTATGGTAAGAACAATACCCAACAGGGTAAGACCAAGGAGGAGGGAGTTGTTACCGAGGATTTCTAGCTAAGAAATCCAGATCAATGGTGCAGCTACACTAACGATTGGAGTGGGGGCATCTTGACATTGGCAGAGGGGTTTCCAAGAGGGAAATTGAGGCTCAGAGGGAGTCACAAAGAAAACTTCCAGGAGGGAAGTAGAGGAGCAGCGAAATAGCAGTGAACAGGGTAAGAGACCAGGACAGACTTGACAGAGCCTCAAACTTCATAGTCTGGAAGGCCAAAATCTTGTTCGTTCTAGACATGAATCGTCTTAAGCACTTCGCCTTGAAGACGATAGCAATCCCAATTGACCCAGCTGAGAACAATAAGTACGAGGAGGCAATGGCGAGGGCCAAGAGCATCATCCTTGATGGGGTCAAGGACCATGTGGTACCACATATTGCCAAAAAGGACATGGAAAATGCGATGTGGGAGGCCCTGACAAAATTGTATCAACATACTTCTGTGTAGAGGAAGATGCTCCTAGAAAATCAGCTATGGTCATACCAGATGCAGAAGGGAGAATAGATCGACACCTTCCTCGATCGATTGAAGGAGATTCGGGATTAGCTCACTTCCATAGGTGTCATGCTGGATCAAGAATTGATGGTGAGGACAGCCTTGAATGCAATCTTAGAAGACTGGAAGGTGTTTTTCCAGAGCATATTGGGTAGGTCGACCCTTCCAGATTGGGAGGAACTGTGGGCAGCTCTTTATCAAGAAGAGATTAGAAGGCTGACCAAGACGAGAATCAGCGGTAAGGGGGTTAGAATCAAGGAGGAAGAGGAGGATGTTGCCCTAGCATCTGAGGGAAAGCAGGAGAAATAGAAGAAGGACCTCTCCAAGGTCAAATGCTTCCACTGTGGGGAATTGGGTCACTATGCGAGCCAGTGTCCGAGGAAGAAGAGAAAGGGAGAGGCTTTCGAGACCAAGGCTACGCTAGCAAGGGCGGAGAAGGAAGTGGAGACAGATGATGACCATGCCATGAGTGCTCACATGCCACTTGAGAGGAAGTGGGGAGACATCGAGTTGTAGTCAGACGAACTACAGGCAATGAGGGGCAGGATCCTCGAGGTACCCAGCCTCTTGGATTATACCTTGCTACGGAAGCCTTGAAGAGGAGCAACAGTACTGGCGGATGTCAGTGGAGACGGTTGCGAGTGGAGCAATAGAGGGAGCTATAGTGCAGGATTCCCAGGACAGCATGAAGCAGTAGTGCGAGATGCATGGAGTTGTTGTAGCAGCGCAGAGGTCAGAGAAGGGGCACTTGTCAACAACAAAGGGAGTTTCAGCATCACGGGTGTCTCTAGCCTCACAAACATGTCAGAGTTGGGAGATCAATTAAATACCTCTCAGTAACTGAGTTGCATTGCAACAGTTAGCAGTGGCAATGCTATGGGCAACACGATGCAGCATGATGAGAGGGGTTGTCGTATGGATGCAGAAGTGGCAGTGACAAGGCCATGGGTAGCAGTACATGATGCAGCAGTGCAAAGGATGATGGGAAGTAGGCCTAGCATCAACACAAGGACCAATGCTTTATGATCAAGATGATGCTCAGTGAGGAGTATTACTAGACCAGAGTCCTCGCTAAGAGGGAGTGTTGATTTGGGGTAGCACTGGATGTGCTCTAGCCATGAAAATTCGTGGAGAGGCTAAAGCACATGAGATATCCAATACCTAGAAATTGTTTGGGAACATTCTAAACAATTTGGGAGATATTAAAATAATTAATATTGTTAATGGAGTCCCTAAGTCTAAACTTAGGGAAAATAAAATATTAAATTGAATTAATATAAAACTGTGTTAGAAGGGTCCAAAAGTCATGGATCAAGCCATAGGTAATCTTAGTCATTGATTAGGGACTTAATCTCGGCCGTTGAATTGTCAACAAGAAAATTATAAGAGGAGGCTTGAGGGTCACTTGGATAACACACCAAGTTGATCAAGAATTCGATTTTCTGGGGCAAGGCTTGCTGAGGAAATCGAAGGAGTGATCAGAGTTGCAGCTGAGGGGCAGTGAATATAGAAGTGCAGAGGTAGAGAGGGTACAGGGAGCATCAGTGTAGAAGCCGGGAGAGAGGGATGCAAAGCCAACTAGAGGCCACGCAGAGGCATCCAGGAGCTGTGCAGTGCAAGAGAGAGCCAGCGTGGGTGACATAGAGGCTCTAGAGGCTGACGCAGTGCCTCTATAGGCTAACACAGGGCAAGTTGGGGTGACCCTAGGCTGACGCTGGGCCAGAGAGGCTGACGCAGTCCCTAGAAGCAGATGTTGGAGATTTCGTGGGGAAAATTAGAGCTGAGAGTTGTGGGATTGTTCATCCGAGGTTTTAGCCAGAATATTTGTCTCCGACTAAGAGGTACTACTACCGAGATCATTCTTTGTTGGGTGAGCTGGTTTGGTACCCTGATTGTATTCTGAAACTTCTTAATAATAAAACCCTCAGATAGCTGCACCGGTTTTCCTGCATTCGATTTTTCTGGGGACATTAGTCCAAAAACAATGGTGTCACTTGTTTGCTTGTTTCTCCTTCAGTTGATGATCTGTAATGTGTTGAGCATGTAATTGTATTTATTTTCAGTATTTACATGGTAAATAACTTGTTAATTAAACAGAATAAGTAGGCAGAAATAAATCAGAAAGTACATGAATGATTTCTAACAGTTAGACTTCGAAATTCCAAGAGATGATACATTCTATGTAAAGATAAAAGCATGAACGACTCTTAAGATTGAAAAGGGAAGCTTGAGATCATCAACTTACCAATAAGTGACTAAGGAATGATCGATCACAATATCTATAGTAGGATCCGAAATTTAAGTGCAGGCCAAAATTTTGGAGGGTGTTGTAGCCGCTACAATAGAGCCTTCACCTTCTTGCTAGCTTCTTTTTCAACCAGTATCTTGAATTCTACGAACTTGGAGAATGTCTCATCTTTCTTCCACATGAAGAAGATCCAACACTTCCGTGAGAAGTCATCAATAGAAATGACAAAATATTTGTGTTTGACAATGTAGGTTATCGAGAAAGGTCCATAAACATCATAGTGGATCCTTTCTAGGACTGCATGTGCTTTTTTGTCCCGATCATGGAATGTGGATTTTATGTACTTCTGCAACGTACATCCGTTTCATACATCTTAGTGCTTAAGTTCTCCTTTAGGGAGGCCAGTGGTTATCTGTTGTATAATATTTGAGGTACCATGATGCAAATGACCAAGTATTTTGTGCCAAATTTCATCGACATCGCAACCTGCACTTTCTCTGCCTTAGTGCTTAATGCAACACAGTCTTCCACATCTAGCTTATATAGGTTCTTCACATGAACCCCAATCTGGTTCACTTGTCCCGTGGCTATGTGTCTGAGAAACGCTTTTCCTTTGTTGAATATCACTTCACAACCATGGTAAACCAACCACTTGGTGAATGTTAGTAGACAGACCCCTAATCCTTTATCTTTACCTTTTTTTACTAGCGCCTCATATTGAAAATTTGAAGACAAAATATTTATTTTCTCTTAAAAAATTGTCTTAAAATCCCCCGCCGTATAGCAGTGTCGAATGCAATGATAAACAAGTTGTCTCTAATCGTATCAGCAGATATGAAAGGGACAGAAGAGGAATTGATGTCCAAGAAATTGTAAATGTTGTCGCATTCTTCTTAGCTGATTACCCCCACAAAACAAAGAGCCCAACAAATCGTTGTCTTTATATAAGATAACGTGAATGGTAAGTAAAATAACAAACTCGGTATAGGTGCAAGACAATGGTTGTGTGCAAGCTGGCGAACTTAGGGCGCAATGTTAGAGTCAATTTTGCAGTTGTTAGATAATATTGCCTTAAATTGATATGTTTGTGTCTTAATTGTTAATTGTATTAAATAGGCTTCATCTAAAGTGGCCATTATCTTAAATATAAAGTTTTGTCTTAAAATATTTTTGTCTCAAACTATTTTTGTCTTAAATATAAAGTTTTGTCTTAAAATAATTGTCTTAAATTGTTTTTGTCTTAAATATAGAATTTTGTCCTTAAATGTTTGTCTCAAACTAATTTTGTCTTAAATATAAAGTTTTGTCTCAAAATATTTTCGTCTTAAAATATTTTTGTCTCAAAGTGCTTTTGTATTAAACTACTTTTTTAAAACAATTCAATTGATATTAAATTTTAATATAAAACTGTCTTAAAAAATGTCTTAAAAGTGTCCTTGGTGTAGTAGTCAATTAGTGCAATTGTTATTATTATTACAATTAAAGATAGATACCACATTACAGATTTCAAGAATATCACAGAAGTTGAAGGTTACCACATTACAGATTTAAGGAATATCACAAAAATTGAAGGTTACTGGAGGTTAAACAATTAACCCCTTTCCTAACCGTCATTCTAATCTACAGATTCAAATACACCACCAGGAAATACAGGGTAGAGGGGAAATCCACTGAAAGGAAAAAGGGTTAACAAAATATATTCTCCAGAAAAGTATTAAGTTGAATGATAATAAGAAACGTGGGAAATTTAGTTGAATTAACGTGGGGAATAAGAAAGCATATATTAAGGTACCTCCATGACTTGAGGAGCTCAATCAGGTCCAAGGCCATTTGTTAGTTGGTACTCCCCCCCTATGCCATTATCTCCAATTACAATGTTCATCTCGAATGTTGCGGCATTGCCATCATTCCACCTAGGCTCACCTTGGAATTCGGCAGTCAATTGATCTTGTGATTGAGCCTGATAGTGTTCGTGTTCTTGTTAAACCACAAGACAATACATATAGTACCTAATAACTTATGTCATAAATTTTCATGAATTTGCTCTGACTCCTTAAACATAATCTATTAGAGACATGATACCTGAATGTACATTCCGTTGTAGGCTTTGATATGGACTTGGTTCTTGTTTGAGGGATTTCTTATGATTTGAAATGTTTCCCACTCTTCGGGTGTGTTAGTCACAGCATCCACACTTCCACCTCCTGCATTAACGGCTCGAACAAATTGTTTATTGAAGGCTCTAAGCTGGTAGGTACCATCTCTCACACGCCATATCTGTAGTTGTAATTTTTACCAACATGGATTTTTAAGCCCTTCTCGTTCATGTGACCCAAATGCTTATGCCATAGATCTGCTGAATTTTCTTCTTTTGTGATAGCAACCAAATTTGATTTTCCTATTAGTGTCTTCAATGTGCATAATGTTCCTGTCTTGGGTCCTTTGGCCACGACCAATGCACCTTTGCTAATTTTCTAGCCTCCTTTTCCAAAGCTTGTCGAATAGCCTTCATCATCCCATCGTCCCATAGAGATTAAACTCATGTGCATTTCTGGTACATGCCTGACCTGTTTCAACAATATATCTTGTCCATCTTTGATTGGATCCTTGACTCTGGGGCATCTCACCATGTAACCCCATGCAAAGATAGTCTTGTTTCATATAATCCTGGTGATTATGGTAGAGTGCATTTGGGGAATAATCATTTTTGCAGTATTGTTGGAGTGGGAGATGTCCAATCTTGGAGATCTAGAAACTAATGGCAGTGTGGAGATCTAGAAAGATATGATCTAGAAGGATCTAGAATCCTGAGTGAATTTGGCTTCACACTTAACACAACTTGCACAGCTTAATTATCTCACCTTAGAAACCGCAAATTTTCTGCTAATTGGTTCAAAAAATTTTGCAAATTTTATACAAACCTTAAAAGTATCCCATCCAAAACGACTTCCTCTGTTCACTGCAAGGTTTTTACCGCCTCCATCTTCTGCAACAACGTAGGTACCCAACTTAATTGATTTAAGTTGAATTTGTGCTCTATGGTGAGTGATTAAGAGATAAAATAAATTTAATTCTCTGAAAAAATAATATTTCATAATAATAATAATTTTGTTGGAAAAATGAATAAATTTTGATGTGATTATCACAGAAAATATTTCTCAAAAATTTGATATAGATTAACTTTAATTCAATAATAATAATAATCTAATTTAAATTCATGCTAAGTGAATGTATTATGCTTGATTGCGAGACAAAGTCCCTTATGTATCAAAATCCAGAAGCATCAATTAAATTACATTATAGGATTACAATGGAAGATGGGCTTTCAAGCTACTAACAAACTGAAACAAGGTAAAAGGAATATGAATAGAATAACCAACCATGAGATCCCTATCTTGGACACCATCAAATAAGAACTATCCATTGTTCAACAATGAGCCAATCCAGAAGAACTATCAATCCCTACACCACTATTGATGTATCTCCCCTAACATTAAAAGTAGTTGTGATATCCATGACATTGATTATCCACCTTATTAAAATTATGCTCCTAGATATAAGATAATCACCTTATTAAAATTATGCCCCTAAGATAAGATTGTTTAGAAGCATACACATGTATGGTTTCAACTTACTTTACATGTCACTCCAATGTCAAAAGCAACTGCAATATCATTGGTATTGATTATCCACTCTATTGAAATCATGTCCTGACATACAAGGCTGGTTGGAACTATGAACATTTATGGTTCCAACTTACCATATATGTTTCTTTAGTTGGTTTTGGGCAATTTTTACAAGGTGGAATCTTTTTTCAATGCAAAGTATATATGCTTATTAATAGTTTGAATAATCTCAGTGAATGTAGCTCCAAAAGGATATCAATTTTACCTGCATTGACTATCACTTGAAAATTTTAAGCAAAAATTTAATATGGAAAATATCTATTGTCATTTTTTACCGTTATATTATTCACTAGGAGTAATCAATCCATAAGATCAAGATACCATTCTTCCTAACAAAGATGACCTTTTATAGTGACAGCAAAACGTTTCTCGAGCATAGAGGCCCTTCACATTTTTTTTAATCCAGAATTATTTAAATTATATGTTTTTATCATATAGCTGTTTTTTTCCATATGAAAGACTATGCAAATAGTAAATAAAATTTAAAAACTAATAAATAAATAGATAAATAAAATTGAAACTCAATTTGAGAGATTCACATTATTATAATCTTTGGTGTCTGAGTATGACTTTATTAAAATACCATGTAATCCATATAGTGTCACAGTTGACACTCGCTCGATGGCAATATACATCTAACCTTAACTTGAACTTATTCAACGCCTGCCTTTTAGGGCCGCGTTCGTTCGATAGATAACACTAATAAAAGTAATATATGACGAGCGCGGTTGAGATCTGTAATTCATTCCTGCAATTGCAGATAGCTGTTCTGCACCATCCACTCGAAATTCCAATGGTTGTAATTATCATTTTTCAATGACCAGTGACCCCATCCAAATGTAGCAGTTCCATACACTTGCAGTTGCGCATTACCGAACCTCTGGTAATCCGACATTGATGAACCTTGATATTCGAATTCATCTGTCCACTCTCCTGTTTTTCATACATTTTTTAAGTATACAGTCAATTTGATTTTATCGGAAATTAGGAAAAGGTAAACAGCCGGATCCACCAAACTTTGAATTTTGTTGTTATTTGTACAGCAACAGCCCTCCCAATTGAAGATAAAAATTGCATTTGCTTAATTGGATAAATGTTTAAATATGGGAATTTGAGATCTTACCAACATAGATGAGGGGACCATTGGCACTTGTTAGGCTTTGCAAAATTTGAGCTCTGTTGTTATTGATATAGTCAATATTTTGCTGAACCGACATGTTTTTGAAAGTGGAATCATCATAGAGATTGTAGTAATGCACATCAACTACAGTGCATATCATGTTAAGCCATTGTTGATATCAAACAACTCTTTAGCATCCGCAGGACCAATTTTGTTGCACATTATCACATCGAAAGCTTTCGAACGGTGTCATAACCTCTTTTATAATATGTTTTCAATGTGTCCACGGGTACACCAGGTGCTCGGGGTTCATTCAGCAACTCAATTCCCAGGAGAGCTAAGTTTGAAGCATACCTAATTAACATCATATATATTATTAGCTCAAAGGGTTAAGAGATCAATTGATATTGGTGATTAATAGTCTTTCATCCAAAAAACACCCTAGAAAGTGGGAGCAATCCACAGAAAGCCAATAATGGAACCAACTTCCGAACAAAAGGAAAAATGAAGACAATCTACAAAGTGCTAATAAGATACCAACTTTACCTTGAGTGCTTAACAATTTGGAGAATCATTTCTCCATTTATCAATTATATAACATTAAGATGGTAAGCTTGCTTAAACTAGTCTCTTGGCAGATTTCTGAAATCAAATAACTTGTGTACCTGCCAGCGAGAAAGTCGATTACTGATATACTTTTATCGATGTTGTCTTGTGAATCAGGCCACTCAAGATATCCATCTCTGGTGCCGCTGTGTGCATCTCCGTTTTGGGAACCCGGAGCAGCATGGAGATCCACAATTACCCCTATGTTATGATTCCTGCATCAGTAATTACTAATTAATGAATGCAACATGTTCCAGTTACAGACTAGTTTTTCTTTCTATTTCTCGTCAATCAACTAATTAGCATCACTAGTTGTCGTACTTAGCCCATGTGAATGCGTTATCCAGAGCTTTCAGAGATCCTCCTACAAACGGAGCAGGAGGATTGGGGTCACTGGCAATCCACCATCCAACTGGAATTCTCACAGCATTTATACCATTACTGGACATGAATGCAAAGTCACTCTCCGTAATGAAGCTGTTCCAGTGATCCTGATTAACCATTCAACCAAATCAATATGATTAGGTTACTGAACCTTAAGTATTAGTTCAGTGGGTTCAACACTTGCAGTAAGAGGCAATGTCTAGGAAAGTTGTGAAATCCACTTTTACCAACAGTTAGTGCAACAGTTATTGCAGTTGAAGGTTAATACCACCCTCCATCTAGAAAACCAGGGAAGAGGAGGGAAATCTACTGAAAGGCAAAAAGGTTACAAGAATATGTTCTCCATAAATGAATTAAGTTGAATGCATGATAAGAGAGGTGGAAAATTATATAATCAACGTACATTCATGACTTGAGGAGAAGGCCGTTTGTTAGCTGGTACTCCCCCCCATGCCATTATCTCCAGTTACAATGTTCATCTCGAATGTTGCGGCATTGCCATCATTCCATCCAGGCTCACCTTGGAAGTCGGCAGTCAATTGATCTTGTGATTGAGCCTGATAGTGTTCGTGTTCTTGTTAAAGCACAAGACAATACATATGGTACCTAATAACTTATCTCATAAATCTTCATGAATTTGCTCTGACTCCTTAAACAGAATTTATTAGAGACGTGATACCTGAGTGTACATTCCGTTGAAGGCTTTGATATGGACTTGGTTCTTGTTTGAGGGATTTCTTATGATTTGAAATGTTTCCCCCTCTTCGGGTGTGTTAGTCACAGCATCCACACTTCCACCTCCCGCATTAACGGCTCGAACAAATTGTTTATTGAAGGCTCTGAGCTGGTAGGTACCATCTCTCACACGCCATATCTGTAGTTGTAATTGTAGTTAGTTGCAACTTGCACAGCTTAATTATCTCACCTTAGAAACCGCAAATTTTCTGCTGATTGGTTCAAAACTTTTTGCAAATTTTATACAAACCTTAAAAGTCTCCCATCCAGAAGGACTTCCTCCGTTCACTGCAAGGTTTTTACCGCCTCCATCTTCTGCAACAACGTAGGTACCCAACTTAATTGATTTAAGTTGAATTTGTGCTCCATCCTGACTGATTAAGAGATAAAATAAATTAAATTCTCTGAAAAATTAATATTTTTCAAAAAAGTCTACAAATAAATTTTGATGTGATTATTTTCGAAAATGAATCACAAAAACCTTAATTCAATAATAATAATCTAATTTAAATTCAGAGTTCAGAGTCCAGCCAGATGCTAAGTGAATGTATTCTGCTTGATTGTTGGACAAAGTCCCTTATGTATCAAAATCCAGAAGCATCAATTAAATTACATTACAGGATTACAATGGAAGAATGGAAGATGGGCTTTCAAGCAACTAATAAACTGAAACAAGATAAAAGGAATATGAATAGAATAACCAACCATGAGATCCCTGTCCTGGACACCATCAAATAACGATGGCTTTATCCATTGTTCAACAACGAGCCACCCTCCCAAGTTAACAGAACGGTACTTCTGGGCTCCGGAGCATAATGCAAGAAAGAAAAAAAACTCCTATTAAAATTAACTGGAGACGCAGCATGGAATGTGCCATTTAAAATGTTCAGAGGGAACAAGCGAACTGGGGATTTGATAAAACCCAGTGAGTGCTCCATTTCATTAGACGCCTTCGTTTTTATAGACGCGTTGGATTGCCATAAGTTTCTTGTACGCCGCCCTCTTTGACAAACTTTTGTATGTTTAAAGGCAACCGACTGACTTTGTGACATCTAGAAACTTTGAACTGTGACGAGTAGGACAACGATGCCGCGTTCGACAAGTCAGTTCCAGATATTTTCCAACTTTGTGTCAACGTTTAGAAGAAGTCCGTGACTTGTGAGTCAGCCGTAGTTCAGCCCATCACTCGTCTGAATTTGGACACTGTTGCAAGTCCGTGACTTGTGAATCCCAAATACTTTTGAAGTTTAGTTGACTTGTGAGTCAGCCGTAGTTCAGCCCACCACTTGTCTGAACTTGGACACTATTGCATGCCCAATCGAACAAGTTGTATCAGAAAAGCTAGAGGACAAACTAACTCCCCAGGCAATAAATTGGAAAGTTCCCAAGGAGCCTTTGAAACACATCTCAGAAATGCGCATGTGAGGATCGGTGGAGGAGCTGGTCAGTAGTATGACTTTTCTCAATCTACTGTGGTGAAGTCATGATCAATGGGGAGGATTTAAGTGAAACGAATTTGGAAATGTACTCCGTCGACATATTGACATGAACGAGATTAAGCGATATAATAATTCAGGCGATAAGAATGAAAATATATAACCTATGTCATTTAAGTGATAAGAACGAAGAAATGCAGCGTCTTTACGTGGAGGGAATAACTTTTTAGCTTGGATTCTACTACAAGTCATACATACTATGGATCTAGAACCTGGGGTAAGCTCACTCTAATGGTCGCTTGAGCTGAATCATTATCATCTTCTCCACCCATGTTCATGTCTTGTAAGTTGATCTATTTAAGACTTGGAATAGAGTAATTATGTGGCGGTTTTAAAAGTGAATTTATATTGTGATGTGGTGCTATTAAGTTTCTATTCCAACACGTCATGCCAAAAAATGACCTACTTCACACTCACAAGAGGAAAAAACAGTGACATGGCATCAAATATCTCAAGCGTTAGGGCTCCAAGGTGATGTATAGTCCCCCCTACCCTACCCCTTTGATATCAAGGATGACCATCATCATATAGGTTCTGGATCTAGTGATTCCCACCACATAGTCTCAAGGCCAACCTAAGGGATTCATGGGTCCACTAGCCACATCATCAATATCTCCAACACTAACCATCACGGGCTCAACATTTCATCATCTGAGGGTCCCTCTGAGTGTCAAGCTTCATGCGAACACCTCAACTAGCGCGACACTTTGCTCTAGGTAGGAAACATTGCACCATCAAAGTCAATTTATCTCTTTGCACTAGATAGTACAACTTCTAGTAATTTGTTTAGGAGGTAGGAAATCACCTCTAGAAGCCTCTACTGCTATGATTTGAACTGCCTGAAAAAACCTCTTCAAGATCAAGTTTAAATCAACAATCATTAGGTAACTAAAACCATCGATGCATCATATTGGACCATACTTAAATTTAGGGGCACAACCAATACTTCACACAAGGATCACCTTCAGATATCTGACTAGACCAAGTCTCATATAGGTGTTCCCTCTCTTGTGTTGGTTATGGCTAGATGGATAACCCTATTATGTGTTTCCAACCCCTAAGGGGAAGTGAAAGGTCCCAAGTCAACCCATCAATCCATAGGTGCATATCCAAAAGGTGGTAATGAAGTGGGCAAGACTTCAGGGCCAGGAGTCATAACCGAGTGATCAACTAATGGTGGTCCCACATCGCAAGTGTATATATGTAAGGAAGGAGCAATCGTGGAGGCATGAGTTACTCCTTTCCTTGAATTTCTTTTTCCACCCCTTTTGTGAGCCTTTTACTTTTTTATTATAATGCTTTGATGTGATTGCATAGCTCAGGAGCCCAAGCTTGCACTTGAGAGATTTAAAATTTATCACCCCTTAAGATAAGGTGGTTTATTGCTCTTCAAGGTTGGGAAAATATAATGATTCCTTTTTATATGTGGAGCATCAAGTGCTCTAGGAACTGGTGATCGCTGATGAGGGGGATATAGCTCATGCTAGGCTTCTTCCCATGTGTTAATTTTAGCCCCGACCATCTTTTGCATTTTTCCTTTTTCTTTCAGTGTGGCTTTATTGACTTTTACCATTATTTTAGCTGCATCAACCTCCAAGCAAATGTTTTCCATCCTAGATTTGAGAATGAGGATGACAAGGTGTCAATCCCCATGACCAATGACCACCTACCCGAAGAATGGATACGGAATAGAGGGAATGATGTAAATTGGTAAATATGGAATATCATGGGTATGCAACTCCAATCAAATCCTCCCCATTAGTGTCCTTACTACAACCCTAAGGCCTCAGAGGAGGTCCCATTGGACTAGGATCAAAGACTAACCTCCCAGGTGAAGTGAGGGAACAAGAATACAATCAAGATTAGTCAATCATCTGAATCACCCCTTACTTCATGTCAATATGCCCCAAAACAATAAGCGAAGGCACGTGATTACAAAATGGTAAAAGTACCTACCAATAGATGACCCACCTTCCTTCAAGGAGGAATGTCATATGGGAGAAAGAAATTTGAATGGAGCATATATGTAGAGGTTCCATGGCATCATGTCAAATGTTGATCAATAGGGTTGTTGGTGAACTAGTTGTCCAAGGAGAAAATTTTCTCCTATGGGATATCCACTTTTTGATGGGTAACAATGACCAAATCCTAATACACCTAAGTGCAACATTATTTGAGGGTTTAAGATTTCTTTGAAAATCTCTACTAGCAAATTATATTAATTCAAACCCTTTTGCCTCGTGTTCTTTGCTATCCATGATCTCAAAATTGAACTCTTAAAATACCTAAACACACTCACATTAAGGGGTTGGAATCTATGAGTAGTTAATGGATGTGAATTCAACAAGTATATGCCTATATTCTTTGCAAAATCAACAAGCCTATGCCTATATTATTTGCCTCCACCATGGTTTGTAAAGCGATGCAGTGGTCATGGGCATTAAAAATTAACAAGTATATGTTTTCAATTGAGACACCACCAAGTACAAATGCAACTAAATAATTAATTCAATTCATAAATAATTATTTAGTCATTCATGCATTGGGATGTGTAACCTAACATGCTCTTGGCTTACAAGTTTTTATATACTTCTTAACTTGATACTTTCCCTTAAACATATAAAACCATGGATTGAAAAATTGATTGCATTTACACAACACAATAAAGTTATCCACTCCCTGCAATTACATAGAATTTTTGGCACATTCCTTCTCCCTCTCCTAGAAATTACCCACATGCTACAATTCCTTCTAGCTTGTAAACCAATCTCATCATAGTTTCATATTCTAGAGTGTAGGAATGTTTCTCATATGCATTGGATAGTGTATTAGAACTTGGTCACAATCATAGGGTGTAAATTCAAAGCTTTATCTCCATCTAGGCCGTTTGTTGTTGTAACACGAGGTTTGATGTCTTTTCTTGAACCCTATCCACCATGATTTCCTAGGAAATCCATCTCTAAATGGATTTGGCCTCCACTGACATATTTGAGCAAAAATGGCCTTTGTTTATATCAACCTCATCCCATGGACAATCTCAACTATCTTCTTATACCAACCAACCATTTCCTCCTCCTCTTATCCAATTAACATTGTAAAAGTAATTTCCTCTTTGCATGAGTGAAACCATTTAGCCAATAATGCAATGATGTTGGTGCAATTCCGTATATTTTCATGGTTGCTATTATTAGATATCCATTGAATTTTACATCAATAAATTGCCTTCATCCAATGTTCCATTGGGTTTTTGGAACTCGGGGCACAAGAATGGGGAGATACACAAGGGGGAGAGGTGGGAGCACCCCAAAATTCGAGGGAAATTCACGAGGGAGGGGATGATGATCGGGTTATATATATATATATATATATATATATATATATATATATATATATATATATATATATATATATATATATATATATATATATATATATATATATATATATATAAACATTATTCAAATTCAATAATGAAATACATGGATTCATACATCATAAATGATTGAATGAAATAGAAATAGTAAAATATTTTATACATTGATTTAAATTCATCATTCATTATTCTAGCATCTGATCAGTACTAAGAAAAATAGTAAATATTAATGTTTGAATACTAGAATAGTAAATTGAAATTACTCAAATTCAAAAATAGTAAAAATTGACGAGCCAAAGACTTGGTCTAAGGTCATCAGTATCTAGAGACAACACTCAAAAGTTAAAACTAAAAATTAAAAATGGATAATGAACCAATGTTATCAGAATTAGACTAGTGATCGAATTAGTCGAACCCATAACTGGGAACTCGAAAAAAGCTAGACCAAAAAACCAGTTGACCAAAAAATACATATATATTCATGTGCATCCATATGAATCCAAACCATTAAACACAAATATGCAAATTTTCTCATATATATAGCAAAGGTGCATATAACCAAAATAGCATCAAGTGTAATCCAATTTGAACCAAAAATACATCAACAAAGAGGCTCTAAATGGCCTCTACAATCCAAAAAAATCACACTAACAAATACCTGCATATCATCAAAATCATTGCATATATTGGGATCCTCATCATCAATAATTCCCTCTAAGCATTAAAGTGAGATAGAAAATGTTTAACATGTCATGTTGAGATTTTGTTTGAGTGATAGATACAATTTTACTAGGGTCGTGACAAAGGAGTTCAATAATCAATGTTGCCAATTTCAAGGTACATAGAGGGTTTGGTTCTCTTCATTAAATGCTAAGTTCCATACCCTCAAACATGATAGAATCCAATGGAAATTTTGCAATTCCCTATTAATTGTTCACCAATTGTTCTATGCTGCAACTATTACTTCAACAATATCCAATAGCATCCAATTTAACAATTTCACTTCTTCAATTAGCTAATGACAATGGAGCAATAATAAATATAACAATTATACAAATGCATAGTGAAAGACAACCAAGAGACAAGAGACACAATATTTGGTCAATGACAAGCGAAAAACCCCACTAAGGGGAAAACCCTTCCAAATCTTCTTCTATTAGATGTCTTCAAATGTTTACCAGAGAAAATACAACATCCAAGAGTCAAAGTCAAACTTTGACTAGCCAATATCCAATATCCAAATATGCCAAACAACTATCTAAACCAGAGACAATGGAGAGAGATGAAGTCAACAATAGTCAAATTTTATCTTCTTGTAATCTGCCAAAGTCAACAAAAGTCAACAACAAAGCAGTCAACCCTAACCAGTCAATGATTAACACATCCCTTTAGGAGCTCAATCAACTTTAGTCAAACTCAGCCTCAAATGATGGTCAAAGTCAGCCCAAAATAGTCCTCAAAACCTCAATCAAACTAAGTCAAAGGAGAGAGAAATTTTGTTGTTACAGTCTGCAATTTTCTATTGTCAAACTAGAAAGTCAACACTAGTCAAACTGCCCATATTGCCTCTGTTTTTGTGCCAGTCAACACAACCTCAAGAAATCATATTTTTTTAGGTCAAAGCAGATCAAAATGTGAAGTCAAACTCGGTCAAACTGCAATCAAACTGTCCAACTGAAAAGTCAATGCAGAAATAGTCAAAACTGCCTCCAAGATCCTCGCACATGTGAAGAGAGAAGAGCTTCATTTAACCTATATGAACCAAATAAATGAACAGAGAAGAAGAATGTGTGTTGTGTGATGTCCAAATGAGCCAAGAGGGCACTTGTATTTATATGCAACTTGAGGGGTGTCATTTTGTCCATGAGATGTGCCATTTGACCCAAGGTCGACCTTGACAATTTTGTATTTGTGTGCTTGACCTCAAAAATCCACTTTTCCTTATCCAAATTGAGTGCTTCAAAAGTCAATTTTGTTTCTCTCGAAAAGAGGAATTAAATGCAATGATTATCTCCATCAAATGAGTTGTCCAAAGTGGAATTTGAACCTAGTTTCACAATTTAACACTCCCTCTCAACTAGGGAGAATTTCACCTGCCAATATCTGACCATCGATCATCGTGCCATCCTATCATCATGCACCATATTTTCTTGTCTTTGCTCATCTCATGTTGAACATTCTCGAATCTAAAGAAGAATAAATGTTGCAGGGGAACTCTAGCTACCACCCTAACTCTATCACCATCGGGGAGACTCTACTACCACCCGGAATCATCATCATCATCATCATCATATCGGGAAGCCATGGCTACCACCTAAAACCAAATACAATGGGCGAGATCAAACTACCCCAATGCATAGTGATCACACTATATCCCAAATTTCCTAACAATAGGTGAGATCAACTTACGAGAGATAAGGATCACACTCTACCCTATTGTCCCTGCTTATCCATCTTAACCCTAAAGAATCAGATGGCAGAACACTTTCATCCACCAACTTGGGCGAGATCCACCTACTGCAAGGGGTAGGGATCACACTCTATCCCAATTCCCTCAACCCATTGGCCAGATGGGAGAGGTTATCCCACAGAGTGGGCAAGATGCTAACTGGGGCATACTCTAACTAGGGGAGATCCCAAGTCTCAACATCTTATTGGTCAAAGGTCTCTCATCCTCAAGAGCCCTATAACTCCATTCCTCACCCTGGGAGCTCAACAAGGTGGGGGAAGAGCACTGCTCAATGTTCTTTATCAACTTAGACCCTTATTCGAAAGGGTCATCTCAACCAGTGGAAGTTACTCTTTAAAGACCAAGAACTTCTCTTTCATCAAAGCCTTGGTGAAGATATCAACTATCAACTCATCTATCGAAATGTGGAGGAGTCTCACGGCTCCTCTCTGCACCATGTCGTAGATGTAATGATATCTGATCTCAATATGCTTGGACTTGTCGTGAAACACAGGATTCTATGACAAACGAATCCCACTCTTGTTATCACAATAGATGATTGTCGTGTCCAGAACCTGCTCAAATAGCTCTCCAAAGAGATTCCTCAACCAAACTGCTTCATAGCTCGCTAGGCTGGTTGCAATATACTCGGCCTCAGTAGCACTAAGGGCTATGGATTTCTACTTCCTGCTCATCCATGATATCATGGTAGATCCTAGACTAAAACAACATCCGGAAGTACTCTTCCTGTTGACAACACTACCAACCCAATATGCATCTGTATATCCATGTAGTCTAACATCTCCAACGACATATCTCAATCCAAGTTTAATAGTCCCATGTAGATATCTTAATACATGCTTGGCATTGACCTAATGTACATGGTGAGGCTCAGTCATAAAGTGGCTCAAAGTGTTAACTGTGAAGCATATGTCACAGTGAGTGTTTACAAGAAACATCAGAGCACCAACCGGTGGTCTATATTTGATAAGTCTGGTTTGGCAGCCTCTCCACATAGCTTCTTGAAATTCATCTCCATAGGTGTAGGCAAGGACTTGCACTCAACTATGCCAAATCTTTCTAGAAATTTTACAACATATTTTCCTTGTGAAAGGAAAATCTCGCCCGGCTTTAGCCATAGTTCTAGTCCTAGGAAATAGTGCATCAAATCAAGGTCTTTCATCTCGAACTCGAAAGCCAACTTCCTCTTACATTATAGAATGAAAGGGTTTGCACCTGTCATGAATAATTCATCAACGTATAATACCAAAATTAGAGGCATACCTTGTATCATTTTGAAGTACAAGTTTGGATTAGCATTGCTCCTTGTGAATCCCATATTCATCAAGTAACTATCGATACGAGCATACCAAGCACGAGGGGCTTGCTTCAATCCATAGATAGATTTCTTCAATCGGAATACATGGGTCTTCCTGTCATGAACTTCAAATACTGAAGGTTGTTCAACATATACTTATTCTTGTAGTAAACCATGTAAGAAAGTAGTCTTCACATCCATTTGATGAAGAGTCCATCCCATACTTGCAGCAATGGATTCAAGAAGATTCCATCCCAAACTTGCAGTAAGGGATTCAAGGGATTCAAGGGTCCTGTTAGCTCTGCTACAATTTTTGACATTTGAGAGTCAAAGATAGCTTGGCCGTGTTGTTTTATGCTAAAAGGGAGCTCATAGCAATCTGTTTTCTTCTTCCCCTTCATTCTCCTTATACTCTTTGACTCCCGCTATCCCTGTTTTCCTCTAAAATCCTTTGTAAACCTATATTCCCCTTCGCCCCCGCTTAATCCCTTTTACTCCGCTGCCTTTGTTATATCCTTTGAAACTCTGCGTAATCCTGTGTTTCCTCTGACCCCCGAGCGCTAAGCTTTAGCCACCATATGACCCAACCATATGACTCGGCGCTTTTATAACCCTCCGCCTTAATTCCCACCGTCGATTGCATCACGATCCGACGGTCTTCACTGTTTTTACTGTTCATTAAGCCTTGTTCTTTTCCCCACTGTCGATCACATCCACCGTGAGATCTAACGATAGTCGCTCCTCCCGATCGCGCGAGTTGCCCACTCGTTAATGCGCGGGGAAAGCGGTTTCCCGCCCGTCACGTCCGCCACGCGTCGCGCGTTGAGTGGGATCACGCGGGTTTATACGGAAACCGCCGCAGCTCCATAGGTGGTGCGGGGAATACCGCCCGCCAGAAAAACCACCCTCCCTCGCTCGTTAAACCCCGTGTTCTTTTGACCCCCAATCAACGTCGGATCTGCCCAACTGCGATCTAACGGCCCACGTTCGCCCGTCCACGTTACCTCCCGATACTCCTCATCAAACGATCTCCGCCGTTGATCTGTGTGATCCGACGGCTGAGCTTCGTTCCTCCGTTCAGTCTGCCCCCGCCATACTGTCTGTACTACCCTCGGTTGTTCTTTAATCCTCAACAACTGTATTTAAGGAAGGGGATGGCTGAGAAGAAAAAGGACGGCCTCGAGCAGTCAAAGGCATTTACCAGTTATGGAGTTTCACTCATACAACACTCCACCTGCCCGAGAAGGACTGCAGAACATCAGAGAAAGTCGAATTCATGCGCAGACACAGTCAAATCGTAGCAGAGACTCCATCAGAGAGTTAAGGTGGTTGGTGGTCCATTATGACCCCTCCACGCATAGCACAACAGAATATCTTTGTAAACAAACTCTATATATACCCAAAAAACAGATGTAATCAGGGTTGATGGTTGTTGTATTGATGTAAGGTTCAACTTCTGCAGACTGTAACTACTGTGATACCTACAGTGTCTGGTCTTCATTTTCAGTTAATGCAAGCTTCTTTTGCTGTTAATTGTTCACTTTCCACTTCTTCTTTGTTCTAGGCTGTGCTTGTTATGCATTTTTCATGTGCTCTTGATGTTTAACATCAGAGGGGTTGTCATCCCACCTCTGTGTTAGAATCTAGTATGTATTATTGAAGGTGTATGCAGGTTTCTGTTTTCTTGGTGCCAGAGAGCTATCATCCTGTCTGTGCATTAGGAAATAGATTTATAGACCTTTCTACTGGTTGCAGCCGACCATCACATGGTCTTGTGCATCTGCTGGTGTGGTCAGTATTCTCCATGTTCACCTATTCCTTAAACTGTGAGTAATTGGTGGTCTAAAGCCTTATAGTCTAGGGGTGTTCACCCATGTCTGGGGTTAAGCATGGTAGAAGTGGTTATCTGGCTTGAATATGCATCATTCCTTCCATTCATCCACCATTTTCCAACATTTTTGTTGAGTTTGTAATGTTCCCGAGCATCTCTGATATACAACCTAGGAGAGTTTCTTGGGGTGATAACAGGTCCATCTCGTCTTCTTGAATCCTTGGAATCTCGATTGGATTGATGAGGTCTTCTTGACTTAGATAGCATTCCCTTTCCTTTCTTCACATTCTTTTTCTTCCCTTGAGTAGCGAAGGTAGTGGGATCTCCTTCATTTGGCCTTTGAATTCTTCCTCTAGATATCATCAATCTTTCCTCTTGATTGAATAGAGCAAGTAGCTCATCAAAAGAAGGCATCATTTCCATGTTGTTGATATAATTAATGAACATATCTGATGATGAAGGAAGGCCACTAAGGGAAGTCATTGCCAATTCCCTGTCAGGTATTGGATTTCTTGAGCAGTCTGGAGTTGGTCCCTGATCTCAGTGATTCTTATGAAAAATGATTGCACGGTTTCTCCCTTATGCAACTTAGATTCCTTGAGTTGATTTTTCAATTCCATTATATGACTCAAATTGTTTACCTCATACGCCCCCACAATTTTATCATACAATTCTTTGGAAGTCTTCAAGGACGAAATATAAACAAGTAAATGATCTCTTAAAAAGCCAATAATGATCTTCTTTGCTTTAATCTTACCTTTCTTATACTTGGACTTGACAGCTTGAGAAGCATTTTCTGGTGGTGGTGAAATCTTTCCTTCCATGTACTCCAAGACATCATAATCATCCAAGGTGACATTGATCCTCGTCTTCCATGCTGCAAAGCCACATGAGTCAACTAGCTTTTCATTATCCTTGAAATAAGAGGTAGACATTTTTACCAAAATATTTTCCCCTTTCAATCAACTACTTAGAAGATGGATGCTTTTGCTCTATGTCTCTTGGGCTTGTCTTCACTTCAGCTCTAATACAATGTTATTTTTTCATCAATTGTTCTATGGTACAACTATTACTTCAACAATATCCAACAACATCCAATTTAACAATTTCACTTCTTCAATTAGCCAATAACAGTAGAGCAATAGTAGATAGAACAATTATACGAATGCACCATGAAAGACAGCCAAGAGACAATATTTGGTCAATGACTAGGGGAAAACCCCACTAGGGGGAAAACCCTTGCAAATCTTCTTCTATTAGATTGTCTTCAAATGTTCAGCAGAGAGAGTACAACATCCAAGAGTGAAAGTCAAACTTTGACTAGCCAATATCCAATGTCAATATCCAAAATCCAAATATGTCAAACACCTATCTAAATCATAAACAAAGGAGAGAGATGAAGTCAACAATAGTCAAATATGATCTTCCTATAATCTGCCCAAGTCAACAACAGTCAACAGTAGAGCAGTCAGCCCTAACCAATCAGTAGTCAACGATCAACACAAACTTTTACAAGCTCAGTCAACTTTAGTCAAACTCGGCCTCAAATGCTGGTCAAAGTCAGCCCAAAAAAATCATCAAAACCTCAGTCAAACTAGGTCAAATGAGAGAGAAAGTTTGTTGTTACAATCTACAATTTTTTGTGGTCAAACCAAAAAGTCAACACTAGTCAAACTGCCTAGATTGCCTCTGTTTTTGTGCCAGACAAATCAGCCTCAAGAAATCATATTTTTGCAAGTCAAAGAAGATCAAAATATGAAGTCAAACTTGTTCAAACTACAATCAAACTATCCAGTTGAAAAGTCAACACAAAAAAATTCAACATTGCCTCCAAGATCCTCGCACATGTGAAGAGAGAAGAGTTTCCTTTAACCTATACGAACCAAACAAATGAAGAGAGAAGAAGAATGTGTGTTTTGTGATGTCCAAATGAGGCAAGAGGGCACTTGTATTTATATGCAACTTGAGGGGTGTCATTTTGTCCATGAGATGTGTCATTTGACCCAAAGTCGACCTTGACAATTTTGTATTTGTGGGCTTGACCTCAAAAATCCACTTTTCCTTATCTGAATCGAGTGCTTCAAAAGTCAATTTTGGTCCTCTCGAAAAGAGGAATTCAATGCAATTATTATATCCATCAAATGAGTCGTCCAAAGTGGAATTTGACCCTTGTTGCACAATTTAGCATCCCCCAAATCCTAAAATCCTAAACATTGTTGAGTCTGTTGGAATTTGAGTGGGATATAAAATTAAACTTTCTCCACATGAAATTCCTATGATGTCAGAACCACTCTCAAACATCCTAAATCTATTAATGGTAATGTTAAATGTTTATTTATTTTTCATTTTCATCATTCTACTTTAAGAATTTAACATTATCATTAATTGCATAGCATTAGTAGGGCCCTAAGCTTGAATATTAGGCTTCCCCACTTATAATTTATTGTTTTCAAGCAAAATTCAGGAGAGACACCCTGTCATTTCCTAGGGGTAATTCCCACAAGCATTCCTTTTAGGGAAACATGTCCACCACATTGGAGAAACACATCCCGCATATTTGGGAAACACTTTCCCCTGCATCTCCCCAAGTTTCCCCAAAAGGGGGACGTGAGGAAACATTTCCCAAAACATCCCCCCATCCCGAGTACGTGGGAAACATGGGGAGCGTGCACCCCACCCTAGAGGATGTGTCCTCATGGAACACTGCCTTCATATCCTCTTTTATCCAACCTATGAAGCACTAATCTTCTTGGTTGAACTTGCACCTTGATCTGTGATTGATGGTGGAGCAACACTTTCAGCGTCTACCTCATTATGCTCTTCCACATGTGTAATTAAATTTTCTTCAATGACACCTTGGTTTATCTCCTGATTTGATGCAATGTGTTGTAGTTGAGCACCTATGGTCACTCACCTTCATGCGCTCATTATACCAGCATCATAATTCCCTCTTGTCATGAATGTAAAAGCTAATAGAAGAAGAACATAAACATGCAAACAATAGAAACCGAACCCTACAGTGCCACAAAAGAAACATACAAATAATAGATACTATGTAACAAAAACAAATACAATGTCAAACATACAAATAATAGATAAAGTGTCAATACTTAAACTAAAATACTCTGTGGAGTGTTGACATTGATCTGTTGTACAATTTGGAATTGTGAATTGCAGAAATGGTGCATCCATGGATAATAGGCACCGATATATAGTATTCAACTATGAGTTTTGATTGGTGAATGATCATTTGCATGTATTGCATGATTTAACTTTTAAATGAGCATCTAGGATTGATTTGATTATGATCCAATGTCCAGAAAATTCCCCTAACTGATCCTTGTGATTCTGAAGTGTTTAATGGTCTTGCGGGATTAACTTGATGAATTTAATGGGTAAATTGTTATTAATCATTGTGTTATAGAGTGCATTGTTAGAGATGGGTTGTTGATCACACTTGCAGGCGACGTTGATCATAAATTAATGGATTGATGTGCACGTGAAGACCAACATACTACTAGGCTTGTTATTTCGTTGCTTGTTCTCCACATGCCATCCAATCTATTTGATATGATAGTGAATCTCTACCTCTTGATTGATCAAACTATGATGGTTTGAGGTTTGATTGTGTCTTGGTGTCAAAACAGTATGGGATGTGGTAGTACAGGATGTTTATATGGCAAACATGTAAGTCATGCACTTTGATGTTGAAAATTTGATTTCTAGACAGTTTTGGATCCAGTCAATTTATGGGTAGTTTTTTAATTTTTTTGGACATTTTGTTTGATTTAATTAACCTAACATAATATTTTACTAATGGAAATATTGATTTCCATTATCACCTATAGGCAATTTGATATGACCTCTTGCATAAGAACTATCAATCCCTACACCACTATTGATGTATCTCCCTTAACATTGAAAGTAATTGTGATATCCATGACATTGATTATCCACCTTATTAAAATTATGCTCCTAGATATAAGATAATCACCTTATTAAGACTGGTTGGAACTATGAACATTTATGGTTCCAACTTATCATATATGTTTCTTCTGTTGGTTTTGGACAATTTTGACAAGGTGGAATCTTTTTTCAATGCAAAGTCTATATGCTTATTAATAGTTTGAATAATCTTAATGAATGTAGCTCCAAAAGAATATCAATTTTACTACATTGACTATCACTTGAAGATTTTAAGCAGAAATTTAATATGGAAAATATCTATTGTCATTTTGTACCATTATATTATTCACTGGGAGTAAACAATCCATAGGATCAAGATACCATTCTTCCTAACAAAGATGACCTTTTGCAGTGATAGCAAAAGGTTTCTTGAGCATATAGAGGATTATACTACCTCGTGGCCTTCACATTTTTTTAATCCAGAGTTGTTTAAATTATATATTTTTATCATATAGCTGTTTTTTTCCGTATGGAAGACTGCAAATGCTAAATAAAATTTATAAAATAATAAATAAATAGATAAACAAAATTGAAACTCAATTTGAGAGATTCACATTATTATAATCTTTGGTCTCTGAGTATGACTTTATTAAAATACCATGTAATCCACATAGTGTCACAGTTGACACTCGCTCGATGGCAACATACATCCCTTAAGTTGACCTTATTCAACGCCTGCCTTTTAGGGCCGCGTTCGTTCGATAGATAACACTAATAAAAGTAACATGTGACGAGTGCGCTTGAGATCTGTAATTCCTTACTGCAATTGCAGATAGCTGTTCTGCACCATCCACTCGAAACTCCAATGGTTGTAATTATCATTTTTCAATGACCAGTAACCCCATCCAAATGTAGCAGTTCCATACACTTGCAGTTGCGCACTACCGAACCTCTGGTAATCCGACATTGATGCACCTTGATATTCGAATTCATCTGTCCACTCGCCTGTTTTTCATAGATTTTTTGAAGTATTCAGTCAATTTGATTTTATCAGAAATTAGGAAAAGTTAAACAGCCGGATCCACCAAACTTTGAATTTTGTTGTTATTTGTACAGCAACAGCCCTCCCAATTGAAGATAAAAATTGCATATGCTTAATTGGATAAATGTTTAAATATGGGAATTTGAGATCTTACCAACATAGATGAGGGGACCATTGGCACTTGTTAGGCTTTGCAAAATTTGAGCTCTGTTGTTATTGATATAGTCAATATTTTGCTGAACCGACATGCTTTTGAAAGTGGAATCATCATAGAGATTGTAGTAATGCACATCAACTACAGTGCTTGTTAAGCCATTGTTGATATCAAACAACTCTTTAGCATCCGCAGGACCAATTCTGTTGCACATTATCACATAGGCAGAGGACGAATGCTTTCGAACGGTGTCATAACCTCTTTTATAATATGTTTTCAATGTGTCCACGGGTACACCGGGTGCTCGGGGTTCATTCAGCAACTCAATTCCCAGGAGAGCTGAGTTTGAAGCATACCTAATTTAACATCATATATAAAAATAAATAAAAAAGATTTATTATTAGCTCAAAGGGTTAAGAGATCAATTGATATTGGTGATTAATAATCTTTCATCCAAAAAACACCCTAGAAAGTGGGAGCAATCCACAGAAAGCCAATAATGGAACCAACTTCCGAACAAAAGGAAAAATGAAGACAATCTACAAAGTGCTAATAAGATACCAACTTTACCTTGAGTGCTTAACAATTTGGAGAATCATTTCTCCATTTATCAGTTATATAACATTAAGATGGTAAGCTTGCTTAAACTAGTCTCTTGGCAGATTTCTGAAATCAAATAACTTGTGTACCTGCCAGCGAGAAAGTCGATTACTGATATACTTTTATCGATGTTGTCTTGTGAATCAGGCCACTCAAGATATCCATCTCTGGTGCCGCTGTGTGCATCTCCGTTTTGGGAACCCGGAGCAGCATGGAGATCCACAATTACCCCTATGTTATGATTCCTGCATCAGTAATTACTAATTAATGAATGCAACATGTTCCAGTTACAGACTAGTTTTTCTTTCTATTTCTCGTCAATCAACTAATTAGCATCACTAGTTATCGTACTTAGCCCATGTGAATGCGTTATCCAGAGCTTTCAGAGATCCTCCTACAAACGGAGCAGGAGGATTGGGGTCACTGGCAATCCACCATCCAACTGGAATTCTCACAGCATTTATACCATTACTGGACATGAATGCAAAGTCACTCTCCGTAATGAAGCTGTTCCAGTGATCCTGATTAACCATTCAACCAAATCAATATGATTAGGTTACTGAACCTTAAGTATTAGTTCAGTGGGTTCAACACTTGCAGTAAGAGGCAATGTCTAGGAAGGTTGTGAAATCCACTTTTACCAACAGTTAGTGCAACAGTTATTGCAGTTGAAGGTTAATACCACCCTCCATCTAGAAAACCAGGGAAGAGGAGGGAAATCTACTGAAAGGCAAAAAGTTTACAAGAATATATTCTCCAGAAAAGAATTAAGTTGAATGCATGATAAGAAAGGTGGAAAATTATATAATCAACGTACATTCATGACTTGAGGAGCTTTGTCAGGTCCAAGGCCGTTTGTTAGCTGGTACTCCCCTCCTATGCCATTATCTCCAGTTACAATGTTCATCTCGAATGTTGCGGCATTGCCATCATTCCATCCAGGCTCACCTTGGAAGTCGGCAGTCAATTGATCTTGTGATTGAGCCTGATAGTGTTCGTGTTCTTGTTAAAGCACAAGACAATACATATAGTACCTAATAACTTATCTCATAAATTTTCATGAATTTGCTCTGACTCCTTAAACAGAGTTTATTAGAGACGTGATACCTGAATGTACATTCCGTTGTAGGCTTTGATATGGACTTGGTTCTTGTTTGAGGGATTTCTTATGATTTGAAATGTTTCCCACTCTTCGGGTGTGTTAGTCACAGCATCCACACTTCCACCTCCCGCATTAACGGCTCGAACAAATTGTTTATTGAAGGCTCTGAGCTGGTAGGTACCATCTCTCACACGCCATATCTGTAGTTGTAATTGTAGTTAGTTGCACGCATTAATTGTGTCACCTTAGAAACCGCAAAGTTTCTGCTGATTAGTTCAAAACTCTTGGCAAATTTTATACAAACCCTAAAAGTCTCCCATCCAGAAGCACTTCCGCTGTTCACTGCAAGGTTTTTACCGCCTCCATCTTCTGCAACAGCGTAGGTACCCAACTTAATTGATTTAAGTTGAATTTGTGCTCCATCCTGAGTGATTAAGAGATAAAATAAATCAAATTCTCTGAAAAATTAATATTCTATAATAATAATAATCTAATTTAAATTCAGAGTCCAGCCAGATGCTAAGTGAATGTATTCTGCTTGATAGTGGGACAAAGTCCCTTATGTATCAAAATCTAGAAGCATCAATTAAATTACATTACAGGATTACAATGGAAGATGGGCTTTCAAGCAACTAATAAACTGAAACAAGATAAAAGGAATATGAATAGAATAACCAACCATGAGATCCCTGTCCTGGACACCATCAAATAACGATGGCTTTATCCATTGTTCAACAACGAGCCACCCTCCCAAGTTAACAGAACGGTACTTCTGGGCTCCAGAGCATAATGCAAGAAAGAAAAAAACTCCTAATAAAATTAACTGGAGACGCAGCATGGAATGTGCCATTTAAAATGTTCAGAGGGAACAAGCGAACTGGGGATTTGATAAAACCCAGTGAGTGCTCCATTTCATTAGACGCCTTCATTTTTATAGACGCGTTGGATTGCCATAAGTTTCTTCTACGCCGCCCTCTTTGACAAACTTTTGTATGTTTAAAGTCGAAATCGCAATTCAAGGCGACCGACTTTGTGACATCTAGAAACTTTGAACTACGATGCCGCGTTCCGTGACTTGTGAGTCCCAAATACTTTTGAAGTTTAGTTGACTTGTGAGTCAGCCGTAGTTCAGCCCATTACTCGTCTGAAGTTGGACACTATTGCATGCCCAATCGAACAAGTTGTATCAGAAAAGCTAGAGGACAAACTAACTCCCAAGGCAATAGATTGGAAAGTTCCCAAGAAGCCTTTCAAATACATCTCAGAAATGTGCACGTGAGGATAGGTGGAGGAGCTGGTCAGTAGTGTCGGTGGCCAAGTAGATTAGCCTATGACTTCTCTCGATCTACTGTGGTGAAGTCATGATCAGTACGGAGGATTTAAGTGAAAAGAATTTGAAAATGTACCCGGTCGACATATTGACACGAATGAGATTTAAGTGATATAATCATTCAGGCGATAAGAATGAAAACATATAATCATTTCATTTAAGTGATAAGAACGAAGAAATGCAGCGTCTAAGTTGACTAATTTAACCTTTGGAATAGAGTAATTATGTGGGACTTTTAAAAGTGAATTTATATTGTGATATGGGGCAAGCAAATTTACATTGTGGGCTGGCCAGTACTAGCAGAATCATTATCATTTTCTCCACCAATATTCAAGTTTAGTAAGTTGACATATTTAAGTTTTGGAATAGAGTAATTATGTGGTGCTTTTAAGTGAATTTATATTGTGAGTGGGCAACTTCTTTCTTGAGGCCAATTCCTTTCCTCGAACACATTGATGGAATACATAATGTAAGAAAATTATCTTTTGTTCTAAAAACTGGAATAAAAATCTAAACCAATTGAAAGCACGAAGCTCAAGAAAATTGGTTGTGTAAAAATTCAAATCGCAGATGAAAAATATACTTGAAAATATCTTGTATGGATATCACGCTATGTTGCATGAAACTTTTAGAAACCCGGCATTTTGTGCCATACCCGTACTCGAAAACTTTGAAACTTGGCCAAAACTCAACCCTCATGTAATCCTCTATGAGACTTAATATAGACTTGTTTTTCCTTCTAAATTGTCATCTATGGGTCTTATCCCTTGTTTTCTTGCAAGATAATGTGTTATTCACTTATATATATATATATATATATATATATATATATATATATGACGTTTCGGATGACGTTTCCATTTTTGGGATGTGATGTTTCTAAACGTACCTGTTTTGGAAACTCTAAAACTTTTCGGTGTTTCGTGCCACTTAGATATCATGCCACTGAACCAATAAAAGGTCTTAACTATGAAAGAATGAGAAACGAAAAAACTACTATGTAGCAAAAGTTCCAATCCACTTGGATAAAAACAATTGCAAGAAGGATGTCATAAATAGAGTTCTATTTCAATGAAAATACAATATACTAAGTCTTAATTTCTATGACAACAAAAAAGAGCATTGTTGTTGAATTTTGTAGCTATGGTCAATTTTCATAATTAATATTTTAGCCTTTGAAATATATGTAACAATAAATATAAGACATGTTCTTCATGTCAGTTTTAAAAGAGAAATTTTGAAATTTGAAATTTGAAATTTTAGCTCCAAAAGTGATCAAGCTGGTCTCAATCAAAGAGACACTCGTTCGGCCAACGAGATCTCTATATATACTCCATTCAATTTCCTCCTCCAACCACAATTCGAATCACACAAGATATCCTCTGGGCATCCAAGCAAAGAAGACAAGAAGGACGAAGACATCTCAAGCATTTTCTCTCTCTTGTTTGACCTCGCACATGTGATATCTTTCTCTCTCTGCAACTTCGCACATGTGATCTTCTAGGCATTTTCTGCGCAGCAAGTCCAAGTTCTTCTGGGCAGCAAGGGCAAACTTACGAGCATATAAGAAGGCCAAATTTCAGTGTATGCAAATTAGATAGGGCAGAGTTTATTCAACAGATTTGTGACTTGACTAAAGGGTAGTTTGACAAGGGTTACATTGTTGGTTAGTTTGAATTTGTATTTCACTAGAAGAATTAGATGTATCTCTTGTTGAGCTAAAGAATTTTTCTAAGGAAAAGGTTGTTGGGTTATTCCCCCAAGTCGGTTTTCCCAAGGTAAATCTTGTGTTCTCTTTATGCATTGTGATCTCTATTGTCTTACTGCTTTTATGGTTGAATTTATGAAGTGTAATTACTTAAATGATAAACTGGAAACGCTAAAAAGAATATCTATATCATTAAGTAATTATCAATGTTTAGAAATTAGTGCTTGTATCTATTTCACTTGAAAAATCAACTTGGGATCAAAGCTATGGTGAAAAGGACAGCCTTGAAGAAGATGTTGCTTTTAGCCCTAGAAGCCCTAGTCCAAGAAGCACGAGGAATATTCCAAAAGGAAGGCCAAGATCTTCCTTCCTGTTTCTGCCCTAGAAAATATACACTCTATTCTACTCTAGAAAACAAATTAATAATGAAATCATCGGATAAATAAAAGAAGGAAAACCGTATCTATTGTTTAGGCCGAGAGTCTAAGAGAAAGGGTCAAATTCCTAGTTTGGATTTGAAAATCCCATAGTTAGGTCAAAGAAGCCTCAGGACATGAGCAAACAGGACCAAGGCTACGCCACAGGCTTTGTAGAGGGCCGAAAGTCCTCAGGAGTAATAGTATCCAAGGCCAAAGAACCTTAGAAAGTGATCAAAAGTAGCCTGAAATACCTCAGTAAGTGAATATGCTAGTGAAGCTCTTAATTAAAGGAAAAAGGTTGAAGCCTTAGTGAAACATAAAAACTGATAGCTTGTTGACTTAAGGTAAAAATACACAAGAAGTATTTTGTAATAATAATTTAATATATACAAAATTGTACAAGTGATGATTGTTACAATGAGGACCAACATATATATACCTAAGCAGGTGTCCTTTCATGACTGGGCATATCTTTTAGACACGCATTTTCACTTAACTTAATGTCTATTTAACCTAATCAATATTTGATTATTTAATATTTACATTTATTTTATTTATTTACTTGTTATGAATTATATTCATAACATAGCCTCTTCCTTCAGAAGCTTTGTCCTTAAAACTTATTGTCGACAGTTTCCTTCAGTTTGCATTTGTCATCTTGGCATATGTAACTCGACGCCATTGGCACATTTGCCTATATAATTTGTTTGGTAACTCTATCTTGAATCCAAAGTTATCAATATTTTTATTTTTTTTAATAACTCTAATTTTTTTAAATACTAGAATTAATTAATTAATTAGAAACTATATATTATAACTATAATATAAAATATAATTATATAATTATATCTAAAATTATATAATTCAATTCTATATAATTATATAATTCTATATAGTTTCGTTGTTAAAGGGTACGACATACAACGTTTGACCGAGCCAAACATTCGATTGGGCTGCAACATTTGAGTGAGGTGAAAAAAAAAATAAACACGACGTACGATGATTGACCGAGCCAGAACATTCGAATTTGGCTGCAACGTTCGACTGCAGTGAAAAAAAACGCGTCAAACGGGTTAGTAGTGGGAGATTCGGTTTGAGGGTAGGGTCTGGCGGATGGCAGCATAAGAGTGTCAGAACAGGTGATTGCTTTAAGAGATGCGGCAGCCGAATACTGGACGACGATGAAAGCATAAGATCTTGCGGACAACACTGTGGCATAACATCGAATGTCTTGGCGACACAACGTTGGATAGGGGGGCATCGATACCCTTGGTCCGGGTGTTAATAAAATTCCAATGGAAGTAACGCAAAAGAATAGTTGCCTCGGCTTCAGACACAACAAGCACATTGTAAACGCCTTGTGTAGCATTGTGCTGACACTCACGATTGTCGTTCAGACTTAAAACGTTGTAATTCATATGTCTGGTATTGTCAACGTGATTGCGTGCTATGTCCACCATGCTATCATATCTCACTTTTTCATCAACCCCTTCATTTCCGCTTTCGTTGCTTTCCCTTTCATCGCTTTCGCTGTCATATATCTCATTATCAGACATTTCATCGTAAAACGCTATGTTGGTGGAGATCGAGTAGATCAGAGTCTGAGACTTTTTTCCCGGGCCTTGCGGAATCCACAAAAATAAAATGCTCTGAATTTGTTTTTAAGCAAGTTAAGCCGCAAGGTTGTTGCGAGTAGACATGAGAAGGGCTAAATCTGCGACTTTTATAGTTGTGTCCCTTCTTGCTTTCACGAACATGGCTAAATCTGCAGTTTTTACAGTCGTGTCCCTTCTTGCATTCATGGGCGTGTCTAAATCTGCGACTCGACAATTCCCAGACAGACAAAATTGAAGAGATCGGTACAAGAACCCTTGTTAATGAATTGTTATTATTGATCTCCTTCAATATCGTCTGCCCCATCCCGGTGTTGCCTTTGCCTGGTAATGGCTTATCTCCATTCTGGATGATTTGTAGTCGTGTCGGCGCATTATTTTTGTCAGAGAAAATGCCCACACATTCACGAATTTTAGGTTTCTCTTTCACATGCCAAACAACTTGTAGAAGTGCTTGCTTATTTTTGTTCTCGATGTAAGGCTAGGGTTTCCACATGTTTATTTTCAGTCCTAGAGAATTAACGACATACCCACCTTGTATCTTTTCGACCACAACATTTGCGTAGGATTCCAGTTCTGTTGTGGATTCCTGCAACAACATGTACACGCCAAGCCTATTCGACACATAAATGGTTCTCTCGTAACCCTCAGGAAATATTGTAAAATGATGGCCAGCTGGCATTGGTGTCCAAAAGGTATGAACCAATGTTTTATCCATCTTAATTTTCAAGAATGGTTGTTGATTAATTTTTTTCCTCCTTATCTGAATATGGTTCTTCGAACGAATGCTGGAATTTGATGTAAAGAGAGTGTCCACTACTTCACTTGAAGAGTCCAACATCACAAATGTTGTAGGATCTTTAGCAGAGCCCTGACAACGGAACATCACACGTGTTTCTGAATATTCATCAAAGTAGTTCTCATCACATTTTTGGAGCTTATAGGGAGCAACTGATGCTTCCTTCCAGAGCTTCAAGCCATAATCCTGAACCAACAAACTTGTGGCCTTTACCACTAGAGTCATTTGTGCTTCCTTCTCCATGTTATGTAAAATGTACTAGGATAAAGTTTCCTTTACTATTAATTTGCGTTTTTTATTCCATAACCTAGCAGCTCTGCTGACCCCATTACTTAGGTAATGATTTTCTATTTCCCCCATTAAATCTTTGTTGTCTAGTTTCGCCAAGTGTTGAAGCTCCAACATTGAAGTATTGCTTGAGACAAAATGATGCTTCATCTTTGACAGTGTGCTTTGCTCAAGATTCTCATTTGCACTTTTAAAATCCATGGCTTGCAGGGGTCTTTTTTGTGAAATTATAAACATTGACCTTCTTACTAAAGGCATCCTTGTTGGTTGTTGTTGAGAAGCAACATCAAAATTATCTTTACCATTATAATAATCCAGGCCATCTTCATCTTTAAGATCATCTTCACTCTCATCATAAGCTGAAATTGACATAACCCCTTTCTGATCTTCTCCCCTAATTACCTCTTCAGTAACAATTTCAGCTAGACTCATGTATGATGCATCTACTCCAACTACTTGACCAGATAATGTACACGATGGGAAAGAACCTGGGGAATCTGAACCACTGTGAATTTCATCATGGTCAAGACTACCCACTACACCTGCAACTTCGTCCATATTAAGATCAACATCATCTGGATACTCATCTTGATTGATATCAGCTTCATTAGAATCATCTTGATCATTTTCTGCGACATCTTCATCTTCAACATTATAACCATCTACTTCACATTGTTTCGTTTCTTCACTATCGTTATTATCTTCCTTATTATCGATTTCCTTTCGACATGCTTTAACTTCTGCAAATGATTTTTCTAACGCTGAAATGCTTCTTGAATTTTACTAAACTGCTCAACGCATTCAGGTCGTGAATGTAACGGCACATTGTGCGGTGAACAACATTCAAAGACCCGCATGATTATAGTGTGTGCCATGGCTCTGATACCACTGAAGCATAAAAACTGATAGCTTGTTGACTTAAAGTAAAAATACACAAAAAGGTATTTTGTAATAATAATTTATAATATATATATATATATATCTATATATATATATATATATATATATATATATATATATATATATATATAATTGTAAAAGTGATGATTGTTACAATGAGGACCCGCATATATATATCTAAGCAAGTGTCCTATCATGACAGGGTATGTCTTTTAGACATGCATTTTCACTTAAATTAATGTCTATTTAACCTAATCAATATTTGATTATTTATATTTACATTTATTTTATTTATTTACTTGTTATGAATTATATTCATAACACTTAGGTTCAGAACCTTAGTTCATTCATAGAGGACCGAAGGACCTTAGATCTAGACCAGGAAGGAAATCAAAGAAAGCTTCTCAGCCAATCCAAAATGCCTCAGTCAAAAGAAATCTGAAGTATCTTAGACTAGCAGGCTAAGAAGGATTGAGAAAAAGGTCCAAACACTGACAAAGTAGTCTTTCTATTTGATGTCTAATAAAAGGAAGATTTAATGCTTGCAAAAACGTTTTCAATTGAAGACTATTTATGGAACAAGTTCTATGGAAGTCTTTCAATATTTCCTCAAACGATTATTACTCATTCGCTTGGACTTCCTTGTTTACAACTTCATTTCTATCCATTTGTATCCACTTATGGTGTCCTATCTATATCAGCTTAGCGAGAAAAATTTGTACAAATTTGATGATCTTATCTTGAGGTAAGATAAGGTAATGTTAGGTTGAAGTTTGTGTACAAGCCTGTGAAGAGGGATATCTTTTCTGGTTACAGAAAGTAGTATGTTACCCTGGAAATATTTAGTAAGATTAAGTATGAGACTGTATTAAATTGAATTAAAGCTTAGACAAGGATTTTTGTTTAGACTTGTTTGAACAGCCTCCAAGGAACTGTGATTCTTAAAAGAACTGGTAAACTTAGGGTTTTGTAAAACCCTGGAAGACCTCAAAGAGATCATTTGGTTGATGTCTTTGTTTGATCCTGAGCTGCATCATACTATAAGATATGTGTTCATCAACAGAAGTATTATTTTGAAGTTGCAGAAGGGTCCTACTCTTCCTATCTATCCAACCATCAGACATCATTGTGCATCCAAACACTTCCCATGTTTGTTTCAACTCCGCCAATCTAGAGTTGATGTCCTGCTTTTCTACTTGAAGAATTGGCCCCCGCAACTCCTCATATGTAGCACTTTTGTACCCTGGGCCCACAACAGCAATAGCATCACACATTAGCTGCCAAAATGGATTGGTTTTGGTGATGCTGAGAGGTAAGTCGCTCCAGAAAAGACACCTCCCCATAACTCTATCTGCTTCTTGCTTCTCCCTTTTTTTAACAATTGATTTTATGGAAGGTTGTGCTCCATGTCCTGTTCGTGGAACAAAAAATGATGACCTTGCACTAGCAGTAGCACGTGATACTGTCGAGCCCCTCCCACTACCCTCAGCCTCAAAATCAGAAGAAGATATCTCAAAAAATCTACCTGCACATTCAACCTTGTTTACTCCTGCCTCTTCCTTCTTTCTGTCTTTTTCATCAATTGCTTCAAGAGATTTTTGTATAAGCTTCGGACTAGAAATTGTACAAATTCCAACATCATGTCCAGGGAGTCTAGCCAGATGGTGTTTAAATCGCGTAACCCTTCCTATCATCCTGGTCCCACACAATTTCCATGATATATATGCCCGATTTGTCCCATCATTAGGCTCCACATACTTCCAAAATGGGTCCAAGGCTTTTCGCATATTTGTAGTAAGCTAATTCAAACCTAGGGCACCAAAAAAAAAAAAAATGGAATTAATGATTAAAGTTACTCCATCCATACACAAAATAATAAGTAATAACCACCTCATTTTACAAAATAATTTTTTTGCTACATTATTTTCAATGTGAATTCATTGAACATGGCAATAAGAGGGTGCATTTGAAAGTTAAAAAAAGAAATGGAGTTTGTTGTCCAAATATGGAGAAAACCCTTTCATTGGCTCATGGGCATGAAAACCATAGCAAATGGAAAATAAAAGAAGAAGCAAAATGTTGGTAAGAAAAGAGGCAAGCAAGAATAGCCCTAAATTTATGAAAAAATTCATTAACATAGGGTTTTTAAGAACATACCTGTTAATGGAAGAAATGAAGTGTGTATGATTGTTCTTCAATCTTTGACCCACAAAAAATTCGTAGTTGGTGGTGATAATGGTTGTTTGATCCTCAATTCCTCCTGAGCGGCGATATTTTATATTGTCATGCGATATTTTGCTGAGATATCGACGATATCTCGGAAATATCGCGATATTTTCAAGAGCGAAAATATCACGATATTTTCTCAGCAATATTTTAGTTCACTGAAAATATCGCGATATTTCCAATATTCAGCGATATATCGTCGATATTGTTATCACTGGCATATAAATAAGGGTGGAAAATCAAGGTCAAGGCACCTCATGCACCATGATTTTTCCCCCCTATACACTATATACCCGAGTGTGGGATTCATTTTATTAGCTACACTTGTACCCCAGCGTGTGGCCCATGGCTGCCCCTTTCATTCCTTACTCCATTCACCTCTTAATCACATGCCACCACCCTTTAAAGGATGTACCTTGAACATATTATCCCCTTTAAAAGTAGAAACCACCTAATAGGATACTTGGTTAACCCCATTTGGAGCTTAAAGACATTAGCACATGCTAAAGCCCACTATGGAAGGGCATGCCATTATGAAGTTCCCACCTATTGTCCATGGTTTGTAAGCTCTTTAACTCGATTTCCTTTAATGACTTGTTGTACTAGAAGGCTAGGGGACACATTGGATCTTATGCAGGATTGCAGATAGTCTCCATTTTGGGTTTGGTCTCCATATGGGGTCCTAACCCTCCAGAGAGCCACATTGGCACATCTAGGGTGTGTGCAGAGAGCCATGGGCCTCTGCAGCAGCAGACAAAACTCTATGGATCCTCAGAGATGTTCAAATATTGCTCGAGATTCACCTATTGGACAAGGAAGATGTACCTGGTTCACCATGCTTAGTCAGCGCCACAGTTGTACCATACACTTGGTAGATAACCCAGGACTTGTACGTTGATGTGGCATCACTTACACCATCATCTAAGCCCTTACAGAGGGTCTTTAGGCATCTTCGATCTACTTGGAGATCCATGAGGTCACTTGTGTGCCCTCACACCCATTGGGAGCACCATAGGTTTATTATATGGAGAGCAAGGGACCACCCCTTGTCCATTACTTTTGGGAGTCATATTCATCATCATGTCACTTATGGACTTCATCAAGCATCTTAGAAGGCCCAATGACATGTATCATTTATCATTCGACTTGTTGAAAAGCCTCTTCTTTTGCTTATGAGCTAGTTTGGTGGGCTTGTCACCAAAAGTTAGTTATTTTTCACATTGTTTTATTATAGGGGTTAATGTAGGCCTAATTAGTTAAATCAAACTCATTAGAAGTGTATAAATACAAGTGATGCGAATTCATTTTAGCATGATCACTTGGTTGGACTTGTATCTCTTGTGAGAACTTCGCTATCCTTCTTGGAGGATGAAATTTTGGAGCATGGAATGAATTTTGATGTTTGGATCATTTTCTCTTGCCTTGGAGCTTCTTGATTGGAAAAATTTTGATGGTTGGATATACTCTAAAACATTTAAGTGCAATTTTAATTCTATTCTTTTTCTATTTTTGTCACATACATTGTTGTTGGGATTTCGCTATACTAGGGCTAATTTGTTGCATCCATTATTGTGAAGTTGTGAGAATTTTATTTCTAGATAGTGATGCTTCATGTATGGGCGATGTATGATGAGTGAATGTTCCCGAGGATGTTTCATTGTTGAAATTGATCTTGATAAACCATCTATTTTGCAAAATAAACTATAAAGTCTTTGAAGATTCTCTCCTTTGCCCTAATGCTAAGTGAAGTTGCCTCTAAGGCCTCCTTGACTAGGAAAATTCAATCTAAATTCATAATCATTCTTGACTCCAATCTCCCCAAAGGATTAGGCCCTGGTCTACCATAGGTGACCACTCTAAAACCTATTTTTCTTCACCTTCTTCTCTTATTTCTAGTTCTAACCCCATAGGTCACCTAGGGCATCAAATATCTCACAATCTAGACATCCAAATACTTTGATTTTTGGTCCACAATTGCGTTGGTGTGTCCTCAAGAATCCCTCCAAATTTCATGAGATTCCGATGGTGGGATCATGATATATCACAAGCCCTAACTCGAAGACCAATTATTGCACTTGGTTTCCCTTAGGCTAAAAACCTCACTGGGATCTTTGCATTTCTTTTCATTGAAGATCTATTCTTTGATCCCCTTCCCTTCCTTGTTTAGGTCAAGCTCATCATTGGTTTCTAAACCCCCTCCTCTTGACCTAACCTGGGTCCACTTGGTCCTGTGAGGTCCCATATCTTATCAAAGTCAGCTCTTCAGAAACCACTTGGGAAACCAAGTTCCACAAGGATTTTAGGGTTTAGGAAGCTTCTTTACAAGTCACATTCCCTAAGCCAAGCCCTCAAATGCATATTCCCCTATCCTAGAGAACCTTGCACCTTGCTTAAGAAGCAAGCAAGTCCCACTCTTGGGTCTCTGCTAGGAAAGGGTCATCGAGATCACTTCACATCCATCTTAGTTGATCTATCCTTCATAAGTGATTCTCTATATATTGATTCTCCTCCCATGAGTGAAAGTCTGTAAAGAGTAGGAAACTTTAGCTGTGGTGACAGTGGGATTTAGCTTCATTGTTGCTCTTGGCCTAGCAAGTGCCCCTCTAGCACCCCCTACTAGTTTGAGCGGTAACACCTGTTGATCTTGCATATGTCAACAGTTCCAAGAAGCAAATTACACAGCAGTGGATAAAATATTTAAGTCATTATCATCATTGTAATCACAAATTCTGCAATTTTAGTGTAAATTTAATTCTAGTATGACTATGAAGCCACGTAAAAACACCTAGGTAAGCCTTTGATACTTAACAAAGGGTTTCACTCTAGGGAGCTTTTTAACCTCCCAAATTACGTGTTTCTAAACATGGATAATTAGCAGAGTTTTTCTCCCAATATTCCCCCAAAGCTAGAGTGTAATCCTCTGGTAAGGTCTTACGTGAGTCTTAGTGTTATCGAGTCTATGTATTTTATCATACTAGATCATGGGTCTTGTGTCGCAGAATTTGGTTGAGTCTAAGAGGTCATGTCTATTGTAAATTTCCCCTTCTATGGGTGATTATTGTAATATCTTGATGTGAAAAAGTGTTGTCTATGAATATTTTCGGTGAATGGTTACTCATAATTAGACACCATTGCCAAAATATTTTATTAGACCGACTTAGAGGGTGGAAAATATGTATAATCCCCTAAATGAAAAAAAAAAGTAGACATAAATTGTCAAAAAAAATAAAATGAGAGAAAAAATAATTTTTCTCCAAGTGTAAAAAATCATCAAAAAATAATTGACGACCATTTTCAGAGGGAAAAATCAAGTCAAAATTAAAAGGCCTCATTTCCAAGGCAGAATGTCCTAGTTCAAAAATTTGTTGGACCAAGAAGACTATTTTTCCAGCAAGTCGAATTTCTTGGACCAGGTGGTTGATCAAATTGCACAGTTATGACAATTCTATTTTTTGAAGATTCTTCAATGGACCAAAAGCACCAGGAAGTTCAATTTTGACCCATCCAATGCATTTTTTAAGGGGATAGAATTTTTTGGATATTTGTGCAGCAATTATCAATGGATAAAATTAATTTGGCAAGGATTAGGCTTTGGATCAAGTCAAACTAGGTGTTTTTCCAATTGGAGAGAATCTAGAACTCTCATTTTTCTATATAAGGAAGCCTAAGGTTCCTCATTTGAATCATGAAATGATTTGGTCATGTAACGAAAAATCTTAAGCAAGTTGTGAATCAAGTTATTGGATGTAATTTCTATTTTGCAATAATAATATTAAGTCTTTGCGGGTTTACTCGCGATGGTGTTCCTTTTCTGCTTTTTATGGTAATGTTATTCTGAATTGCGTTCAAATGCTCTATTGAATATAATTTATAAGTTATTATTTCATTTGTTGGCAGTTGGATTATCTATTTGCACAGGTATCTTGCATTAGGTACAGGGTTTAGAAAAGTGTTCTAGCTCACTCAATCTAGCAGGTATCTCTAGATATTGAGGGTTTTAACGTGTATCTAACCCCTTATGATCTAATAAATTCATTTCAAGTGTGTAGATATTATTTGATATTTAAATCTTGGACATGAGGGGAAGTCTTCGGTTGGACCAGCCAACTCCTAAAACAAGAGATTTAAAAGTCCATTGTGTTAAATCTTCCAAAACTTATCTAATGATTCGTATGCAGTAACTTGGCCATGGCACTACATTAAAATTTTATCTTCCTCAAATATTTTCAAAAATTAAATTGTGTAATAAAGTTAGATCTACTATCTAGAGCTTGTAATTTTTATTTGTGAATATTTATAAATTATTTTCACTAACCCTTCTATTTTATTTTAATAGTGTAAATAATTAGAGGGGTTTTATTTTTTCAAATTTGAATTTTATCTATAAATAGTGGAGGAAGGCTAGCCTTTTGTGACTTTGCAGGTGTTTCATCATAAGATCAAAGGCTAATTCAATTTTTTTTTTTTTGAGGAAGCAAGCCCTCACCTAGCCTAATGGCTATGGTTTGAGCACTGAATCACTCTTCAAGGAAGTTGTCCAACCAAGGGAAGGAGGCCACGTAGATTTGAGGCATGGATCTATCATTCTAACCTCACCAACGCTCAAGCATATTTGGCAGCTGCTAGCCCTTTTAGGGCCTTTTCTCTTGCAATTAAGGGTTTCACATGAGGGTTCACATTTAATTTTTATTTGCAATTTTTATGGCTATAAGTTGGATATTCTTGGCATAAATTTGTTTGCTCTCATTTGCAGGATCATTGTAAATTTGTTGGAGGGTCGAAAAGTCTAGTTGGAAACCTTTTCTAGTTGGTCTCAAGGAAAAGGAAGGCTTGTAGCCCTAACTGTAGGCCCAAGAGCCAAGGTCGCAGGGCTAAAGGGCCTGTTACTGCTCAAACTAGCAGGGGACCTAAAGGGGATTCCTAAAGGGTCAAATGTTAGACTAATGGGAACAAATGGAGACTTAGCCCACTGTCACCTCAACTAAGGCTCCCTACTATTTACAGACTTTCACTGATGGGAGGAGACCCGATATATATGGAGTCGCAAAAGAAGGATAAATCAACAAGTGGATATAAAGTGACCCAAATAATCCCTTTAAAAAAGAGGGTGAAGAATGGAGTTTACTTGCTTTCCAATCAAGGTACAATGTCTTCAAGGAAAAGGATATGAGGATTTGAGGGTTAGGTTTAGGGAATATGACTTGTGGAAGAGTTTTCCAATCCCTAAAATCTTTATTGAAATTGGTATCCTAGATGGTTCTTGAAGAATTGTCTTTTCAAAGGAGTGGGACCACACGGGACCAAGTGGATCCAGCCTAGGTTAAGGGGGGGAAATTTAGTAGCCAATGATGTTCTTAACCCAGACAAGGAAGGGGAAACAATCAAAGCAAGAATTTTTACTTAAAGGTGTAAAATTGATCCTATGAGGCACTAGCCTTGGGGATGCTAGGGCAAAGTTTGATCTCGGAGCTAGGGCTTGGACTATCTCACAACTCCACTGTCAAAATGGGTTCAAAATTGGAGGAGGCCTTGAGGACACACCAGCGTAGGGAAGGCTAGGAGATCAATCTTTTTGGAGGGCTACTTTGTCGGGAAAGTGATGCCCTAGGTGACCCAACTTGGCTAGACCTAGGAAAAGGTGAAAAGAGTTGATTTTTGAGTGAACCTCTTGGTAGATCAATGCCTTAGTCTTGGGAGAATGGAGTCTAGGATAAATATGAATGAGGATCTTTGTTTCTCAGTCAAGGAGGCCTTAAGACTACCCCGCTTGCCTTTTAGGGAAACAGGAAGCAACCTTACAACTTTATACTTCGATTTGCAAAAGGTGATGGCTTGTCAAAATGAATTCATTGATAGAATTATCCCTAGGAAATTTCATTCAAAATTACATGGCCCATACATCGAGAGATGCTATATAGAAACAAAATTCCATAATTTAAGCAGTATATGCATGCAGCAATTAGCCCTAAAAATAGAGAAATTCCCAATCCAATGTATATGACAAACTAAATAAAGAATAACATTAAAATCATGTACTTACATGTAATAGAACATATCCAACCATCCACAATTTGACAATAGAGAAGCTCCAAGATAAGATAAATCAAATCCAAACATCAAAATTCATCCATAAAGCTCCAATTCATCCTCCAAGAAAAAGTGTGAAATTCTCAAGAGAGAGAAGAGATCCAATCCAAAGTGATGATGAGCAAATGAACTCATCTCACTTGTATTTATACACTAATGAGGAGTTTGAATTAGTCTCATAGGCCTACATAAGCCCAAAAAATAAAATAATGTGCTAATAACCTAACTTTTGGTGACAAGCCCACCAAACTAGCTCACAATGAAATAATAAGCCTCTTAAGAGATCACATGATAAATAATACATGTCGTAGGGCCCTCCAAGAGGCCTGATGATGTCCATAGCTGCCACAATGAAGAATAGGACCCTCAAAAGTGATGGACAAGGGATTGGCCCCTTGTTTTCCAAACAATAAACCTATGGTCCTCCCAGTGGGTGTGGGGGTACAACAATAACCTCATGGGTCTCCAAATGAGTCGAAGATGCCTATAGATCATCTGTAAGGGCTTTGATGATGATGTAGTGGATGTAGTGGATGTAGTGGATGCCACATCATCCTACAAGTCTTGGGCTAGCTGCCAAGTGCATGGTACATCTATGGGTCCGGTTGGGCAAAGGTGAACCAGGTGCATCTTCCTCGTCCAATAGGTGAATCTTGACCAATCTCTAAACATCCTCTGGGATCCATGGAGTCTTGTCTACTATTGTGGAGGCCCATCGCTCTCAAAACACACCCTACATGTGCCAATGTAGCCCTTTGGAGGATTAAGACCCCGTATTGGGAGACCAAACCCAAGATGGAGACCATCTGCAATCCTGCATAAGATCCAATGCACCCCCTAGCCTTCTAGTACAACAAGTCTTTAGAAAAATCGAGTAAATGAGCTTACCAACCATGGACCACAAGTGGGGACTTCATAATGGCTTACCCTTTCATAATGGGCTTTGAGATGTATCAATGTCTCCCAAACTCCAAATGGGGTTAACAAAGTATCCTATTAGGTGGTTTCTACTTCTAAAGGGGATAATATGTTCAAGGTACATCCTTTTAAAGGTGGTAGTATGTGATAGATGGGTGAATGAAGTAGGGGATGAGAAGGGGCAACCCTGGGCCACATGTTGGGGTGCAAGGGTAGCTAATAAAAGGGAAGCCCACACCTAGGTTTATAATGTATAGGAGGGAGCAATCATGGTACATGAGGTGCCCCGGCCTTGATTTTTCCACACTTTTTTATATGTCTTTTGATTTTTTATGATTTTTCTTTGATTAACTGCTCAAGGCTCAAGGGGTAAGAGCATGATATGCGATATATAGCAGTGAATACCTCTTTTTAAGGTAGGGCGGTTCATTGCTCACCAAGGGTTGGGACAATCATGGGTTCATATATGATGAAGGAAGCTCGTAGAACATGTAGGAACCAGGGTGATGGCCATGATGATGGGGTAGAGCTTATGTATTGGCTTTTGCCCACATGTTAAATGTGTTTGTCCCAACCTTTTTTTGCATTTTGTGGTACATTTTCCTGTTGAGTGTGGCCAATTATGCTTTTATCTTTCTTTTTAGCTGCATCAACCTTTGGGGCATCATTCCAGGCCTAACCCAAGGTATGGGCAAGGGGAAGGGGAAAGCTAATCCTATGTGGATCCAGTGGAGGAATGAGGACCCAAATGGGAGAAATGATGAATGGGATAATAATGAGTGGAAAGGGGGGAATATATGCGGATAAGGGAGCGGGACCACGTGACCAAAATTAGGGTTTCCCATGAAATACCATCCCTAAATCCAAATGGTCATTAAAAGAGACCCCACGGGACTGGAATCCAAGGTTAATATCCAAAAGGGGTTTAGGGTACAAGAGCACATACCTAGCCCATTCTTTTCACCAAATCCCCCCATTAATCCATGCCCAGAAGTGTCCATGATAAGAAAACCACAATACTCAATTTCCAAATGACAAGGCATACCTTTAGGTTCGGGAGGCCCATCTTCAAACATACGATCATGGCAGATGGGTGAGGGACCACATGGCTAGCTTAGGGGGCAGAGAAATGGCAAAATGAGCTAGCTGGTGGTTGTAAGGGGTTGTTGGCTGTCGGTTGAGGACCATCTTGGAGAAAAAAATATCTCCTAGGGATATCACTCACAAAATGGTGGGTAACATCTAGCTCCAACTGGGACGCGATCTCTCAAAAAAGTGGGCGAAGCTACTCGAACAGGAGATCACGAGAACTCCAACAATCTCTTGGTTACCGTAGACCTGTTACCTGCACATATAATAGATGAAGAACACGAGGCAACATGCTTTCGCGACGTCTCATGATCGCACATGCTAAATGTTAGGCCATAAAATCAACAAAAAAATAAAATATGCAAAGATGCATCTATCTACCATGAGAAATATCATATGACGTTAATTCTAATGCAAAAATCATCATGCAATGCATCCTACTCTACCATGCATATGATACAATGTCAATTCTCAAGGAAATAGGTGATACGACTTAATTTGATCGGCTCAAGCCAAAGTTCATTGTTAAGTTTGGCAATGTAGTAATAATCCTCCCCAACCTTTCCATGAATCCTGACAGATATTGAATCTTTATCAACCAAGACTAAGTCCCCAGCTTTATATTCTTTTTTAGGCTTCCACCTTTTGCTCCTTTTAGAGATTGGTCGCTTGAGTATATGAATTTATTGAGTTGGGAGAATAAGAGAAGGCTTCTTGATTTCACATGTTTCATAGTAGGGTCCATGCTTGATCGCATGAGGTAAGTAGGTAGGTTCCCTATAAAGGATAAAAGGGGTACCATCAGATTGTGGAATGGTTGCATATGATAATTCCATTTGAACATGGCCTCCAACGGTAGCTCCCCATTTCCTAGATAACAGCATCCCCCACACATCAAGAATATCAATGACAATAACATCCATGAGGAGGGATATATTGGGATTCCTAGCCAAAGAAACCTTAAGGTCCTTGATGAGACCTTCCACTTCCATAGGTTTGGAGTTAAAACCACACACCTTTTTGTATAGTCGAGTGATGTTGAGACCCAATTGTTTCATAATTGTTAAAGGCATGATATTTGCAGAAGCCCCTGAGTCTAACATACAATTGTGTAAGAAGAGGTCATTGATAGCCAAAGTAAGCAAGAAAGGTTCATGCCCAGGGTTTCGTCAAGAATATGAATGTTTTGCAATTCTTTAGGTAGTTCTTCTTCCTGAATTCTCAGGGACTTCTTGATTTGTTGTTGTTGCTAAGGAAGCTTAGCAATCTCTTTCAAAGGAATAGGTATAGTCATTCTTCCTATAGCAACTCCTATGTCGATGTCAAGTTTAACTTCTTTCCCCTTTTCCTTCTTCTTGATGTTTTCTTTCCTTGGAGGATCCTTTTTTGGATTGGCTTTTGTTGGGGGATCCTTCTTGGGAGGAATTTCAAGGAGAGATTCTTTGGGAGGGGCTTGCTTAGGCGATGGATCTCCTTTAGATGGTTCCTTAGGAGTTGCGGGGTCTTTGTTATTTTCTTTTCATGAGTATTGGACCCCTTTGAAACTTCCCTGGTTATTGAAGTTAAGAATGGATTCTTCCTTTTCCTCTTTAAGGGTGACCTCACTAATGGGAGGATGTGTATAGGACCCCCCCAACAAAATGTTGAAGATATCAGATTCCACAAGGTTGGCCTACTCGTCAATTTGTTCATCCTCACTCTCTTCCAATGTTGCACGAAGCAGGGACGCGGAAGCGTCATTTTCCAAAAATCTAGGAAGCGAAGCGTCTGCTATATATCTATATCTATATATATTTATATTTTTTTGCATTTATACTCGAAACAAACATCCCAAACAGGAAGAAGCATCCCAAACAGGCGGAAGCACGCTTCCGAATTTTGGAAGCGCGCTTCCGGGGACGCTTCCTGGACGCATCCGCATGGGACGCGCTTCAGGCCTTAGAACCGGGGGGGGGGATGCTTCCTGCAACATTGCTCTCTTCCCCTTCACTTTCCTCATCCTCAGATAAAGAGCCTGGCTCAACAGCATTAGTTGGAGCCGAAGTGTTTGGGAATTGAGAAGGGTTTGGCCTATCTTCTTCACTTTTCTTTTTGGGAAAAGGCTTTCCTTTTCGGGAAAAGGCTTTCCTTTCGGGATATAACTAGATTTTTGGGCCTTTTCCAAGGTGGTGATTTTATTCATGATAACCATGTCATGCACATTGGCTTATTCGGTGAACTTATCCATCTTTTTGAGGATGGCAAGGAGAGTTTCCTCATGTGTATCTTTGGACTTCTTCTTCTTGACCTTAGCTCTAGCTATAGGGTGGTCATTGATATCAACCTTCAAGATTCGTATGTTCTCTTCAACTTCCATTGCTATCTTTTTCGCTTCAGCCAAAGTGGAAGGTTTCTTATCCCTTAACACATAGGTGAAGTGGCCACCCACCACTTTTATGAACTTATCAAGAATATTGGCTTCGAATGGCTTCAACTGATCAAGTATATCTTTGACTACCCTATCAAATTTTTGAATGAATTCTCGCACATCCTCAATTCAAAACAATTGAGGAGAAGGCTCTCACCTAGACTAGGCATCTAACTAAAGGTAACCAATATTTTGCATTTCACTTAGATTAGATCATGCATTTCATCTAGGATAGATCTTGCATATCATCCTTGCAGCATTTGTCTATCCAGTAACTTAACATATTGATCTTTGTTGTGCAAGTATTTCTCAATTCTAAGGCACTGGTCTATCATTGATACATCTCAAATAATCTAATTGTTTGTGCTTATAGATCTTACTTGCCATATAATCTAAACCAAGTTGCTAGGATATTCATCTGTATCTCCTAAACTGGTTGATTTTCAACAGGTTCCTAATCCTTTCACCCTCAGGGACTACCCCCCTTAGCCTGCTTTAGGAGATAGCTTAAACGGAGTGAGTAGGGATCAGAGTGACAGGCCCTACTCTGAGCATTGCTCCTTAGGTGTACACTTTAGGCGACAACGTTACCTTTTCATGCTTGAGCTCACCATCATGGTTGAATATTTTCATCAATATTTCGGTTGTTCTAGTGGGGTCTAGACTCTAAGCCACCAATAAATAGAGTTGTATTATTTAAATCATTCTCAAAGTCTAACTCCTCATTGGGATAGGGTTGCTAATAAATTGTAGTTTGTTTTTTTATGGCAAGACCTATCTGCATGTGTCTGAAGGAAAAAACATTTCATTCATCTTGGTTATAGCCTAAGCTTGTTATTTCTTGGTTTGTCTGAAGTTCACAAACATGCACCAAGCTATGTTTGAATACTCTGTTGCTACTAATAGTATTGTCAAAACCGAGCTTAGGGATGATTTCCCACCTATGGCTTTCCCCAAATCCATAGTATTTCCACAATCAAGGGGTGTACTCATTGTGATGTCCATGTTTGGCTTTTCATCTACCAGTTGATGGTTGGAGACTTCATCGCAATCATTAGTTATCATAACTATTAACTTCTAATCTTCCATCTCATTTTTTCCAATTTCTCCCTTCTAATGAGTCTTCTGAACTCACGGGTTTCAAGGAATCATCCAATAGATACTTTTCGCATTCATTCATTTCCTTCCTTTTAGGGGGATACAACCATGTCCATGCCTTTCTCTCTGCTTCAACTTTTCTTAGACCCTGTTTTTCATGTTCGGGCCTATTACCCACCACATGTGGATACTATCCATAGGAGAAGATTTTTCACCTAGATGGTTCTCAGCCGGCAACCAGCAACCCCTTGTAGCCACAAAATAGCTTGATATGCCACTATCTCCGCGACTTGAGCTAGCCATATGCTCCCTTGTCCATTTGTTATGATCATATATTTGAAGGTGGGTCTTCCAACCTTGAAGGTATGGCTTTTCATTGTGTAGTTGGGTATTTTTGTTTACTTATCATGGACATTTTTGGACATGGATTAGTGGGGGGATTCAACGGAAAGAGAGGGCTTGGTTTGTACTCTTGTCAGCTTTGTTCAATTTGATAGTTAACCTTGTATACTATTCTCATGGGATCTCCTTTATTGGCTACTAGCTTTAGGGGAGGCACTACATGGGAAACCCTAATTTTGGTTCTCTAGTCTCGCTTCTCAACACCATATACATCACTCCCCTCTGCTCATTATAACCCCATTCACCATATTTCCCATCTGGGTCCACATTTGTCCATTGGGTCCACAAGGAGTTAGCCTCCCCTTCCCCTTGTCCACACTTTGGGTCGAGCCTAGAACGATGCCCTAGAGGTTAATGCAGCTAAAAGAAAAGAAAAAGCATAATTTGGCCACTCTCAATAGGAAATGTACCATAAAATACAAAATATGGTCGAGACATACAAATTTAGCACGTGGGCAAAATCCAAACATGAGCTCTACCCCTATCATCATGGCCATCACCCTAGTTCCTAGGGCCCCTCATATTGGCCTCTTACATCATTAAGGAACCCATTATTGTCCCAACCCCTGGTGGGCAATGAACTGCCCCACCTTAAAGGGGTATTCACTGCAATATCTTAAATATCATGCTCTCATCCCCTAAAGCCCCGAGAAATTACTAAAAGAAAAAACTATAAAAGGCAAAGACCCTTCCACAACCTCAAAGGATCCCAGCAAGAAAGAATCTCCTCCTAAGCAATCCCTTCCTAAAGAACCTCCTCTTAAGAAAGATAATTCTAAAAGCAATCCTCCAAAGGGAGAGCCCAAGGGTAAGAAGTTTGAACTTGATGTTGACCTAGATACTGCTATAGGAAAAATGACTGTCTAAGTTCCCATAAAAGAGATTGTCAAATTCCCACAACAACGATGGAAAGCCAAGCAATCCTTTGGGTTTGAAGAAGAAAATGACACACCAATAACATTACAAAACATTCACCTTTCCAATTCAAACCCGAGACATGAGCCATTCTTGTTCACCTTAGCTATCAATGAGCTTCTCTTGCATAATTGTATGTTGGATTTAGGGGCTTCCACGAATATCATGCCATTCAAAATCATGAAGTAACTAAATCTTGGAATTACCCAAAAATATAAAGCGGTCTGTGGTTTCAGCTCCCAACCTATTGAAGTAGAGGGCCTCATAAAAGATCTAAAGGTTTCCTCAGCTATGGACCCCGATATATCACTACTCATGGATGTCATGGTCATAGATATTCCCGATGTATGGGGAATGCTATTGTCTATAAAATGGGGTGCTATTGTGGGTAGTCAACCCTAAATGGACTTATCTTATGTTACCAGTCCACAGTCTGATTGAACTCCCTTTACCCTTTATAGAGAACCTATGTACCCTACTCACATGGTAAAGTTAGGGACCATCCTTTATTACAAGACCCAAGAACCATCCCTTATTCTTCCTTCTCAAGAGGTTTGTATTTGTTATCACCCCAAGAAACTCACCTAGGTTGTATGTCAGTGATGCTCGGGAACATTACAAACTCAACAAATATGTTGGATAAATGATGGATGAATGAAACAAATGCTGCATATTCAAGCCAGATAACCACTTCTACTATGATTGACCCCAGACATGGGTGAACACCCCCAGACTACAAGGCTTTTAACCACCAACTACTCACAGTTTGAGGATAAGGTGATAATGGAGAAAACTGACCACACCAGCAGATGCACAGGACCCTGTGATGGCCGGCTGCAACCAGTTAGGAGGTCTGTAAATCTATTATCTAATACCCAGACAGGATGACAACTCTCTGGTATTGAAACAACAGAAACCTGCATGCACATTCAATGATACAGCTAAATCCTAACACAGAGGTGGGATGACAGCCCCTCTAATGCTAAACATTAACAGAACATGAATCAATGCAAACAGGCACAGCCTGGAACAAGAAAGAGAAGTGGAAAGTGAGCAATTAATAGCAAAAGAAGCTTGTATTAGCTGGAAATGAAGACTAGACGCTGCAAGTTACAAAGTAGTTACAGTCTCCAGAAGTTGAACCTTACAGCAAGGTAACTTTCATCTAACACTCATCCTCTCTAATTACATCTCTCTTCTAGGTATATATGGTGCTTCATTACAAAAAAAATATATCTCTGCTAACCTACGCGTGGAGGGATCATAATGGATCACCACCCGCTCTAACTGCTTGGTATGGGTCTCTGCTATAGCATGACTGTGTCAGTAAACAAAATTGATCTTCTCTGATATTCTGTTTTCCTTCATGAGCAGGTGGAATGTCGGCTGAAAGAAACCCATCACTGATAAATGTATTTAACTGCTCGAGGCTCGTCCTTTTCTTCTTGGCCATTCTATTAATTGAATGCAGCTGCCTGCTGCGTTGTACTGCTCCATGCCTACCTTAGCACATTTCGTGCTGCTGAGAGATTTTGCCCACTTTGCCACATTTTAAACTTCAACAGTCAATGCATGCATAACTCCTCTATCGGGTCTCCTTTCGGGTTGCAATCGCATATAATAGCTGGCCGATCCTTGCCTTTTTTATATTTTGACTTATGCTTAAAAAACATTGAAAACATGAGAAAATGGCTGTTGGTGGAATTGAAAATATGTATATTTCACTTCCCGGACCCTTTCGGGTCCGGGCTTCATCGCTATCGGCGCTCGCCCAAGGCTTCCTTATATTTCGTTATATAACGAAAATGCGCCAAAAACCATTGAAAATGGCTTTAGCGCGGACCTGAAAATTTATCAAAAATCACTTATAACGCCATCGGGTCCGACCCATCGGGTCGCATGCATGTCTTATGTGAAAGCCCTGCCCCTTTGGTTTTGCCGATAGCGAAATGCTGATGTGATATCCGCCAATGCGACCCGCCGATGCGATATAGCAATACGATGTGGGTCGTCGATCCGCGTGCGCGATCGACGGTCCTCATTTAATCGCTGATCGCAATCACTCCTTCCCCCTGGTCTGTGCCGATAACGCTGATCTGCCTTTGCCGATTGCGACCCGCCGATCCGATCATCGGCGATCGCTGATCGGCGGTGTCATGTGCCGATTGCCACTGCCTGCCTGTGCCGATCAGATCTGCCGATGCGATCCGCCGATTAGATCTGGACCATTGATCAGCTAGATCGAACGGCTGCTGTGTAACCATTTTTTAAGCCTGCGCTTGTGGGTTTTTCATGGTTTTAAAGTGTTTTTTGCCTCTTGATAGTGCATTTCCGCCCTTCTAAGGGCTCTCCTCTTGCGATAGTTTTGACTTTGAATGATCCTTAAGAGGATTTCGAAGGCTTTTGGGGCACTTTGGGATCCATTTTTGGGCATCCTTCTACGTGCAAACAACCCAATCAGGACTGTATTTGATCCTCAAATGTTGGATTATATAGCAGAGCTAACACTGGCTCCTTCTGGGGATGAGATCCTCCCTGTGAGGTCTCAAGAACTGCAGACCAATGCCTTCATACAAAACAAGCTTAAAAACATTTGCCTAGTGTCCATTGGGCATGGAGTCAACTAAGCATACAACATAAAACTGTAAAAGAACTTAATTACAAACATTAAAGCCTGAAAACATAAACTTCAAAATTTGCCCATTTGCTGGGCCACCAAAATTGTTTCTCCTGCTCTCAGCCCGGTTCACCATATATCAGCAGGATTGGATTTATTTGATCCCCCACCTCAAACAGTTTAGGACATTTGAGCTTGATAGGTAGATAGGGATCAAATTTCATTTCCCCTCTGTGTATTCTCCTCCTTGGATGTTCTTTATGGGAGCTTTTGTACACCTGATAAATAACAATGGTGGTTGTGTATTTGTCTGTGTCTTCTGTAGCCTGCACAATAAATATGAATGGTGTGCCAATATGTTCATGTGTAGGGGGCACGAAAACATTATCTGCTCCTGAATCTTTCTCTGAACAATCCTCATCCAAGGAGGAGTCCCATGACTATGCACCCTCTTCCTCTGTCATCTGATAAGCTGCTGCTTCATGCTGTGTAGAGTCCAACTGAGCAGGTTTCATACTATCAAGACTGAATTGATCAGTTTTAGCCTTGAGCCTTGAATCTTGTTCTGCTTCAGTGTTCAGGGAGCAGCTTAGAGGGCTTGTCACTTGAGCATACAAAGAAACAAAAAATGATGGAGAGCTTTCCTCTCCCTTACTGATCACTGAGTTATTCCCCCAGTGCTTTAGGAACACATCATCTAGGGCCTCAATGTGTGCAATGGACCTAGGGGGTAATTGTCTGAACCAATTTCTAGCCTCCCCCTCTAAGCTTTGGACAAAAACCCTCATCCACACATCCTCTTCATAGATATCCAGGTTATCAGCATAGCTATAAAAGGACTCTAAATGTTCTTCAGCTGATATTCCCTCTGCACCAGTAAACTTAGGCATGTATTCTCGAAAATCTCCTGCAGGCATGGTACTTAAAGGAGAAGGCAAGACCAAAGGTCCATACCTGGCAGCAACTATTCGTTCTATCTTTGTGAGAGCTTGCTGGCCTGCCATGACTGAGCCTAAATGAAAGGGTACTGGTAGACTGAGTGGTATGAAGTGATGCAATGGATAATAGAAACAGAGGAAATTGACGGACAGTATGGGATACTTTTTCTACTGAGGTCCGAAAAGGAAATGAATAACCGGGAGCGGTATGAATCTCTGAAGGTGAACTTCACTAACAGAGACACATAAAAATTCTTTAAGGCTTACCTGATCCTGATGCTCCCTTCCGCAAAGTTTCTTCTGCTTATCGATCCTCTCAGGATCAGGCACTGGCCAGCTAGTAATTTCTGAAGGTTTCTCTGAGCATGCTTCACGAACTAGACCAGAACTTCAATGTGGAGTCGCCAAAGGATGGCCTTCCTCCAGTGGAGTCGCCAGACAGATGATTACAACCAAAATCTGTGTTCAAACCTTGTCTGTCATCAAAGCTTGAAGCTGTGTTGTCTCCCAGGGAAGCTGAGCTTCGATGCTCTTCTCCCCGGCAACGACGCCATTTAATGTTATCACCCCAAGAAACTCACCTAGGTTGTATGTCAGTGATGCTCGTGAACATTACAAACTCAACAAATATGTTGGATAAATGATGGATGAATGAAACAAATGCTGCATATTCAAGCCAGATAACCACTTCTATTATGATTGACCCCAGACATGGTTGAACACCCCCAGACTACAAGGCTTTTAACCACCAACTACTCACAGTTTGAGGATAAGGTGATAATGGAGAAAACTGACCACACCAGCAGATGCACAGGACCCTGTGATGTCCAGCTGCAACCAGTTAGGAGGTCTGTAAATCTATTATCTAATACCCAGACAGGATGACAGCTCTCTGGTATTGAAACAACAGAAACCTGCATGCACATTCAATGATACAGCTAAATCCTAACACAGAGGTGGGATGACAGCCCCTCTAATGCTAAACATTAACAGAACATGAAACAATGCAAACAGGCACAGCCTAGAACAAGAAAGAGAAGTGGAAAGTGAGCAATTAACAGCAAAAGAAGCTTGTATTAGCTGGAAATGAAGACCAGACGCTGCAGGTTACAAAGTAGTTACAGTCTCCAGAAGTTGAACCTTACAGCAAGGTAACTTTCATCTAACACTCATCCTCTCTGATTACATCTCTCTTCTGGGTATATATGGTGCTTCATTACAAAATATCTCTGCTAACCTACGCGTGGAGGGATCATAATGGATCACCACCCGCTCTAACTGCTTGGTATGGGTCTCTGCTATAGCGTGACTGTGTCAGTAAACAAAATTGATCTTCTCTGATATTCTGTTGTCCTTCATGAGCAGGTGGAATGTCGGCTGAAAGAAACCCATCACTGATAAATGTATTTAACTGCTCGAGGCTCGTCCTTTTCTTCTTGGCCATTCTGTTAATTGAATGCAGCTGCCTGCTGCGCTGTACTGCTCCATGCCTGCCTTAGCACATTCCGTGCCGCTGAGAGATCTTGCCCACTTTGCCACATTTTAAACTTCAACAGTCAATGCATGCATAACTCCTCTATCGGGTCGCCTTTCGGGTCGCAATCGCATATAATAGCCGGCCGATCCTTGCCTTTTTTATATTTTGACTTATGCTTAAAAAACATTGAAAACATGAGAAAATGGCTGTTGGCGGAATTGAAAATATGTATATTTCACTTCCCGGACCCGAAAGGGTCCGGGCTTCATCGCTATCGGCGCTCGCCCAAGGCTTCCTTATATTTCGTTATATAACGAAAATGCGCCAAAAACCATTGAAAACGGCTTTAGCGTGGACCTGGAAATTTTATCAAAAATCACTTATAACGCCATCAGGTCCGACCCATCGGGTCGCATGCATGTCTTATGTGAAAGCCCTACCCCTTTGGTTTTGTCGATAGCGAAATGCCGATGCGATATCCGCCGATGCGATATAGCGATACGATGTGGGTCGTCGATCCGCGTGCGCGATCGACGGTCCTCATTTAATCGCTGATCGCAATCGCTCCTTCCCCCTGGTCTGTGCCGATAATGCTGATTTGCCTTTGCCGATTGCGACCCACCGATCCGATCATCGGCGATCGCTGATCGGCGGTGTCATGTGTCGATTGCCACTGCCTGTCTGTGCCAATCAGATCTGCCGATGCGATCCGCCGATGCGATCTGGACCATTGATCAGCCAGATCGAACGGCTGCTGTGTAACTATTGTTTAAGCCCGCGCTTGTGGGTTTTTCATGGTTTTAAAGTGTTTTTTGCCTCCTGATAGTGCATTTCCGCCCTTCCAAGGGCTCTCCTCTTGCGATAGTTTTGACTTTGAATGATCCTTAAGAGGATTTCGAAGGCTTTTGGGGCACTTTGGGATCCATTTTTGGGCATCCTTCTGCGTGCAAACAACCCGATCAGGACTGTATTTGATCCTCAAATGTTGGATTATATAGCAGAGCTAACAGTATCCTTAAGAGGCCCAATCACAAGCAAAACAAGAAATGGAAGCCCAAAAAGGAATACAAGGTTGGGGATGTGTTGTTGATAGATATAAACGCTATACCTGTCAAGATATACGAGAAGGTTGGTGAGGATTACTATTATATTACCAAACTTGATGACGAACTTTGGCCACACACGGTCAAATTGAGTCGTATCACCCCATTCCTTGATACTTGACCTTGTATCATATGCATGTTAGGGTATGATGCATTGCATGCTTTTTTTCTCATTAGAACTAATATCATATAATATTTTCATGCTAGAATCACTGCATTCAGAATAAATTGCATTTAAAGTAGAATTTTATTTCTTGTTGCTTTTATGGCCTAATATTAAGAATGGGTGATCATAAGACACCACAAAACCATTTTGTCTTGTGTGCTTGGTCTTTTATATGAGCAAATAATAGGTCTGCGATACCAAGAAATTGTTGGTGTTCTCATGACCTCCCCGTTCGAGTACGTTCATGCACTCTTCTAAGAGATCATGTCCTAATTGGAGCTAAATGTTACCCACCACCCGTGGGTAGTATGCATAGGAGAAAATTTTTCTCCTAGATGGTCCTTAGCTGGCAGCCAGCAGCCCCTTATAGGCACCAGATTGCTCGATGTGTCACTATCTCTGCCACCTGAGCCAACCATATGCTCTCGCCCATATAGTATGATCATATGTTTGAAGGCGGGCATTCCAACCCCAAAGGTATGGATTTTCATTATGTAGTTGGGTATTTTTGTTTGCTTATCATGGAAACTTTTAAGCATGGATTAGTGGGGAAATTCAGCAGAAAGAGTGGGCTTGGTTTGTACTTTTTTCTCTTCTATCCAATTTTATGGTTAACCTTGTATCCTACTCCCATGGGATCTCCTTTATTGGTTACTAGCTTTAGGGGTGGCACTACATGGGAAACTCTGATTTTGGTTGTGTGGTCCCGCTTTTTGACACCATATACATCATTTCCCTCCACTCATTAAAACTCCATTCACCATATTTCCCTTTCACATCCACATTTGTCCATTGGGTCCACAAGGAGTTAGCCTCCCCTTCCCCTTGTCCACATTTTGGTTCGGGCCTAGAACGAAGCCCCAAAGGTTGATGCAGTTAAAATAGAAAAAAAAAAAGCATAATTTGGCCACTCTCAACAGGAAATGTACCATAAAATGCAAAAAATGGCCAGGACATACAAATTTAGCATGTGGGCAAAATCCAAACATGAGTTCTACCCCTATCATCATGGCATCACCCTGGCTCCTAGGGGTTCTCATATTGGCCTCTTACATCATTAAAGAACCCATGATTGTCCCAACCCCTCATGGGCGATGAACTACCCCACCCTAAATAGGTATTCACTATTATATCTTACATATCATGCTCTCATCGCCTAGAGCCTCGAGCATATACTAAAAGAAAAATCTATAAAAGGCAAAGACCCTTCCACGACCTCAAAGGAGCCTAGCAAGAAAGAGTCTCCTCCTAAGCAATCCCTTCCTAAAGAACCTCCTCTTAAGAAAGAAAATTCTAAAAGGAATCCTCCAAAGGGAGAGCCCAAGGGTAAGAGGCTTGAACTTGATGTTGACTTGGATGCTACTATAGGAAAAATGACTATGCAAGTTCCCTTAAAAGAGATTGTGAAAGTCCCACGACAACAATGGCAAGCCAAGAAAGCCTTTGTGTTTGAAGGAGAAAAAGACAAACCAATAGCATTACAAAACATTCACCTTTCCAATTAAAACATGGGACATGAGCCATTCTTTCTCACCTTAGCTATCAATGACCTACTCTTGCATAATTGTATGCCGGATTCAATGGCTTCCGCGAATATCATGCCATTAAAAATCATGAGGAAACTAATTCTTAGCATTACCCGAAAATATAAGGCGGTTTGTGGTTTCAACTCCCAACCTATTGAAGTAGACAGCCTCATAAAATATCTAAAGGTTTCCATAGCTATGAACCCTAATATATCACTACTCATGGATTTCGTGGTCATAGATATTCCCAATGTATGGGGAATTCTATTATCCAGAAAATGGGGTGTTATTGTTGGTGGTCAACTCCAAATGGACTCATCTTATGTTAACATTCCACAATCTGATGGAACTCGCTTTACCCTTTATAGAAAATCTATGTACCCTACTCATGTGGTAAAGCCAGGGCCCATCCCTTATTACAAGATCCTCGAGACCCAGGAATCATCCCTTATTCTTCCTTCTCAAGTGATTTGTATCCTTAAGAGGCCCAATCACAGGCAAAATAAGAAATGGAAGCCCAAAAAGGAATGCAAGGTTGGGGATGTCGTGTTGTAGGAATTTACAGGGTAAGTTCCTCAGACATAACACCAAAGGACACCACTCACAAACAGATCATAGATCAATACACCAGTATTGTTGACATAGTTAAAACCCTCAAAGAGGGAAACAGTCCACGACCTGAGCCAACGCGACCACTTCAGGCAATTTATTAATAAAAGAATGAAAAGTTACATAAGCTTCTCTCATGAACGGTTTCCCTACAAATGACCCTCCATGCTCTTTAAATAGAAATCATGGACCAATCGGGTGTTAAGCCACGAATCAAGTGTCAGTAATACCGAGGAGAGAATGAACCATCGAATCACTGCATATCGTGACCGTGGGATTGTAAGTTACAAAAGTACATAGTAAAGAAACACACTTTACCTAACTCTACACTAGACCAAGTTATACTTAACTATTTCCTATGTGTCGGAATATCCTAACATCCCCCCTTAAGAACAACTTGGGATAGGATTGAAGGATGTACAAATATGACACAATAGGAGAAGGAAGGAGGCATTAGAGCCTATCCCCCCTTAGTGACAACTTCCTGAACTCCAACCATAAATCGAAGTTTAGTAAACTTCGCCTCTGTGAGAACCTTTGTAAAGATGTTTGCAACTTGATCATCTGTTGAACAATATTGCACTTCAAGAACATGGTCATGAATGAGCTTTCTGATGAAGTGCATGTGCAGTTCAATGTGTTTGTTGCGCTGATGTTGGACTGGATCTTTGCATAGTTGAATGGCACTTTGATTATCACACAAAGTGTAGTCGGATGCTGCTGCTGAAAGCCAAACTCTGACAGGGTCTGACGAAGCCACAGGGCTTCCTTACTAGCTTCTACGGCACCACGATACTCTGCTTCTGCTGAAGAAAGAGAAATGGCATTTTGTTTCTTGCAAGCCCATGTAATAGGTCCTGAACCAAGAGTGAACATGATCCGGACTTAAAGAGGAACACAACAAAATATAGAGATAACCATATACACAAAGATGCACCGGAAATAATACTTCATTTCATTAATGGAAAATACTGAAATATGCTTACAACCAGAAATGGAAATAAACCAGCTAGGGCGATGGTAGCTTATCTCTGAGAAGAGATGTGTGGCTACATGCCTCTGAACTGTTTTAAACTGTGTTACAATGAGGCTCGAACGCCTATTTATTGTTGAGAAACAATGGAAAACCCTTCACATTCCAAAACCTAACCCTAGAAGATGAAACACCAAATTGTGGGCCCCGTTTTTGGGTAAGTTGGTGTATAAACTTCCCGAGGTCGCGAATTGGTCGTATTATCTCCGTTTGATGCGCATGATAGCCCGTTGGAAATATCTCTCCGAGGACTACGACGGAAAAGACGATTTTTTGATAGAAAAATAACTAGCAGTAGATTTCCCAAAAAATGTCGTTTAGGGCCTCAAAACGGCTCCGGAAGTTTAGGACCCGAAAAACTGCTAAAGATAGTAAACTGTGCTATAATTAAAGAAACTGAAAAACTGAAAGGGACAGTTGTGGGGCCTCAGATGGGATAGGTGGATGGCCACCAACATCCACCTGGATCATTCCTCCCCCCTTAGGAAGCAATGGTCCCCATTGCATTGAGTTCCTCCCTGAGATGAGGAAGCTTCTGCTGAGCTGGGTCTCTGGTGAGCTGTTCTGCAATCTCTGATGTGTCCAGAAATGGTGGGAAGCATGGTCGACGACGGTCCACATTGAACACTCGGTGCAAGCGAAGGAATGGAGGAATGTTGTGCTTCCAAGCATTGTTTCCCATAGCCTTGGTACTAGTGTAAGAACCATGTCGGAGTGGTCTGAGTTTCTGATGGGTTCTGGTAAGGCGTTCTTTCTGCAGATGTAACAAAACTTTGTTGCCCACCTAAAACTTGTGTGGTACCCCTGTGGGTGAGGACAAGTTGTTCTTGTGTTCTGTCATGATCGTATCCCTTTGCTGCTGCTGCTGTGTGGAGGAATCCTTTGCGGGGGTCATGGATGTAGCAACGATCTTCCCCTTACTTTGGGAGCGAACCAGACAGAAAATGAATTTCCTAGTCTGGGAGATGAGCTTGCTTCCTTTCTTGGCAGTGATCAAAGAGGTGGCGGTAGGTGGGGCTACCTCCGGTATCCTGTATAATGAATTATCCAAAGAAATAATGACAGCGTGAGGCCTTGACTCATACACAACATGTCGCCTCCACAAGTATGGCTGGCCTAATAGTACATCGCAAACATCCAGAGGTGTAACATCACACAATACCTTGTCTGTGAAGGGCTTGATGCTATAGGGAAGGCGGCACTACTGGCGAACTTTGAGATCTCATCCTTTATGAAGCCACCCGATACTGTACGACTGTGGGTGTGGTGTAGTCGGTAGGCCCAACCGCTTCACGACCTCTGTTGAAATAAGGTTCTTTTGGCTACCACTGTCAACAATGAATTGCAGTGGCGAACCCTTCACCCACATCTGTGAGTGGAAAAGACGCTCCCCTTCTTCTGGATTTTCGGGCTCATTTTTCTGGATCTTAGTGGTGGCAATAGTGGCGCTAGGATTTTCATCAATGATCTGCTTCCCTTTGCCATTCCCCTTGTCGGGTTCTGGCTTAGGGTCGGAACATGCATCTGATTCGGAAGCCTTCAACTCGGCCACCAGCGACTGCTTGGTTCGGCACTCACTTGTGTTATGAGTGGGACTCTTGTGGAACTCACACCACTTTCCTGTGTCCTTCTTCGGCTTCGTGGTGTTGTTCTTTTCTTGCGGCTTTGACGGGTTGTCTTGGGTCACCTTGCCTTGGCTTTATCCTTTGGGCTTCGGATTTGCAGATCCGAAGTCTCGCTTCTTCTGTTTGAACTTTTGCTCGATTTTGACAGCGTATCGATACACCGTGCCGAGCGAGGAGATGTTCAGGAACTCCATCTCTTCCTGGATGTATCTATGTAGGCAGCCGCGGTATTTGAGTACCAGATGCAGCTCAGAATCTTTGATACCCAACTGTGTGCGAAGGGTATGAAAAATGTTTGTGAACTCTGGCACATCTTGGTCCCATCCCTGCCGCAGTGTGGTCCATTTGATGTATTTGTCCTCATAGCTTTTGACAGGGTAGTACTGCTCCTTGACGGCATCCTGGAATGAATCCCAAGTGGGTGCGGCTGAAAATAGTGAGCCTATGCTTTCATCCTTCTGCTCGCAGTAGGTTTCCCACCAGTCCTTGACGTGGGGGGCTGCTTTGAGAAGAGCGAAAACAATCTTTTCCCGACTCGAAAATTCATGAATAGAAAAATATCCTTCTAGCAGATTCAACCATTTATCTACAACATCTGCGTCTATTTGACCCTCGAATATGGGGATTTCAAAATTAACTTGTACCTTAAACTGTGTAGTGTTTCCAGAGTAGTTGCTGGAAGCTAATGCGTCGCTTCTGGGTAGTCGCTGAAGAATCTAGGCAAAGCTGTCCATCATCGCGTTCCATTGTCGCTCGAGGGCTTCTTCGAGCAAGATTTTGATAGGATCTCCTGCCCCCTCGTCTTTCTTCTCATCCGCCATGGGAGGCCGTCGAGATTTGCGAGGCTGGTCTTGCAAGGGTTCGACCAGTTCAAGCCCTAACTCCTTATATCCCGACCTCGTTGGGGATATGCAAAGAAAAACAGAGAAAAAGCAGACCGCTCTGATACCACTGATCTGGACTTAAACAGGAACGCAACAAAATACAGAGATAACCATATACACAAAGATGCAGCGGAAATAATACTTCATTTCATTAATGGAAAATACTGAACTATGCTTACAGCCAGAAATGGAAATAAACCAGCTAGGGCGATGGCAGCTTATCTTTGAGAAGAGATGTGTGGCTACATGCCTCTGAACTGTTCTAAACTGTGTTACAATGAGGCTCGAAGGCCTATTTATTGTTGAGAAACAATGGAAAACCCTTCACATTCCAAAACCTAACCCTAGAAGATGAAACGCCAAATTGTGGGCCCCATTTTTGGGTAAGTTGGTACATCAACTTCCCAGGGTCGCGAATTGGTCGTATTATCTCCGTTTGACGTGCATGATAGCCCGTTGGAAAGATCTCTCCGAAGACTACAACGGAAAAGACGATTTTTTGACAGAAAAATAGCTGGCGGTAGATTTCCCAAAAAACGTTGTTTAGGGCCTCAAAACGGATCCAGAAGTTTAGGACCCGAAAAACTGCTAAAAATAGTAAACTGCGCTATAATTAAGGAAACTGAAAGGGACAGTTGTGGGGGTCCAAATGGGATAGGTGGATGGCCACCAACATCCACCTGGATCAGAACACATAACCTGCAATAGACTTTCGATCATCAGGGTCACCAGCCCAATCAGAATCAGTGAAACCAACCAATAGAGGAGATGCTTCTGCACTGTAATGAATCCCAAACTGCACTGTACCTCGAACATAACTAAGTATTCTTTTAGCTACTTTCCAATGACTTTCATGTGGGTTTTGCATAAACCGAGCAATAAGACAAGCAACTAAGGAAAGGTCAGGACGAGTATGGGTCAGATACAAAAGTTTTCCTACAAGTTGACGGTATAAGGTAGCATCAACATCAGGGGAAGTACAAGTGACTGAAAGTTTGGCTCCAGACTGAAAGGGAGAAGGGGCTGGCTTACAATGTTCTGTGTGAAAATGGCGTAGAAGATCACAGACATACTTGGACTAGGAAAGGGAAATACCTTCCTTGGATTGCAAGACTTGAAGACCAAGAAAATAATGCAAATGTCCTAAGTTTGTCATTTCAAACTTCTTTTTAAGGCTGGACTTCACATGGTTTATAAGGTTGGGATAAGATCATCAACAGGTGTTGGTAGATAAAAAACCCTATACCTGTCAAGATTCACGGGAAGGTTGGTGAGGATTACTATTACATTGCCAAACTTGACGACGAACTTTCGCCACAACCGGTCAAATTGAATCATATCACCTCATTCCTTGATACTTGACCTTGTATCATATGAATGTTAGGGTAGGATGCATTGCATGTTTTCTTTTCTCATTAGAACTAACATCATATGACATTATTATGCTAGAATAACTCCATTCAAATTAAATTGCATTCAAAATAGAAATTTATTTCTTGTTCATTTTATGGCCTAATATTAAGCATGGGTGATCATAAGACACCAAAAAAACATGTTGCCCCATGTGTTTCACCTTTGATATGTGCAGGTAACAGGTCTGCAGTCCCAAGAGATTTTTGTTCTCATTACCTCCCATTTCGAGTACATTCGTGCACTCTTTTGAGAGACCATGTCCCAGTTAGAACTAGATGTTACCCACCACCTGTGGGCAGTATCCACTGGAGAAATTTTTTTCCCTGGATGGTCCTTAGCTGGCAACCAAAAACCCTTTGCAGCCACTAGATAGCTCGATGTGCCACTATCTTCGCCACCTGGGCCAACCATATGCTCCCTTGCCCATCTGTTATGATCATATGTTTGAAGGTGGGCCTTCCAACCCTTTAGGTATGGCTTTTCATTGTGTATTTGGGTTTTTTTGTTTACTTATCATGGAAACTTTTGGGCATGGATTAGTGGGGGGATTCAGCGGAAAGACTAGCCTTGGTTTGTACTCTTGTCTCGTCTATCCAATTTGACAATTAACCTTGTATCCTAGTCCCATGGGATCTCCTTCATTAGTTACTAGATTTAGGGGTGGAACTACATGGGAAACCTTGATTTTTGTTGCGTGGTCCTACTTCCCAACACCATATATATCACTCCCCTCCGCCCATTATAACTCTATTCACCATATTTCCCATCCAAGTCCACATTTATCCATTGGGTCCACAAGGAGTTAACCTCCCCTTCCTCTTGTCCACACTTTGGGTCGGGCCTCAAATAAAGCCTCAAAGGCTGATGCAGCGAAAAGAAAAGAAAAAGCATAATTTGGCCACTCTCAACAAGAAATGTACCATAAAATGCAAAGATGGTCGAGACATACAAATTTAGTATGTGGGCAAAAGCCAAACATGAGCTCTACCCCTATCATCATGGCCATCACCCTGGTTCCTAGGGCCACTCATATTGGCCTATTAAATCATCAAGGAACCCATGATTGTCCAATCCCCTATTGGGCGATAAATTGTCCCACCCTAAAGGGGTATTCAATGTTATATATTACATATCATGCACTCGTCCCCTAGAGCCTTGAGCAGTTACTAAAAGAAAATTTTATAAAAGTTAAATGGCATATAAAGAAGGGTGGAAAAACAATGGTCGGGAACTCATGTACCACTATTGCTCCCTCCTACATTCATATACCCAAGTGTGGGCTTCCCCTATTTTAGCCACCTTGTACTATGGCATGTGGCTTCGAACCTTCCCCTAATGCCCTACTCCATTCTATCATTATTTCACATACCACCTACCATTTGATGGCTATACCATGGACATGTCACCCCCTTAGAGGTTGAAACCAACTAATAGGGTCCTTGGCTAACCTTCTAATTAAACTTGGAGACACTTGTACGTTCTGAAGCCCATTATGGAAGGGCATGCCACTGTGAAGTGTCCACTTGGTTCCATGCTTTGTAAGCACATTTACTCAATTGCACTAATGTTTTGTTGTTTTGGAAGGCGAGGGGGCGCATTGGATTTCATACAAGATTGCAAGTGGGTTTCCATCTAGGGTTTGGTCTTCCTATATGGGGTCCAAGCCCTCCAGAGGGTCATGTTGGCATTTGTAGGGTGAGCATTGAGAGCCACGGGTCTCCACCATAGCAAAGAGCAGATTTCCACTTCATTAGATCCTTTAGTTTCACTCATGACTTGCTCGTGTTCCACCTATTAGAAAATGATGATGCACCTGGACCAACTTGCCTAGCTAGCTCCACTCCTACACCGCACACTTGGCAATTGATCCAAGGCCTAGATGAGGATTTGTCTCGTCATGGGAGACAATGGGATGGCTTGCATTGTTCTTCTGGCCCTCGGAGATGGTATACTGGCTTGTTTTTTTCCATTCGGAGACCTACCAAGATGTTTTGTGCCCTCATACCCACTTGGGGACACCACAGGTTGTTTGCTTGGATATCAAGGGGCCACCCGCTTTTATCACTATGTTTGGAGCTCATTCATTCATCTTGGCACACGTTGCACTCCACTAGGCCTCCTCAATGGTCCTTCGACCTATTTTATCTATTAGTTTACCCTCATGGGAAACTTATTGTGTATTATGGAGCTATCTTGGTGGGCTTGTCACCAAGGAATGTTATTTTTGCACATTATTTTATTAGTTGGGAAATTATTAGGCATTATTAGGCAAATCGAATCCCTTACGGAGGATATATATTGATGTGATGATCATTTCATTTGATCAACACTTGGCTTTGGATAAGTATCTCTTATTGAGAATTTCGCTATAGCTATTGGAGGACGAATTGTAGATTCTTGAATGCATTTTGATGTTTGGGTTGATGTTATTCTATTTTGGAGCTTCTCTCTTGCAAATGTAATGGATGGATATACTTTTTCTGCCATGTAAGTTTCTCTTTTATGCGAATTTTTCATTGAAAGTTTAATATATGAAACACTGCATCATGAAGTTGCTTGTGCTCTAAATTATGCGAAAATCTTAATTACCTTGTAGTTTTTGATATATTGCATGCGTTATTTATTGGGAAAGGAAAAGTGAATGTTCCTAGGGGTTGTTTTTGAAACTTAACCCTAAGACTCCATTCTTTTGGCAAGTCGAAGTATAAATCCTTGTTGTAGTTGGGTAGCTGTTTCACTAGGGCATGCGAAGCTGCAATTAGGCTCCTTGATAGAGAGAAGACCTTGAATCAATCTCATTCTTGATTCCATTCTCCCAATAGGCTAGGTACTGGTCTAGTCCTAGGTGATCGCCAAAACGAAAAAAATCTTTTCCCCTGTTTTCCTCTTTCTTAAGCCCTAACCCTAGTAGGCTTCTAGGGCATCACACGAATTTTATTGTGGCCATCCAAAGTTGATGAAAATTGGTTAAGAACTGTGTTGGTGTGTCCTTTAGAGGTCCTTCAAATTTCAAGATAATCTGATGGTGGAATCTCAAGATATTCCAAGCCCTAGCTTGAGAACCATTCTCCCTAGCGTGCCTTTGGTTAGTGGTTTCATTAAGAATCGTTGCATTGAACATTAAAGTCAAATTTCATCACCTTGATCCTTGTCTTCTCCTTCACTTGGTCAAGTCCTTTTGCATAAAACTTCACTCCAAACCCTTGACCTCATTTGGATCCACTATGGATTCTTTGTGGTCCCACAACCTTATCACTTTGATTTCACAAGGATTGCTTGGAAACCCTATTCTTCTAGGATTCTTTGGTCCAATGTGTTTCACATCAAGAGATACTCCTCAAACCTAGGCCCAAGATTCCTTCTAGCCCTTCTTGGAGAGTTATTCATCTTGCTTCTAAAGTAAGTAATCCCTATCATTAGAGACTCTCCTTTGAATAGGCTCTTGGAATCTCTACCTTTACACTATTGATATATTTCTCCTAGTGATTCCTTTAATACCAAGACTCCTCCCATCGGTAAATGTTAAGTTATGGTATGTTCTATGCTTATAACAGTTTACTTCTTTTTCTTATTATATTCCACAGATTAGCAATCACATGTACATAAAGTAAAGTGCAGATAGAACATTGAACGATCGACAAAAAACAAGCCAAGACAAGAGACACAAGATGTGGCGGCTAGCCAGGGACAAACCCCACAATGTGTGGGGAAACCCTTTGATCAAATCTTCTTTTATCTTCAATAATTCAGCAGAGAGAAATAGTACAATAAATCTGATTCATATCAGTAGTAACAAACCCTAGATCAGCAGCATCAACATTAGCGACTTCATCATCAAACTAGGGCAGACGATATCTCACAAACCGACCGTCGGATCGGCTTGATTCCACCACCAAAAGTTACGACTTCCAGAGGAGGTTTAGATGAACCTACAGTGCAATTCAGATGAGGAGATATTCTAGTCCACGCAGGTCAAACTTTACTTTTGCAATTGCAGCTTCAGTTTCGGCAGCTTCCGACTTCAAACTAGGGCAGTCGATATCTTGCAAACTGTCTGTCGGATTGACTTGATTCCACCACCAAAAGTTGCGGCTTTCAAAGGAGATTTAGATGAACCTAAAGTGTAGTTCAGATGAGGAGATCTTCCAGTCCACGCAGGTCAATCTTTACTTCTGCAGTTGCAGCTTCAGTTTCAGCAGCGTCCAGCTTCACATGTGTGAAGGAGAGACCCTTTTCTGTGCAGTAGAGAAGAGACTCTTTTCTGCGCAGTAGAGCGAGAGATGTGATGAGATGAGTGAGTCCAAATGAGGAAAAGTCCTCTTGTATTTATACACAACGTTGGTGTTTGAATAGATGCGACTGTTGGGCTTCTGAGCTTACATGAGTTGTAGGTTGGCTTGATAATAATTCCATAATCAAAATAAATTCATATCTCCACGAATACTTATCGAATTCGGATGATCCTTATATCAATCCTACACCTCTTGATGAGAGGAATCTAATAAAAATATTATTAGCCATGAATAAGATGACCCACATGAAGTTTTGCCCTGGTTGCCAATTTTAACACTCCCTCTCAACTAGGGAGAACTTCATCTGCAATCTGTCTATCGGTTGTTACTATTCATCCATCAAATGCACTGCCCTGTATAGCCTGTCCGTTGCCCTGCTCTGCTCTATTTTGCCTATTTTGCTTTGTCTTGTTCTGCCTTGTACTGATCTGTATTGTTCTGCTCTGTTCTGCTATGATTTTGTCCGAATTATGAAGAAGAAGAAATGATCGAGGATGTATCACACTGACTCAAAGTCAGTCTCAGAGTATGTACCACTGGTCCCAGACCAGTCTCAACCAACCCAAAGTCAGTGTCATAGTGAGTACAACTCCACTGGTCCCAGACTAGTATCATCCTCCACTGTCTCAAAGTCAGTCTTAGAGTGTGTAAAACTGGTCTCAAACCAGTGTCAGCCGACCCGAAGTCAGCTTCATAGTAAGTACCACTCCTACCACTGGTCCCAGACCAGTATTGCAGTCTCAGAGAGTGTACCACTGGTCCCAGACTAGTCTCAACCGACCCGAAGTCAGCGTCATAGTATGTACCACTCTCACTGGTCCCAGACCAGTACTGCACTGACACGAAGTCAGTCTCAGAGTATGTACCACTGGTCCTAGACCAATCTCAACTGACCCGAAGTCAATGTCATAGTATGATACAACTCCTACCACTGGTCCCAGACCAGTATCGCAGTCTCAGAGAGTGTACCACTAGTCCCGGACCAGTCTCAACCGACCCGAAGTCAGCGTCATAGTATGTACCACTCTCACTGGTCCTAGACCAGTACTGCACTGACACGAAGTCAGTCTTAGAGTATGTACCACTGGTCCCAAACCAGTCTCAACTGACTCGAAGTCAGTGTCATAGTATGGTACAACTCCTACCACTGGTCCCAGACCAGTATCATTGATCCCAGATCAATGGAGGTCATCCTAGCGTAGGGAGTACGGTAGATACAACGATGCGTCCATCGGTACTACTATGGTCCCTAACTTCATTTCCCTGCTCATTGATCAGATGAGAGGTACTTCCCATGAGTCCCAGACTGCATGGGTAGGATGCCTCGACAGGAGAACTAATCAATCCTGTCCTCACAGGAGAACACATCAATCCTGCTACAATCGCCATGGAGAACACATCAATCCAGGCCGCCATGGAGAACACATCAATCCAGGCCTCACAGGAGAACACATCAATCCTGCTACAGTTGCCATGGAGAACACATCAATCTTGTTACAATCGCCATGGAGAACACATCAATCCAGGCCTCACAGGAGAACACATCAATCCTGCTGCAATAGCCATGGAGAACACATCAATCCAGGCCTCACAGGAGAACTAATCATCCTGCTACACAAGAGAGTGAATCATCCTGTTCCACAAGAGAGCGAATCATCTTGTCCCACAAGAGAGCGAATCATCTTGTTCCAGTGCGCACCACCAGGGGAGGGTGAGTCACCCCGTGGTCGTATGTTGCTCCAGTAAGAACCGCAAGCCCTCAGAGCTCCCAGAGCTCAATGTATGCAACATGCAGGACCCTTGTACAAGGATTTCTTAACGACTCCAAGTTGTTTAGGAAAATCACAGATTAGATCTTTCCTCGAGGCTTTGACAAGGTGTATCGACCTGTACATCATCTTAATGCGATGGAGCCTCCTTGCTCATCGACTTACCATGATGTCTATCTGCTGGAGCAATCGATGAATACGGGATTCCTCAATAATCGAATCCCACCTCTGGTTGTTATAGAGAATCACAGTGGTATTCAATGTAAATTCAAACAGCTCACTGAAGAGCTTTCGCAACCAGACTGCCTCACAGGAGGCCATGCTAGCAGCAATATACTCTGCTTTGGCGGTGCTCAAAGCCACCGACTTCTGCTTCCTGCTCATCCAGGATATCAAAGCAAATCCCTAGGTGAAACAACACCCGGAAGTGCTCTTACGGTCCACCACACTACCTGCCTAATCAGCATCAGTATATCCAAGTAGTCTCACATCCCTGATAGTGTATCTTAACCCATTAGTAATTGTGCCACGAAGATATCTCAGAAGATTCTTGGCATCAATCCAGTGAGGCTCAACCAAATATGAGCTCACAATGCTAACTGCAAAACATATGTTCGGACGAAGGTTCACCAAGAACATCAATGCGAATGAGTTTATGAAACTTAGAGGCATTTCCCAAATCTGGTCCGACATCACTACCATATAACTTCTAAAAGTTAAGATCCTCAAGGTAGTCACAGGCTTGCAGTCCATCATACCGAATCTTTCCAATATCTTTACCACATATTCTCCTAGAGATAGGAAAATTTCCCCTGGCTTCTGCCACACTTCAAGTCCTTGGTTCTTCATTTCAAATTCAGAAGCCAACTCCCTCTTACATTTGTGAATGAGAGGGTCTGCACCTGTTAGAAAGAGGTCATCCACATATGGCACCAGTATGAGAGGCTTGTCATCTTCAACCTTAAAGTAAAGGTTAGGATCGACTTCACTCCTAATGAATCCCAGCTTCATCAAGCAGCTATCGATCCTCTCATACCATGCTCAGGGTGCTTGCTTCAGCCCATAGAGAGCCTTCTTCATCCTGCATACATGAGATTTTCGATCATAAATCTCAAATCCTTCAGGTTGCTCCACGTAGACCTCTTCTTTGATCGAACCGTGCAAGAACGTGGTCTTGACATCCATCTAATGTAGGTTCCATCCTTGTGAAGTCGTAAGGGCTATGACCGAGTGGATGGTCGTATATCTGGCAACAGGTGCAAATATCACATCATAGTCTATACCTTCCTTCTGGGAGAAACCACGAGCAACAAAACGAGCCTTATAGTATTTCGTACTTCCATCTGCTGCAGCTTTATCTTGTAAAGCCATTTTGAAGTAACAATTTGTCTTGTCCTAGGGTCTGGGAACTACTTTCCAGACATCATTATCCATAATAGACTCATATTCTTTGGTCATAGCATCCGTCCATAATTGATGCTTGACGACATCTGAGAATGATGAAGGCTCATTTTGTATGATCGTGCTCATGATGATCAGGTATCCCTGATACCTGTTAGGTTTCTTACTTTCACGGAAGGTTCCTCGGGGTGCAGCATGTCCTTCAGCATCATCAAGTATCCCCCTAAGCCATGAAGGCCTCTTCCTAGAAGAGGAAGGCTCAGGTGGATAAATAGGATCCATGGGTTCCTCCACATCAGGCATTGTTACATCATCTACCCATAGAGACAGCTTCCACAATCGTATGGTTCTTCCTTTCCGCCACACCATTCTGCTCAAGAGTATGTGGAGTAGTAGTCTCCCTCTTAATGCCAGCCTCAGGTATGCTTGAGTGAACCAACTGTAATATATCAGAGGTCTTGCTTTGGCTTGAGGGGAATGATCCCCTTTTTGAGCTTTCCTTTGGCACATACACCTTCTTTCTCTACTCGGAATTCGGGCATCCCTGTCACCATTTGTCTCACATCGGGTAGAGCTTTATAATGAAGGTGGGCAAACCTCTGATGCCAAAGTTTGGACCCAAGAGTAAAGGCATCTTTAACATTATTTTTCCATATATGTACCTTACCATTGCTGAAGGTTACCTTGTAGCCTTTGTCTTCCATTGCCGAGATGGACACCAGGTTCTTTTTGAGGTCAGGTGCATTTAATACATCCTGGAATTTCTAGCCTTCTTGAATGGTTGTCCTCTTCCTTGATTCCCAACTCTTCCTCTTACCTTTGCTATTGAATTTGTCATTCCTTTGATTGCCATCAGAGGGATTTTGATCATCGTCCCAGTGTGAGTACTTTCTATCAAGGCACTCCCTTGCATAGTGACTTGCTTTATCACAGATGTAACATCGTCCTTTTCTTCCACCCTTAGGTCCAGCCTTTCCTTTTGATTTAGTCCCGGAATTATTTTTTTTCTTAGCATGAGAAGAAAAGGAAGCAGAAGGACCTTTAGGCATGGGCATTTCTTGCTCTTCTACACTTGTTTCTTCTTGAATGCATCTAGCCATTAATTCCTCGAAACCAAGAATTATATTATTATTCAGAAGAGTAGTCCTAAACACGTACCATTCGAATGGTAATCCTCCAAGAGTCGTAAGTGCCATTTCTCTATCAGTAATAGTCTCCACAATAGACAGGAGATCGTTCTTGATCTCGGTGATTCTTAAGAAGTATGCTTGCATACTCTCATCTTTACCCTTCTTGATTTCCCTTAGCTTATTTCTAAGAAACAAAACTTGATTTGCATCATTAACTTTAAATAAACTCACCAGTCTATCGTAGATTTCCTTGGAGGTGTCTAGTTCAGGGATGTAGGCCACCAAGCACTTGTCGATAGAGTCCCGGATGATCTTCTTCGCTTTAAATTCTTTGTACTTCCATTTGTTCCTAGCAGCAGGAGGTGCATTTGATGAAGGCTCAACAATATTGCCTCTCACGTGATCCAACACTCCTTGATCCTCAAGGGTTAGATCGATAGACATCTTCCATCCGTGATAGTCAGCTTTCACACAGAGCTTGTCTTCAGCAGGAAAGAGTGTTGAGGACCCCATCATTCTTTTAGGATAGCCTTGCCAATCTTCTCTTCGGTGATTGCTCTTGCTCTTGCTTGGGCTTTATCTTCACCTCAGCTCTAATACCATGTTAAGTTATGGTATGTTCTATGCTTATAACAGTTTACTTCTTTTTCTTATTATATTCCACAGATTAGCAATCACATGTACATAAAGTAAAGTGCATATAGAACATTAAACGATCGACAAAAAACAAGCCAAGACAAGAGACACAAGATGTGGCGGCTAGCCAGGGACAAACCCCACAATGTGTAGGGAAACCCTTTGATCAAATCTTCTTTTATCTTCAATAATTCAGCAGAGAGAAATAGTACAATAAATCTGATTCATATCAATAGTAACAAACCCTAGATCAGTAGCATCAGCATTAGCTGCTTCATCATCAAACTAGGGCAGACGATATCTCACAAACCGACTGTCGGATCGGCTTGATTCCACCACCAAAAGTTGCGACTTCCAGAGGAGGTTTAGATGAACCTACAACACAGTTCAGATGAGGAGATATTCTAGTCCACGCAGGTCAAACTTTACTTCTGTAGTTGCAGCTTCAGTTTCGGTAGCTTCCAGCTTCAAACTAGGGCAGTCGATATCTTGCAAACCGTCTGTCGGATTGACTTGATTCCACCACCAAAAGTTGCGGCTTTCAGAGGAGGTTCAGATGAACCTAAAGTGTAGTTCAGATGAGGAGATATTCTAGTCCACGCAGGTCAATTTTTACTTCTGCAGTTGCAGCGTCAATTTCAGCAGCTTCCGGCTTCACATGTGTGAAGGAGAGACCCTTTTCTGTGCAGTAGAGAAGAGACTCTTTTCTGCGCAGTAGAGAGAGAGATGTGATGAGATGAGTGAGTCCAAATGATAAAAAGTCCTCCTGTATTTATACACAACGTTTGTTTTTGAATAGATGCGACTGTTGGGCTTTTGAGCCTACATGAGTTGTAGGTTGGCTTGATAATAATTCTATAATCAAAATAAATTCATATCTCCATGAATACTTATCGGAATCGGATGATCTTTATATCAATCCTACACCTCTCGACGAGATGAATCTAATAAAAATATTATTAGCCATGAATAAGATGACCCACATGAAGTTTTGCCCTGGTTGCCAATTTTAACAGTAAAGGTCTGTAAAGAGCAGGGAGCTTTAGCTGAGGTGACAGTGGGCTATTGCTCCATTGTTGTCACTTGAATTTGTAGTCGCTCTTTAGGAACCCCTCCTAGGACCCCTGCTAGTTTGAGCAGTAACATTTTGGCGTCGTTTCTAGGGAGGATGAAGGTCTACCTCCCTAATGAATCATTGAGGAATTGATTCATAAACGACATCTCAAGTATTCCTCTAGCGACTCCATTCATTGTCCAATCCCCTAGTTTGCTTGAAGGCAACAACATTCCTCCTTTGACTAGGGCTGCTGCAAGAAGGGGAGAACGAACTCCATCACCTATTAGAACTAGCCTTCTCCCTGAATTTGAAAAGGTTGGTGATCCCACCCCCAAGATGGAAACAAATTCTAGCACCAACCAAAATCAAGACCAACCCAAGATCCCACAAAGTAAAAGGCATTTGGCTAGTGTCTTTGGGCCTTTGAATTTGAGTGACAATCCTGAGCTTTTACCTGAAAAATACAATGATTGGTTACCTAGGTTCAAGGGTGATGCCACCAAGAGTGCTCATGATCATGTTGAAGACTTTTATTGGGAAATCTCTCCTAGGTTAGTATTCGACGAAGATAGGATCATGATGTTATTTTCCTTATCTTTTGAAGGACAAGCTAGGGAATGGTACCTTAGTCTCCCTTTGGGATGCATAGAAAACTCTGACCAATTTGAAGATGTTTTCATGAAAAGATGGTCATTTGATGCCCAAGGGACTTTCAACATTGAAAAGTTTTACCAAATAAGTAGGGGAAGGGAAGACATCAAAGAATTCATCCAAAAATTTGATAGGATAGTTAGGGATATCCTTGACCATTTGAGACCCCCTGATGCTAACATACTTGATAAATTCATTAAGGTTGTGGGTGGTCATCTGACATATGCATTGAGAGATAAGAAACCTAAGAGCCTGGTTGAGGCCAAAGAAATAGTTATGGAAGTTGAACAAAACCTGAGAATTTCCAAAATGGATGTAGATGAAACATCCTAAGGCTAAGGTTGAGGTCAAGAAAAGTAAATCCAAAGACCAAAATGAGGAAACCCTTTTAGTTCTCCTCAAGAAGGTTGATAAGTTATCTGAGGAAATGAACTCGAGTGATGGACTTTATATGAATAAGTTCACCACCTTAGAGAAGGCTAAAAAATCAAGCTTCATTCCTAAAACAAGCCTTTTCCTAGGAAAGCAAATGATGAAGGCAAGCAAAGCTCATCTCAAGTTCCTAACACATTGGCCCCAACTAATGTTGTGGAGAAAGAGTCTGTTAGTTTTTGTAGCATTGGAGGTGTTCTAGTCTCGAAACTTTGTGGAGAGGCTAAAAAACAGGAGTTCTCCATAATCCAAAAATTGTTTTTGGAAATTCCACCTAGAAGTGTCCCGATTATATTATTAGCCTATACTTAAATATTTCCTAAGTCTAAACTTAAGAAAAGGGGTTAATTAATCAGTATTAATTGAGAAAAGTGTGAATCGTCTAGAAACTCACACAGATCAATCCAGATATGATCTCATTCTTTGATAAAGGTTTAATCTTGGTCATTGGAGTCCTAACTAGAGATTATAAGAGGAGGTCGATGGGTAGATGGAGAAAACACACTAGAGATCGATTTCTTTGGGCAGTTCGATCCTCCAGAGAGCAGCAATAGTTATCGAAAGATTTCAATCTAGAGAAGGAAGTAGAGACGGAGAGGGGCAGGGACAATGAGTCCAGAGGAAGAGATTCCAGTTCCAGAGAGTCCAAAAAAGGAGGCCGAGATTTTCTCTAGGAGGCTGCACAGAGCCTCAAGAGCGTAATTCGATCCAGTTGAAGAGGAGCCCGTTTTTAGTTCAAGTGGTCGGGAAACTTTTCCAGAGGGCCAAGAGACAGTTTCTTAGTCAGCAACAGGCACAATGGCTAGATCGGTAGTTGATTTAGGCAGAGCGTTTGAGGGATTGCACTAGGGTGATGCAGGGCCTATGCAGAGCTGGTTGGACGACTAGCTTTTCAGAGGAAGTCAAGTGTCAGGATTGCTCAGAGTGAGGGTAAATTCCCTCAGATAATTTTTGCCAATATTCATCTTGGATAGATTCGCCAGTTTGGCGATATTTATTGTACTCAAAATTTCTCACTATTGTTTAATAATTAAAACCTTCAATTGTTGCACTGGTTGTGCCAAGTTGGGTTTTTTTGGGGACTTTTGTCCAAAAATAACTGTGTCAAATTTATTGTGTGTATGCCAGTGTTTTCTTAGTTTCCAGTTTATATTTTGTAGTATATTTTATTTGTGAAGACAGTGTGATTATTTTGTTGTTGACGTAGCAATAAACTGATAAATTAATTTACAATTAAAAGAAATAATTCCAGTTGTTGTAATAAGATTTCAATGGTGAAATTTTCACACGGTACCAGAGCAAGGTTGATCGGATCAGTAGCTTAGAAATGAAGAAGGATAAATTCACTATTCAGAGGAAGCAGCGTCGAAATTTCTCCAATGTGTGCACAGAGCCTAACCAGGCTATGTGAGTGGCAAAGTAGAAGTTCAATTTCCAATTGTTGAGTGGCAAGAAAAGTTCGAGTTTCTTAGAGCAGAACTCCCGCAAGGAGATGTAGAGTCGGAAAGCATTTCCGGAGAACAACACAACAAAATCATTGAGAAGATTCGAGCGAAAGAGGAAGAGGAAGAGCACACACAGAGGGAAATTTCTCTCCGAGGGTTTCTAGCTTAGAAATCCGATTTGTCTAGTTGTAGTCGGCAATTGCTACAAATAGTTTTTCTCACTCCATAAGGGAGTGAGAATAGCAGGTTCAACATCCAAGCAGGCGGAAAGAAGGAGTTTCCAGTTCAGATTCGAGATGGCCACAACTAGGCTTAGAGATCAGGATAGGTTGGAGGGAACCTCCAACTTTGTCAACTAGAAGGCTAGGATGTCTTTCCTGCTAGATGAATATGCCCTGAAATCCTATGTAGATAATGTAGTGGAAATTCCCTAGGATGCAAATCAGCTAAAGGAATATAGGAAAGAGATGGTGAAGGCGAAGCAGTGGATCCAGGATGGAGTCCAAGACCATATAGTCTCACTTATATCTGGCAAGAACACTGCCAAGGAGATGTGAGACGCTCTCGACCAGCTATATCATAATACTTTCGAGCAATGAGAGATGTTCCAGCAAGAGAAGGTGAGAAGCATCAAGATACAGAAGGGTGAAGGCATAGATACCTTCCACACCAAGATTCAGGAGGTCCGTGATCAACTTGTAGCCCTTGGGGAGGCACCTCAACCCATAGAGCATGTACGGTTGGCATTGAACAACGTCTCAAAGGAGTGGAAAGTGTTTGTCCAAAGTATCTTGGGTCGAGACAAATTGCTTAGATGGGACAGGAGGTGGTCTGACATACACCAGGAGGAGTTGAGGCGATCTCTATCAAAGAGCACCATCAGTGGAAGCAGCAGCAAGGGTGTGAAGGGTGAGAAGGAAGAGGAAAATGGGGCCTTAGTGTCAAAGGGTCCCATTCAGGGACAGGGGGACAAGAAGAAGAAGAAGGACCTATCTACGCTAAAATGCTTCATGTGTGGCGAGTTTGGCCACAAAAGTACTTAGTGTCCTCTCAGGAAGAAGGACAAGCAGGAGAAGCAGGACCAGGCGACAACGTCCCCATATATAAACAAGTTTTCCTCTAGTCTGGAGGAAGATTTTGCCATGTTTGCAACTATACCTCCAAGAGTGAGGTGGGGCGATATGGATCTATAGTCCCAGAGTTGTAGAGGTTTGGGCAGGATTCTTGAGGTGTCCTCCTCATAGATCATTACCTTGCTATAGGGGCCCACAGTATTCAGTAGCAAGATGGATCAGTATCAATGAAGCAGTTAGATTCCCGAGTGACAGTTGCAGACTAGTGGCAGTCAGGTGCTAAGGAGCACAGAGCAATGTTGACAGCAAAGCAGGAGGCTCAGTGCAGGGTCAGCAACAACACAAATTCCCCAATGGACAGTGCAAAGGCTAGTAGCAATCAGATGCTCAGACAGGTGCATCACAAACACAGTGGATTCAGTATTTACGATGCTTCTCAGTTGTAGCGGTTGCAGTAGTAGCAACAACAGATGAGAGGGAGTTGTAGTGCAAATGCAGAGTTGGAAGCAGTGTTAGCAGCAGCACAAATGTAGCATGAGAGTTGTGCAATGGTTGTTGGGCAGTGGCAGGCAGTCACAGTAGGCAGACATCAGCCGCGTGATAGAGGGTGATACAAAGACAGGGTGTTGTAGCAATAGTGCAGCACTAGAACACCTTCCTCGCTAAGAGGGAGTGTTATTTTTTGTAGCATTGGAGGAGTTCTAGTCTTGAAACTTTGTGAAGAGGCTAAAACATAGGAGTTCTCCATAACCCAAAAATTGTTTCTGGAAATTCCAACTAGAAGTGTCTCAATTAGATTATTAGCCTATTTTTAAATATTTTCTAAGTCTAAACTTAGGAAAAGGGGTTAATTAATAAGTATTAATTGTGAAAGATGTGAATCATCTAAAAACTCACATGGATTGATCCAGATATGATCTCAGCCATTGATTAAGGTTTAATCTTGGTTGTTGGAGTCCAAACTGGATATTATAATAGGAAGTTGATGGGTAGATGGAGAACACACACTAGAGATCGATTTCACGGGAACGTTGGTGAGGGTTACTATTACATTGCCAATCTTGACGGCGAACTTTGGCCACAACCGGTCAAATTGAGTCATAACACCCCATTCCTTGCTACTTGACCTTGTATCATATGCATGTTATGGTAGGATGCATTGTATGTTTTTTTTCTCATTAGAACTAACATCATATGATATTATGATGCTAAAATAACTGCATTCCGATTAAATTTTATTTGAAGTAGAAGTTTATTTCTAGTTCATTTTATGGCCTAATATTAAGCATGGGTGATCATAAGACACCACAAAAACATGTGCTTAGTCTTTGATATGTGCAAGTAACTAGTCTGTGGTCTCAAGAGATTGTTGGTGTTCTCATGGCCTCCTCGTTTGAGTACGTTCGTGCACTCTTCTGAGAGATCATGTCCCAGTTGGAGCCAGATGTTACCCACCACCCGTGGGTAGTGTCCATAGGAGAAAAAATTTCTCCTAGATGGTCCTCAGTCGGCAGCCAGCAACCCCTTGCAGCCACCAGATAACTCGATGTGCCACTATCTCCGCCACCTAAGCCAGCCATTTTCTCCCTCGCCCATTTGTTATGATCGTATGTTTGAAGGTGGGCCTTCCAACCCCGAAGGTATGGCTTTTCATTGTGTAGTTGGATATTTTTGTTTACTTATCATGGACACTTTTGGGCATGGATTAGTGGGGGGATTCGGCGGAAAGAATGGGCTTGGTTTGTACTCTTGTCTCCTCTGTCCAATTTGATGGTTAACCTTATATCCTAGTCCCGTAGGATCTCCTTTATTAGTTACTAGCATTAGGGGTGATACTACAAGGGAAACCCAGATTTCGGTTGCGTGGTTTGGCTTCTCGACACCATATACATCTTTCCCCTCTACTCATTATAACTCCATTCACCATATTTCCCATTTGGGTCCACATTTGTCCATTGGGTTCGCAAGGAGTTAGCCTCCCCTTCCCCTTGTCCACACTTTGGGTCAGGACTGGAACGAAGCCTCGGAGATTGACTCAACTAAAAGAAAAGAATGAGCATAATTTGGCCACTCTCAACAGGAAATGTACCATAAAATACAAAAGATGGACGAGACATAAAAATTTAGCACGTTGGCAAAATCCAAACATGAGATCTAACCCTATCATCATGGCCATCAACTTAGTTCCTAAGGCCCCTCATATTATCCTCTTACATCATTAAGGAACCCATGATTGTCCCAACCCCTAGTGGGCAATGAATTGCCCAACCCTAAAGGGGTATTCACTACTATATCTTACATATCATGCTCTCATCCCTTAGAAGCCTGAGCATTTACTAAAAGAAAAATCTATAAAAGGCAAAAGACATATGATGGATTTACCATGGACATGTCATCCCCTTAGAGGTTGAAACCACCTAATAGGGTCCTTGGTTAACCTTCTTATTGAACTTAGATGCACTTGTACATTCTGAAGCCCATTATGGAAGGGCATGCCACTATGAAGTGTCCACTTGGTTCCATGATTTGTAAGCTCATTTACTCAATTGCACTAATGTTTTGTTGTACTAGAAGGCGAGGGGATGCATTGGATTTTATACAGGATTACAAGTGGGTCTTCATTTGGGGTTTGGTCTCCCTATACGGGGTCCAAGCCCTCTAGAGGGTCATATTGGCATTTGTAGTGTGAGAAATGAGAGCCACGAGTCTCTACCATAGCAGAGAGCAGATTGCCACTCCATGGGATCCTTCAATTTCACTCATGACTTGCTCATGTTTCACCTATTGGACGATGATGATGCACTTAGACAACCTTGCACAACCGGCTCCACCCCTACACCACACACTTCGCAGTTGATCCAGGGCCCAGGTGAGGATGTGTCTCATCATGGGAGATAATGGGAGGGCTTGTATTGTTCTTCCAGCCCACACAGATTGGATACAGGCTTGATCGATCCATTCAGAGACCCATGAGAATGTTTTGTGTCCCCATACCCACTTAGGGACACCACAGGTTGTTTGCTCAGATATCAAGGGGCCACCCCCTTTTATCACTATGTTTGGAGCTCATTTATTCATCTTGGCACACATTGGACTCCACTAGGCCTCCTCAATGGCCCTTCAACCTATTGTATCTATTATTTTACCCTCTTGGGAGGCTTATTTTATATTACGAAGCTATCTTGGTGGTCTTGTCACTGAGGAATGTTATCTTTGCACATTATTTTATTAGTTGGGGCATTATTAGGCCTTATTAGGCAAATCGAACCCATTAGGGAGGATATATATTGGTGTGATGATCATTTCATTTGATCATAACTTGGATTTGGATGAGTATCTCTTCTTGAGAAATTCACTATAGCTCTTGGAGGACGAATTGGAGATTCTTGAATGCATTTTATGTTTGGGTTGATGTTATTCTATTTTGGAGCTTCTCCCTTGCAAATGTAATGGATGGATATACTTTTTCTTCCATGCAAGTTTCTCTTTCATGTGAAATTTTTATTGAATGTTTAATGTATGAAATCTTGCATCATGAAGCTGCTTGTGCTCTAAATTATGCGAAAATATTAATCACCTTGTAGTTTTTGATCTATTACATGAGTTATTCATTAGGTAAGGAAAAGTGAATGTTCCTAGGGTTTGTTTTTGAAACTTAACCCTAAAAATCCATTCTTTTGGCAAGTCAAAGTATAAATTCTTATTGTAGGCTAGGCACTAGGGCATGCGAAGCTATAATTAGGCTCCTTGATAGAGAGAAGACCTTGAATCAATCTCATTCTTGACTCCATTCTCCCAATAGGCTAGGCACTAGTCTAGTCCTATGTGATTGCCAAAACAAAAAATATTTTCACCTCTTTTCCTAGCCCTAACCCTAGTAGGGTTCTAGGGCATCATACAAATTTTATTGTAGCCATCCAAAGTTGATGAAAAATGGTTAAGAACTGTGTTGGTGTGTCCTTTAGAGGTCCTCCAAATTTGAAGACAATCTAATGGTGGAATCTCAAGATATTCCAAGCCCTAGCTCGAGAACCATTCTCCCTACCTTGCCTTTGGTTACTGGTTCATTAAGGATCATTGCATTCAACATTAAGGTCAAATTTCATCACCTTCATCCCTTTCTTCTCCTTCACTTGGTCAATTCCTTTTGCTTAAAGTTTCACTCCAAACCCTTGACCTCATTTGGGTCCACTAGGGCTTCTTTGTGGTTCCACAACCTTGTCACTCTGATTTCACAATGATTGCTTGGAAGCGCTATTCTTTTAGGATTATTTGGTCCATGGTGCTTCACATCAAGACATACTCCTCAAACCTAGGTCCAAGTTTCCTTCTAGCCCTTCTTGGAGAGCCATTCATCTTTCTTCTAAAGCAAGCAATGCCTATCATCAGAGACTCTCCCTTGAATAGGCTTTTGGAATCTCTACCTTTACACCATTGATATATTTCTTCTAGTGATTCCTTTAATACCAGGACTCCTCCCATTGGTGAATGTTCGTAAAGAGCAGGGAGCTTTAGTTGAGGTGACATTGGGTTATTGCTCCATTGTTGTCACTTGACCTAGTAGTCTCTCTTTAGGAAACCTTCGTAGGATCCCTACCAATTTGAGCAGTAACAGGTCCTATGATCAATGTTCTTAGATTTTTCTTTCTTGCCACTATTCCATAAATTTCCCAACTTTTATTTCTTATATGTTGGGGTATTGGGTTGTATTATGTTGGAAAATTAGCTAGGTTCAGTCTTCATTAAATGTATTTGAGTCATCTTGTAATGTACTTATCAAAAGAATAAAGAAAAGAATTATTATTATTATTATTATTGCGACTTATTAAAGCATGGGTTTCATGCTTGGGTCACCATGTTTTAGGTCAAAGTCCCCATTGAGGACTTCTAGGATTTATTCTGAGTCAATAGAGTCATGTACTTTTAAAGAGACCCTTCTTGGGCTTTTGAATCATGTAAAAAGGTTAAGTATTGAGTCAAATATAATTTATGTATTCTCCACATCAAGTCGGCCTAAGGAAATCCATTCAACCTCCCTTGAAGCTTATAAATAGAAGCAAGTCGAATTCATTTGGAGCACTTCATCTCAAGCAAGTTAGATATCTCTAAGGACACTGGGAAGTGCGAAGTACGAAGCCAGGAAGCCAAAGGAAGTGCAAGTTGGGTTAAGTCTAAGGAGAAGAAGAAAAACAAAATTTTTGGTGCCTCTCCCTCTCTGTTTTGTGCCCTACATTGGGAGATCGAAGTCTTCCACGTTTTGTTGATGCCGAAAGCCGCTACATAGTCGAAGTTTCTGGAAGAGAGATCAAAGATCTGGGAGGTTGACTTGGTGAGGAGGGAAGGTTTGGTCTTTGTCTAGGGTGAAAAGTCTGAAAGAATACTATTGAAAGGAAGAGAATTTTCACTAGGTTTTCCCCTTGAAGGGGGTTTTGCCCTGGCATAGTGCTTACATTTGGTGTCCATTGTTTTATTTGCTTTTGCTAATTGGTAATTGCTTGATGAACTAAAAGAAAGAAGATATAAAGAATGGCAATAACAAATCAAGAACATCACAAGTAATTATCAAGAATAAGAAAAAAAATTGCCTTTCCGATTTTCTAACATATTATTCTAGTCTTTTGTTCCATTTTTGCAGCGTGATGATATTTTTGGCTCACTACTTTTCCATTTTCCTAAAAATATATGTTTTTTGTTCACCCAACTTTCTACAAGATTCTGCATACCTGTGCCAAAAATCTGCTTTAGATTGTTCCATTTTTAAATACCATCCAAGCTAGCAAGATCTCTGCTCTGATAGCACTGTAAAGTGCTAGGGCATTTTTTCTTGTAAAAATTAGACTTTTGACTATAACAATGCAACTCAATATAATGATATATCTTTTAATGAAATAATGCTAAGTCCTTTCTACAATATATCAAATTTAACATAATTATGCCGTAAGGCGTTCCCTCTGAAATGAACTCCCCTCTTTGCCGACGTGTCATCCTTGTACACCATACGATTAGATGTTAGATGATTAAGAAAAACACAGCGGTTCGATCAAGAAAAAGTAGTTACGAATATTGGTTGATGGCCATGTTCATAGTCTCTGCGGCAGCAACGGCTTCAACCGTCGCGCAACTTCCCAGAGGTAATTCTACGGTGCCCCCAACCCATTATGTTTTATTTGCAGTTTTTTTCCGTCGAGACTCCCAGCGATTTTCCGACTGATGACGAGATGACTGAAGAAGGGTCCCCTGCTGGGAAGCGGAGAAAAACGATGCCCAAAGGCCTCTCGGCGACGGACCTGGACGCTATTCGTGAGCTCCTGGAGAGCCTGGTGAGTCAGCAGTAGAGGTTTTTCATGGATCTGTTGGATTCCATGGAGTGGAAAGAGGAAATCCGCGAGCGGATTCGTCAAGAAAAGGAGGAAAAGTGGCGGGTGGAGGAAAGAGCGCAGCGGTGTTTATTTAATAACGCAATGATTGTTTTAGCCAAGAAGCTCGTCGATGGTGACTCAGGGTTTTGCGGTCGCGACCCAGGGTTTTGCGGGGCTGAAGAACTTAAACCCAAACCAACCACCAAGAGTTCTGACCAGACTGATCACGACGGTGGCGTCGAACACGTTTTTAAATTTTTGAACAGACACTCGTTTTTAAAATCTTCTTATGCTTATCCCGAAGAACGCTACTTCGTGAATTATATGCAGGTGAGGAATTTCTAGATGTTCCATTCAAGATTAAGGGCTTGACACATTTCATTATTTTGAATGTATTTTTTAAAGTAATACTTGCTATAGTCTTTTTATGCCGAACAACGTTTCCTACTTGTCCTGAGATCAATAGGTGAAAAGAATATCGAAAAATGCATTGAAAAAAATAAGTGTGCGCATCAATCAGTTTGATAAAAACGGAAAGAAGAAAAGAGGAGTTGGAGGTTATATTTTAGAGTGGATCAACACTAATCAAATTCGTTAGCAATTTTGGGATAGCGGCAGACGTAAGGAATAATTTAATGACTTTCGAGATACACGTAGTCTTGTATTACATCACGATTGATGCGGGGAGAGGTCATGCTGGCGGAGAGCAATGGTATTCAGGGGAGCAGTTTATTTGAATACCAGAACTATGTATGTGATAATCTTATCTTGGCGTCTTGTTTGTCCAGTTTTCCCAATTGCGTGTGCAGACAGTATGTTAAAAATGAACGGAATCAAAGCGAGCACTGATTAAATATTGTCCAAGCGTGACAAGATGCCCTGCATTACATTCTGTATATCCGTATATTCCGTATCATTGAAGTCTAGACAACTATCGCAATTTGCAAGTTGCAACTAATGTGCATTGAATATGCTTCGATGTACTTTTATGGTCATTATCATTAATAAAACAAAACAAGTACATGAGATATCGTTGACATCCATGTGGGATAATTTAAAATATAATTGAAAGTGCTAAATGGTGTTTTTAAAAGTTGTTTATTAATGATATCAATAAAAAAAATAGTGAACAAGTACATGACATATCATTGACATCCATGTGGGATAATTTAAAATATAATTGAAAGTGCAAAATGGTGTTTTTAGAAGTTGTTTATTTAGATTTCTGTTTAATTAATAATATTTCATCTATATTAAATGTATTATAATTATTAATAATTAAAAAATAAAATAACAATTATTATAATTTTCAAAGTTATCAGAAACACCATTCAATTACTTTTATTACACTTAATATCTCATAGTACCCACTCATACATAACTTACTCTATATAATTTGGCATATTATTGTATACATTTTTTTGTTAGTTTACTACATTTTTAAAAATAATTATTCTAAATATTAAAATACAACTTATTATAAATTGAAATTAAAAAAAAAAAAAAGGCAAGGTGTTGATGCCTCGAAAATCGCTGCAACAACATCGGGGAAAACCACCCGGTCTGGACCTTAAAGGCAGCTCCTTTTCCGTTTGGTATGGTGGCTCCGACTGGAAATAATGGAACCAGTTTCCCAATAATTTGTAGATAAGATGGATAAGTGGTTGATTCTCTAATATATAATGATAATGGATGAATGATTTGATCTAAAAAGTAAAATTATAAACAACTATCCTATCTTGGGAAATTTCTACTTTAGTGTAACGTTTGATGATCTTTATCTACAAACAGGCATATAGATGACTCTATTGGTAAACAAAGACATTTATTATTATGATAATTACTTTGTTCAAGTAGTTGAACAAAGTAATCATGAAAACATTATTACACTATTCTTCATATATCATTGACATAAATATGATTGAAAGAATAACACTCCTTAGACATTCAATAGTGATAAGTCTAAGGACTGCTGTTAAAACACATACATATATCCAATGATAGCAAGATTAAATAAACGCTGATTCACATGAAAAAATGAAGCAAAAGCATAGATAATAGTACCATATGTTATTTGGATCACTCCCGATATCAATCGCATTCAGATTCCTTTTTCTAACTTGGAAACACTTCCACAACAAAGCAATAGTGCACATCTCATCAAAGCTTTCTTCGTTAAAATTCAGAATATTGGCCCAGTCTTCATAAAAATATATCAGAAGCACAATAGTGTGACTTCCTGATTTGAGTTTATACAAAAACTGAGGACCCTTTCCAAAACAATGAAAGGGTCTATAAATACTATCTAAGTTAACTAATTATGAAATAAAAATGCTATTAGGTGGTATAACTAAATCATGAGAATCTCCTCGAAATAGGCTTGTTTGCAGTCGGCAGCATGATTCATTGTTTCGGCCGATCTTCCTTTGGCTTGAGCTGGAAGATAGCAATCATTGGTTGCAATTCTGGAGGGTGACTTAGACGAGAATGCAGTTGGGCTGAATATGTGGCATCATGGATTTCGGGAATCATGTAACTGATTGCATCAGTTAAACATTTGAGTGTTTCCCTTTGACTGTATGGTTTAACTAGGAAAAACCAAAAGGTATCCCAAGTTAAACTTTGGATGCCGGCGATTAATCTTTCGTTCTTCTCCAATTCTTGATTGCATGTTTGTTCCAATATTTTGGCTGACGGCAATTTACCTGGAGTGCACTATGAAATCAAGTTAGACAGATAAAGAGTATCATTGATTAACTCAATTAAATTACTAGTTGCTGATCTGCATCTTGAGGTTTCTCTTTCTGCTTTCATCAATTGTGACTGCCATTCTAGGAAAAGAATCTCTTTGTGTGACTCTAGAATTTTAGGCAGATTTGCGGCTTGCCCTTCACTGGTTTCTTGCCAAGCAAGAAAGTTGGTTAAAGTCTCATCGGCCTGTTCCAAATCCTGCCTGGCATCGACTGATTTGTCAATTATTGATGAAGTAATCTCACAGAGGGGCTCAACAAGGGAAATATTATGACATAACAAATTTAGCTGTTTAACCAATGCTTTATTGATCTGGAGAGCTTCGGACCTGAAGTCTACTAGTTGAGGAAGACTCTTGAACTTTTCTACTTGGTGTGATAGTTGAGCGATTTGCTCATCTTTTGTCTTACTCATTTTTTCATTCATTGTCTTCAGCTTGGTCAATGCTGCGGATAATTCTTTTTGTTTCTGTACTGCGCTTTGGTCTATCCTCTGCTTCTCCTTGAGCAATTGCTCATTTAATTGGTTGTTTATCTGTTGCTGTGTTGATAGTTGCTGTTCTAACTATTCTATTTTTTGTTGTCTTTTGGATACCTGTGGCTGTAATGAAACAATTGTTTGGTCTTTTTCCTTGAGTAAATTGCTTACTTCCGATGCTTTATCCATAGTAGCTGCCGAGTAGGCTCCGACATACTGAGAAAGTTTTGCGAGGTCTTCGAAAGGATTGAATTCTTCTTTCTATACCACATTAGCCATCTCTGTTTGTGCTGGTAAAAGGGAGGATTGATCAAGTCTTCTCCTTTTCCTTTGTCTTTTTACTACAGCCCTATGTTTGGGACTGTAAAATACATCTAATGGTGGTATGTCTTCTATCTGCAAAACAATTTGATCGGAGGGATCCTTAGGAATTATTTCTACATCTTTGCTAGTGGGTAGGCCGCTAGTTCCTTCAATTGGAACCGTAGTTGTTGCTGTCTCCTGACCAACTGTTACTTGAGGTGTGTTGAAACCTTGTGAACTTTCAGGATTGCTTATAATAGAATCAAATTGTTGCCATTCTTTAAAAAGTTTGGGATCAATCTAAGTATCTATATCGATATGTTCATTGTCATGTTCCTATTCTTTCTCTTGTTCTTTCTCCTGTTCTGGCTCTTTTCCTTTCTCGAGAATCTTCTCCATAGCAGGAGGTTTGTCAACAATTTGCTATTCAGGCTCGCTTGACTGGATTGCTGGGGTAGTAGCTAATAAGTCCAGAGGCAGAGTTTGCAACCTCTGTTCTCTGAGCCTATTGAATTCTACCAGCCCTTCATCTTTATATCTCATCTTGGCCAATGTTTTTACCTGAAATAATGATTCTGCTGAGGAAAACAGGTCATCAAATTCATCTTTTTCATGATCAAACTTTGTGAGTTTGGCTTGTTCAAGAACATTATAGGCAACTTTCCTTGGATCATATTGCCTGTTAGGAATGGTTGCAAGATTGAGCATGTTTATTTTTCCTGCCTCCTTTTCTGCATGTTTGTAATCATGTAGAGTGTAAACACCACATCTCAAAGGGAATGTAGGCCATACCTGCTTTTTAGAAGTTCTAAGAGTTTTGGATGTTCATGTTGTTGTTATCTGGTAGGCCAATTCTCGAGCTAACAGCTTATCAGGTACATACAGAGGAAGGACATGGGGTCTTGCAAGGCTACCATAAAGCCTTATATATGTGAACTTGTCTTCTCCGAACCAATTTCCTACAGCAATCAAGTTGATCCCTGCTTCCTCGGAAATCCTTGGGGCAGGCTTATCAAAAATAGCATAATAGATAGGCAACATGAAACCATTACAGATTTGGTACAAATGGTCTTTATAGTGAGCCTTCCATAACATCTGATGATAAATGTGGATTGGCTTAGGGTCTTGGGGAGTCCATCTCCACCCGAGTACCGGATATTCAGAATTAAAACAAAGAATATCCATAATATAAGCACTGTAATAAAAAGGGGGAATGGTCCTGGTGGTTTTGCGTGAATTTGATCTAAATTCCAGAATTGCAGTGGCTAATTTGTCGGACAATATGTTTGCCCAATCCATCACATAACTATTGACCGCTGCTTCCATTAAAGGAACCATTTCAATAGTGAACTTTGCAGAGTCATGCATTCCCCACATTCTACACATCATTGCCCCAGCATAACAGTAAGGAGAAGACAATGATTCTACAGAGTACTTACCTGATGATTCATGTTTGTGCTTTGCGGGATTCTGTCTCCACTGCTTAATTGGGGCCGATTCAGTCTCGTTCTCATCTGCGAACTTTTCAAGGAAGGCTTTGTTGTATTTCTTTTTAGGTTCGGGTAAGTGATACATCTTCCTTAAGTCATCAGGCTGAAATGAGCCAAAAATCCTTCCGTCAACTGTACAAAATGTTCTATTTGAAACTGGAATTTCTTCTACCACCCATCTCACTACATCAGTGTATGGAAGAATTTTCTCACGCGCTGCTATTCTGTGCAAATATGAATCAACTAAATCTTTGAGGGAAGCTTCTGATTTATTAGTTGAGTCTGCAGTAGCTTCTTCCGATACTTCCTCAGGCTCCTCTGCTTCAATTAAATTGTAGATGCTTTGCCAACTAGTATTTCCAAGGCTGAGACACGTAGTGTCTGAGATTAACCCTTTTTTGCTTGGCCCTGGATCATTCGCTGGCTGCACTGTTGCTGTAGGAGTCGCTGCTGCTACAGATTTTTTTGATCTCTTTCCCATTTGTTTCAAATTTGTTATTTCGGCGGAGTTCTGCACAAGCAATGAAACCAACGTGATACAGAGAATAGCTAGTATGAACCAATATGAAAGAATTATGTCAATCAGCGGATAATAATGGATTATAGTGAAATTGCCGCAGATACAATCTAAAGGAAAATCTCGCCATAACTGCTTCATTAATTAGCCGTTTAACCTGTCAATCATGGTAAAGGAGTTTTTAAATACCCATTATGTCGTTTATATGACGAATGATCCATTCAAGCGTGGCTTAGATTCTTTGGCAGATAATCAGAAGTAAATCGCAATCAGCGATTGGTAATGTGAATGGAAAGGCTTTAATATTTGTCCAAAATATCTTTCAATCACCGAAAGGTGATACAATGCATGCAAGCCTTTTAATTATGTTTTCGAAACACGCGCCTTGATTTAACGCATCGCAATCAGGGATGGATTCGGGTCTTATTACTTATGCCATTGTAACTTCGCCGATCGTTGATTGCGATATGCCTTATCGCATCGGGGAATTTGAATGTGTCATTAATCATGTGTTGGGTTGTTACCGCTGATTGCCGATGGCGATATCGCATCGGAGAAATGAGGGAGGCTCTTTCATTATACTTTGTGATTTGCCTTTCCCGATATCCGATAGTTATTTGCTTTTCGGATCGGAGTGAGTCAATGGGTCTTTATATATGTTTTCCTTATCATTGCGATATGCGATCTTGCGATCGCTTTATCGCAATAACAAAGAACTTTATATTCATTTAAAAGACCGACTTTATTTCTATTCAAAAAGGTTTATTTTAAAATATATCATTTCCATTGAACCTTTTGATGAGGGTTTTTCTAATGATGGGTTAATACCAATTTATTCACACGTCTAAGTTTAAAAGGGACCCATTTCATATTATGATTTTTTAAGTAAAAATTTTATGAAATGGGGGGGGGGGGTGTTGTTGTACAGCACAACACAAGGTTAAAAGTGTGAAATTTATGTAAAAATATTATATAAATTTAGATATTATTTTATATCAAAATATCAATATTTTGTTGAATAATAGATATTAGTTTATATTTATCTGAATTTTGGATTGATAACTTAACCCTAGGAGTCAAGCTCTACTCTACAAAATGAAATTGCAAATGCGAACATGAAATTTATTATTCATAATCTAAGAACCAATGTTGAATTAAAAATAAAATAATGGTTGCAAGCAAAGGTGGGAGGGGTTTCTTACCATCACTCGAAATAGCCATTGTAACACTTGAAACGTTGTGCCATGACAATGGCCATGAACTCAAATTAAATCGTATTAACAGTCCCAAAAACCCTAGGAGTCAAGCTCTACTCTACAAAATGAAATTGCAAATGCGAAGAATGAGTGGACCCTGATGATGGTTATTACCTCTACTTAACTACCATAATCTCCATTGTTGGTAATGATTCTGAGGACCCTCTACTTAACTACCATAATCTCCATTGTTGGTAATGATTCTGAGGACAAGGGCAGTGCTTTGACCATAGCTCAAGATCTGTTAGACCTGTGCTCAATTCTTAGTCTAGTATCTACATTATGTTTGATTCTTTGAAACAATGTTTATTGTTTGGGTTTCATTGCAGCTTGAAGACTCTTGTATGTGATATGTCTTAGCCCTATTCAAAGTTGTAAAGTGTGTTTTATGATGATCTCCTTGGTACTAGTGGTAATGATTCTGAGGACAAGGGCAGTCCTTTGACCATAGCTCATATACAAAGGTTGTGAAGCTTCTATATCTTAAATGGATAAACAAGATCTATTAGACCTGTGGATTTTAATATATGGAACCATTTATACTTATGTTACCTGACTAATTGGATCCCTTATGCAACAATGTTCTTGGATCATATGCCCATTTCATATGGATTGCAGACATCGATGAAGCTGATCAGGATGCTTCTCAGCGGCAAAAAATGGCACTCCTAACCTATCATGGAACTGCGACTACTATAGCTCGCTGATCAAATCGGGGTCCTAATTGCAATTTTGTTTCAATGAATAGAACCATCATACTTGTCATGTTACTTTGATTTTGCCAGTATCAGTGCTACAGATCAAATTTTTGGTAGTACAAAATCATCTCTATATACATAAATGCGATGCCTAAATGATCTTAGCTTGCATTATTTGAACAAAATATTGCAGCTTGAAGACTCTTGTATGTGATATGTCTCAGCCCTATTCAAAGTTGTAAAGTGTGTTTTCTGATGATCTCCTTGTTACTAGTGGTAATGCTTCGAAGGACAAGGGCAGTCCTTTGATAGACTACAAGATGGGGCAAATGAATGGAGCAAAAATGATGGGAATTGAATAAAATCAAGTGGTCAACTGAAGAAGAATGGGGTTCATCTGAGGATGGGAATGCTCTTTTTGATGGCAGGTCACATCCATTGCAACAATTCGGATATAACGAACACCCATTCTTGGATTTTGTGTTTCTTGGCTCCGTGATGAAAATAATGAAGACAAAATACATGTTAATCTGTTACTTGTGCTCTTTGATGGAAGTTTTGTAATGAATGACTGAAAAATACACGGTGAGAGAAAAATGCATATTATGCTAATTGAGGAATGTTTTTCACTTGTTGAACTTGTAGTATTGAATTTAACACACTAACACTTTACAACAATGAACTAACAATCTTCATGATGAAAATAGTAATATGGAAGATTTATCTACATAATGAAAAAGACAATATGGGATATTCCAATCATGTTCCAAGGCATTTTTTAAAATGTGGATGTGAGAAAAGGTTGTTGTGGAAGGTGTTGTTTGTATATGGGAAATTTCCTGATCATTGTGTGTAATCCTAATGTTGATAGATATGTCTACTTTAAAGTGTGGATGTGAGAAAAGGTTGTTGTGGAAGGTGTTGTTTGTATATGGGAAATTTCCTGATCATTGTGTGTAATCCTAATGTTGATAGATATTTTTACTAAGTGGTTCCAGTTAATGGGACATTGATGTGAGCATTCAATATATTTTTATTCTTTATCAAAGTATTTTTTTGTTGTATTTGCGTAATTCAATTTATGCCTTACGGCATTTCCTTTGCAACATTTGGTGCAAATACTAGTGATAAAGCATTTAATAATTCCAAAATAGTCCCACCATACAAATGTTAACGATCCGACGGGCCTACCATATTAATCCAAATCAAAAGATGACCAAAGTTTTAAGGTGAATGTGATACCACATAAAATCCAAACCAACGTATACCAAGCTCAAAGGCAAATACGACATCATGCCCAATTGCCCCTGACAGCTAACACCAGCGAGGTCGCTCGCTCAAGACACCTCAGATAATTGATGATGATGATGATGGTTACCGTCCACTGAGACCAAATTGGTCTATCGAACCTATAATTTTCTTTCTTAGTTTCTAATTGTCTGGCTCCTCGTCTTTCTTAGCGAGATTGGTGTTGTAGCTTTCTTTTTTTTCTCTACGGTCTTCCAACTTTCTTTATCTTGCATCTCCTTCACCTCTTCTGATTCTTGGGACATTGGTGTCTTAGCTTCGCGATCTATTATGTTCGTCCTTTTGAAGATAGTCGGAGAAGAAGTTTGGTCTAGGAGATCTGCTTTGCTGTTAAATGGAGAATTACATACCAACTAATCTACATTCACTGCCTCTTCAAAAAACCTGACTTGATCTTAGGTCCTATAGCTGAATCTTCTTCAGCTCTATGCTCCAGTAGCTATACAAGATCTTCACTTATTGCTAGTGCTTCAATCTTGTGGATTGACACTCAAAAAACTCCTCGCTCCTGCCTCAAGAGAGACCTAGCACTCAAAAAAATCAAATGACCGCATAGATTCAACATTTATACTTTGGCCCTAAAGCACAGTATCCTTGCTTGCTCAATGTTCCTAGAATCAAACTATTGTACAGGAGAGATGTGATTATAAATACGTCAGATTATATGATTGCTCCAAATTTTGCGACCTACTTCAAAGCAATATACGTAGCAAGTCAACGGAATTCCTTTACAAAAACCCTTCCAAAACTACTACAATTATGACTTATTTTTTAGTCAAACCCGAGACCAAACTTCGCTTGCAAGATGATTGAAACTGCAAAGAATCCCTGGATTTCAAAGGGTAACATTTTGCGGCCTGTTCAACACTACATCCAACTCGTCCCTTTAAGCTCCACATACCTAGACTGAATAATTAACTGCCTATCACTGCCTTGAAAAGCTATTCATTGGTTATCAATTCGTTTATGCTCCAAGAGATTAAGTGATGCATATACTTAAGACTCTTTTCAGACAAGTGTCGTGCCACAATTTCGCTTCCCTAGACCAAGTACCAATCTAGAATTTCGCTTCCTTAGACCAAGAACCAACCCAGAATTATGTTATCTCCAGATGTCTTTCCTGTGCCAGAACAGAAAGAAAGGGAAGAATAGAAAAGGGCCAACTAGGGTGGAATCTTTCACCACCAAAATTGGCAGTGGAATCTTTCACCACCAAAATTGGCAAGAGAACAAGGGGTCTTAAAACCCTCATAACTAATTCTCAAAACAGATGACATGATCCACAATGGTGCTCAAAATGAATCCAATCCTCCTTTATTTATAGGCTTCCTTGAGGGGTTTTATGAACACCTCCTTTATTTATAGGCTTCCTCGAGGGGTTTTATTTTCATAAATGGTTGGGTAAAACTTACTCAAAACCCCAATTCTGGGCTTTTCACCCAGCTGCCCCAAAACTTGCCCAACAATGTGTACTTTTGGGGTTTTCCTCTTTTTAGGTGGACTATAGCCCATGGTATGGATAGGCTAATGAGTCCTATTTATGAGGACATTACAGTGAGTGCATCTCCTCTACTCTTACTGCTTAGCACCTTGACCGGACCTTGTTGAGGCTACTCATCTAGGTCGTAAGAAAGAATATTTAGCTTGACATTTCCAGTACCTACGAAAGGTCAAAAGGTTCTTTTTAAAGTTCAACAATATTTGAGGTGTGTGATAACTAGATAAATTGGGCGGATGGATGCATTTCCTCCCCTTTCTTCAAATCCTCTATAGAACTCAAGAAAGGTTGCCTATGCTCTAGAAGCCTCACAATTCACGGATAAGGCCTTGGGCAAGTGCTAAACTCATCCCTATGCTCTAGAAGCCTCACAATTCACGGATAAGGCCTTGGGCAAGTGCTAAACTCATCATGAAGGTCCAAGAAATTCACTGGCCTTCAGATTACTTTTAACATAAAAACAATTTGCCATATCCAATTTTCCAATGATATCTTTTGCTATGAAGAGCGAGTATCCTTGAAACAAATGCTTCCCAAAATCAAGCACACCAAAAATGTATTATTTTAGGAAATCCATCTTATATTTCACTGCTTAGCAATGAACATTGAGATCTGAAGAACGCATCCAGAATCAGACATCGTTGAGACAAGCTAAAACTATAAAGATTAACCCTCGGGCCTCCATGCATAGACAAAGACAGACAGTAAAACCACCCTGGCTCCAATTTCAGCTCCAAAAATCTTGCCTACTTAAGAGAAATAAACAAAGAAAAATCTAAAATTTAGTTAGTAATTTGTTCATATCACCTTCATGCTAGTTTGTTGTTCCAATGTTCAGTCAACACATACCCAGGCATCGCAAACAACCTTTAAATATACAACATCTGAAGACTTGAAGCAGTCCTTAGAAGTAATAAAAGCTTAAAAGCTGAAGCCATAGATGACTCTCTTTTGCAGTTAGAATTCAACTTATCCAATCTGTGGTAGTACGTTATAATAAGTTAGTATTTTCTTTTTGGCTCAAGTGAAACCATTATTTATTGGAAAAACCAAAGAAATTACCGGCTCGATTATCGAAACTTCAGATATCCATCAATATTTTATCTGACCCATATTAACAACTACGACACAATTTTGTCTTTTTAACTCTATCTATAAATCTATAAATATGAGAGGGGGATCGATTCATTATTTTGTGAAGAAATGCTGAATCAATTTGATAATCCAAATAGCCAATTACACAAATCAGTAATAAATTAATGAAAGCTTTTCTTCTGTTTGGTTTCAGTTGGCCATTACGACATAGGAATTGGATAGGCATAAATTCTAATAAAAGATACGCATTTAAATTTGTCTCTGTTTTTTAAAATTCTCCATGTTTTCAGTGCATTTTCTTTATGCTATTGCCAAGACTTACGATTTTGAAAATATCCCCGCATTATACCAAAAACTGCACAGTGAGCCAATGGTTTGTAGGTTTACAGAAATTTCAAATCACTAGAAACGACACAAATTCTTTTAAACGACTGGGATTTAGCATTTTCTGCCTATTCCAACCAATTCGTTTCTATCTATACATTTATAAATATAAGCTTGCACTTCATTCGTTTGAAGCACTATTGCTGACAGTGCTGCCTGTAACAGTGATGGATGACTATGGAGTGTAGACATAGAAAGGAAGAAAGAAATTATATTAATTTCCATAAAAGAACAAAGTATTCCTATGAGACAAGAAAGTACGAGTTAGACTTCAAGACAAATATTTTATAAAAATTTCAGTTTATAATGACATGGATGTAGGATATAGCTTGATAATTCTCAATGTAGTTAAAAGGATAATTCAATTAGACAATGTAGCTACAGAAATAAACAGATTAGTACTTCCTGTCTTGAAAACCAGTGAAATGAAAACCAAACTGGAAAAATTAGAGCTTTGAATTATTCATCTTACATCAAGACAATTTTGATGTTCAACCAGAGATTCTAGGATTCAAAAATACATGGCAAGGTTGAAGCTGTTTCTTATTTAGAGAGAAGGTTCATTTCATGCTGCACTAAATGCAAATAACAGCAACATGTGAAAGGCAGATGACATGCATTTTCAGTATTAGAAATAGTCAATTATATTCCCTTTGGTTCAAAGGACAAGATTCATGCAATCAACTACATATGCTGTAATATCCTCAGAAATATGATACAAAATGCAAAAATCCGAACAGAATAAATATATTCTGTCTTATAGACCCACAAAAGTTAAGTAGGTCCAAAAAGTCTTATCGTTGGATACTTGGAAAGAAGAAATGCTAGATTTTCCCTTTGAGTCAACCCTAAGTATTTCTACAGAACATTTTTGCCAAAATCGTCCACTTAACATCGTTTAACTATGCTACCTCAGCCCATGATGTCCCCAGTTAACCATGTTGGACCAAAGATCACACAGAGATGAAGGAGTGACTCAGTGTGGCAGCAATTTTACCATTTCACATCTTTTTATCAATAAGCAATTATGTAGCAATGTATCATAACTATTTGCAGCATACCAATAAATAGAACAATGCATCAAGAATCCATTATCATATCAACAATGCATCATGAATCCATCACATCAATACAAGGAGACACAAGCTTTTACGTGAAAACCCATATGGGAGAAAACCACAAATTCTTCTTCTTCATCAATTTATTACATAGATTTGCAAGCACCAACCTATTGGAGGCACCCACCCCCAAGATATGCAAGCAACTACTTGTGATAGGCTACAACCTAATTGAGGCACCAAGCTCAAAGATGAGCAAGCTTAAACATTCTCTATGTTGAGAAATATATATGGCAGCACTTAGGGTGATTTTTCTTACTTGATATTATTTTTCTTCTTGTTCTTATTATATTATCTTTCATCAAACAGATACCAAACCATAAAACAATGAAGATCACAAAAACAATGAACACAAGATGTAGGCTCTCAGCCAGGGAAAAACCCCTCTTAGGGGAAAACCCAGTAAAAATTCTTCTCTTCATATAGAAATAGCTTCAAATGAAAAATCCAAGACCAAAAACCATAGATCAAGACTTTTTCCAAGCACCAAGTCAGCCCTCCAACAAAAACCCCCTTCCAACTAGTCAAAGTCAAACCATGTCAACAAGGGTCAAACCCTTCCAAAACTGCTACAAGCTCAGAATTTCGGCCCCCAACATCTAAATTTCGGACCTGTAGTAGGTCTGCAACTTTAGCCCCATACAACATCTCTAAATTTCACACGCGTGATAGAAAATAGTCCAGAAACCAATGTTGCATGATTTGTACTTGTATAAGACTCGTTTGGCTATTGAATCGGTGACCCGTATAAGACTCGGGAATGACCCGTATAAGACTCGACAAAATACAAAAAAAAATTAAAAAAATATGATTTCGAATAAAAAACAAAAATATGAATTTTGAGTGGGTCCACGGGTCTTATGTGGGTCCTATGCAGGTCACATGTAGGTCTTCACAGGTTCAATACAAGTAGACGGGTTCTATGTGGGTTTGGATGAGTACAGGTAGAGACCGCGGGTCCTGTGCGAGTGACCCATCTTGTAATGCCCTACTTAATCTTATCATGCAAATTTTATTAGTGTTTAAATTACCTGAAAATATTGACTTATAATTATCAAGAAATATTGGTATATACCTACATTTGTGAAAGTGTAAATTTATTTACTGACATAAATTTTATTATTGTTATTATTCAATTCCCAACTTGTTTTCTCAAATTTAATTTTGGATAGGACATGGTCTTCTTCCATTTATTCCAATTTAAATATCCATATCCTAAGGTGTCTTCTCAAAATCTACTTGGGAGAAGATATGGTCTTCTCCATTAATTTCCAAATTAAATATCCATATCTTATCCCCAAAATGTCTTCTCAAAATCGGCTTGGGAGACGATATGGTCTTCTCCAATTAATTTCCAAATTAAATATCCATATCTTATCCCTAAAATGTCTTCTCAAATCTACTTGGGAGAAGATATGGTAAGAAAAGTCAAGGATACTAAATGAAAGGATGAGGGGGTAGTAATGACATTAATGATAGGTGGTTGAGGTGGATGGGAGGAAGAGGCATAAAATGGGAAGGATGATGAGAGGAGAGGGGTATCTTGGGTCTTGGTTTCGGTTTTGATTTTTTCTTTGGGGGATTTTGTTTTGGAGAAGGGATGTGGAGAAAGAAGAGGGAGATCATATTGGATCTGGAGAGTGTTTGTTAAACTTGAACACACTACATCTGGTTGGAATTGGGCTTAGGGGGCTAGGGAACCTGTGGAGGTTTCCTGGGCTAGGAATTACTTCTTAGTTGGCTGGGAGGCAAATCCAGTCGGGTAGTCTAGAGGAGCATCCCAACAAAGTTAGGAGCTCAGGAGCATCTCAACTAAGCTATTGGAATAGGTATTTCTCCATTTATTAATCACTTACGTAAATAGTTGCAATGAAATTCTTACTTATTTAACTTGTGGTAAATAAATTTTAATGGTATGTTATCATCAAATAAATGTTTAGATATAAATAAGTTATTTCCCATCTTATTGTGTTTATAATTAAATAAATTTAGTTTTTAGTTAGAGGACCCTAGTAGGGATCTTCACATATGGTATCGAAGCCCAGATTCAAAATCTGGACCTTGAAGCCAAAGCTCTCCTTGCTTCCGTAATTAGGGAAATTTTGCAAGAACCATGTTTGGCTCATGGATGTAACAATCTCGATGTACATTATTTATGATGATAGATACATGCAATCTTGCGAGAATTATGTTGTGTGTCTCATGTATGTGACAATCTTGATGTACATGTATTTGAGTTATGAAGATACAATCTTGATGTACATGTATCTGAATTATGAAAACAGATACAACACATTCACAAGTATTCTAATATTTGATTTAGATGTATCCTGAGTTAGATGAAAGATAGAAAAACTCAGATGAAAGATAGAAAGCCTAACAGTTAGGAAACCACTATTCTGTAGTGAATAAAGACCACAAAATGATAATTTAATCTATATTGACTCTTGAGAAGTCACTCAAATTAAAGGCCAGCCCTGCCCAGAAAGTCGGTTTTACCATGTTGGTTTCACATAGATCTCTAAGAAAACAGAATTCATGGAAATGCAATCTTATGACTATAATTCATGGGAATTTAGTCGGGTTTTACCATGTTGGTTTCACATAGATCTCTAAGAAAATAGAATTCATGAAAATGCAAGCTTATGACTATAATTCATGGGAATTTAGTCTCAATTAATTTAATAAAAGGAAAGGAAGAAAACATGAAGGAAGATAATGATCACACGGAAACAACACTGCCATTTCATGAAAATGCAAGCTTATGACTAGAATTCATGGGAATTTAGTATCAATTAATTTAGTAAGAGGAAGGAAGAAAACATGAACTGAGATAATGATTACACGGAAACAACACTGTCAAGGAGAGACATTTTATCTGGTACAAAAATTCTCTTTACATTGAAATTCATATCTTGGAAATTACAAAAACGTATATACATGGCAAAGCACCATGAACGCAAATCCTCAATCTCTCTATTGCTACAGAGAAAAAAAAAAACCACAAGATTGTAGTATTCCCAAATATGCCATGTGAACATGAGAACGGAAGATAAACATGCCTCTAGTGACAATCAGCTATTGCTGGCAGAAACATTGGGGAAAAATGCACAGCTAAAGCCTCTTTGTTTCACATAATATCGACATAAACAACCAAAATTTCACATGAATAACATGCTAACTGAATAATTCCCAGACCATACAATAACCAGTCGTTATTGCTCCAAAGAAGTTTGTCTAAAATATTGCAAGAGAAACCAAGATAGCTTCATTGCATGTAACAGATTAGAAATCAAGCTACACTTTCATTTGCAGCCAATCCCCTTCTCAGACCACCGAGCATGACCTGTTGCCAAACCGGCCAACTTAATCATAATGAATTAATCCTTTTTTTCTACATTAATATATACATTTTCTCCCAACCTGCCACCACAACTAAGGGACAAACTCGGCCCACAAACTCTGCCAACAGCCTCTGTAAACTCAGCTCCTCAGGTACAACACTTCGACCAGCAAGGAGGATCCACTCAAATCTTCAAATGTGACACTCTTAGTCAAGAATACAAGAGAATCTTGACCTCTGTTTTCTAAGATGAACTCGCCCAACCATAATAGAAGATTCAACCCCCTTCTTAGCAGATTTGACCCCTTTAATAAATGGTAGACTTAGCTCTCAAAATATGGCTTGGAAAATAGACCCCATCTCAATAAACTCGAACCACACTCGGCTTGGTAGCTCAGCTTGTAATCAATCACTTTTCCTTCACGTTGACCCCTTGAGTCCAAGCGATGTCGCATATCCAAGTGATTTTTTGGCTTTTCATTAGTAAGTGCAGCCTCCAGCTCCACAGCAACTGCTTTACAAGCTGCACATTTATCATCTACGACGGAAATGGGGCGTGCAATGCAGATGAGAAGCATGAACAACATCTCCATTGACCTGGATCTACCCATCTCTTTGCCCTGCAATCTGCTTTTGCACCGCTTGAAGCCCTTGAACAAACTTAACAGATTCCAGTGATTTTTAAACTATTTGCTGCATAGACATGAATAGCATCCTATAGCATTGTAATTCCTCATTAGATTGTAGAATGACTAGTATGCCAATAAAGGAAGACTACCAATTAAACAACAACAAAATAAAAATGACATTTTAAATCAATCTTCTGTTTGAAAGCTCGTATTTTGGACCTAGACTAAGAAAGATAGATTCAGACCTGGAAACTCGCTTGTTTAGTTCAAGTTCTAGAACATTAATTACAGTGGAGTATTAAAATCATGAACTTGGTACAATTACATAGCCAATAAATATGATTTACAATGTTATAGCACGAGGCCAATGTTAATTTTTGACCCTTTTACAGTCCAAAATGCAGTTTTTCAGATTTGGTTTACAATTACAATAGGCAGTCTTGGTAACACTACACATACTCAACTGAATTGTGCACATCTTTTTGACTGAAGATTGCACAAGGCCTCAGGTGGGAATGCATCAAATGATGCCTCCATCCAAACGATTGCCTTTTTAATTCAGAACGTGGTGACTGTTATATAATCCATCAAAAAAATTAGAGCCCCGATATGAAATAATAGGAATAACTTACAAAGTTCCTTGTATAAGGGTAACAAAGTTACGTGTGAGAAATTAGAGGATACACTTGACATATGAAGCACGCACTAAGCAGTGATATTCATGACATCCCAATTAAATGATCCTGTCGTCCAGAGTACAAATTGCCTGGATGCAGAGATTTAAGACCTTGCAATCATCCTGTAGTGTATATTACAACTTAAAGTGAACGCTGAAAATAAGTATCAACTGTATCAATTTCGAACAGGTTGGAAAATTCCCTTTTGTGCATCATAAAACCACTTGCATAGGAAGATCGGCTGAAATGCAGTAATCCCATGCCCTCCATAACCACCCATCCCCAAAGATGTAGGGACTTGGCCTGACCCACCATGCATACCTCCATGAGAAGAGAGACCCAGGTTCATAGAAGACGATGGGATGATTCATGGAACCACCAGGAATCCCACTAGGGTTCGGGTGGCCTCCGAGACCAGATAAAGCAGAATTTCCTAACCCATGATGATTCAAACCCTGATGTGCGGCTAGTCCTGTTGGATTCAAACCCTGGTTAACCTCGAGCGTCGGATTCACAAAACCATGCCCCATACCACCATACTGCATTCCAGGGTTCGAAGGTATTACATTTCCGGGCTGGTTCAAGCCATTGATATCGGACCCATCTGGTTCCCCGGGAACATTAATGCCGTCGGGCTTCGGCTTCTGCCCTTCGCCGGCCAACTTACAGAACATCTGATGCCCATCGATAGTCTTCATGGGCTCCTCCAACGCACGCTTGGTTGCGTCCACCGACTTGAAAATAAAAAGCGCAAAACCCCTTGACCTGCCCGACTGCTTATCAAACCCTAGTGGCCCCTCTTCGATCTCTCCATACTGAGGAAAAAAAAGGGCTCAGCAGGCGATCTGCCGCCATGTCCATGGGAACATTCCCAACATAGATTTTCCAGGCAGAGACATCAACCGCCGGCTAGGAAGGCTGTGAACCAGCAGAGGCCAACTGACTGATGGTCATGCGGCCATCGATCTTCTTGCTGGGCTCCTTTAGGGCATTAAGAGCATCGTCCATGTGCTTGAAAGTAACGAATCTGTAACCCTTACTCTTACCGGTGTTCTTGTCCATAATAACGACGCCTTCCTCCAGCTCCCCGAACTGGGGAAAGAGGGCCTTGAGAGACTCTGTATTTGTATCCCAGCCAAGGCCACAGACAAACAACTTTCTCTGCGCAGGATCCTTGTCCGCGATGGTGCGCACTTGCTCCAATACGTCCAAGTGCTGCGTCGTCGCTTCCTGCAGAATATCCAATAGTTGCTCTCGAGTGAAGGGTTCCAACATTTTCCGAGCATCTTCCACGGCTATATCGACCACGCCATCTTCAGAGAAATGGTAGCAAGCAAGCAAGCAACACGAACAACCTATTCGAATGTGTGTTGTTGGATGCATCTGAAACCCACACCTTTCAATGGAATTTAGTGGGTGCCAGTGACGCGTGCCAATACACCACGCCATCTTCACACAACTTGCGAAATGTGAGCAAGCCAGCATTATGAACACCCTTCGAATCTGCAGGTCCTGAAAATTAGACACGGATTGACAAATGGCATCTTTATCATGTGGAACTAATGCCTTTGGAAATACGCACCCTTACTTGTTTAATGAAGTATTTTCAATTTTTTTAATGTCATCCCATAAACTCTGGAAAGCCCTATTTATCACTTCTTACCAACCTCTAAAACCTCTCCCACGATCTTTGGTAACATTGGCATTAATACACTTTTGGCGCGGAGTACAGTATTGGGTTTTTGTCTGCAGGGTTCTGTGATCAGGGGAACCTAGTTGTGTGCAATTTTTTGGTAAGCAATGAAGTTTGGAAGTGGAGAACGGATGAAGGTCTTGGAAGAGTTCCTGCAGTAGGTGGGAGGCTTCGGTGTTATCGATGGAGGCCTCGCCACGCAGTTAGAGTCCCATGGTGCTGATCTCAATGATCCTTTATGGAGCGACATGTGTTTGATTGAATCTCCTCATCTCATCCAGGAGGTAATTTTGCGCTTATTGGGGTCTTCAATATAATGGGTTGCTTTAATTTTATACATTTTAAGTCCAGTTGGGTGCACTTCTATGTCCAAACATGGTATAGCATTGAATGACACATCCCATGCATTACAATTTGAAATGTTCAATTTTTTCAATTTTTATATTTAGTCTTGCAGACATCAATGGGAGAATGACCAATGATCTTATAGTAATTAAAAAAGTGGAGGAGCCAACCAGTCATTAGTTAGATTGAAGGGCAAGAAATAATCACCTAACAATGCAAACATTTAGTGTTGTATATGTTGGCATATGCACCGTTGAATGTTGCGGTGCTGCATTGACCATTAGATGCTGCAGTTCTCGGTGGATATTGTTTGCCACGTTTAAGTACTAAATAGAAGAAGCTTGATTGATCTTTTGCTTGTTCTTTGGCATCATCAAGCATGCCAGCATCAGTGTCACTGTTTGACTCATCTGTATCTTCAAAGATGCTCAATTACACCCCACCTAATCCCAACTGCAACGCTGCACCCACCTCTTCATTTATCTGTGAGGCATCTTCTGGACTGACATACGATCTTGTTGCTGGCCCCTTCAGATATATAGGTGATATTCCATAGCGATGTCAGGTTCTGTGAACTACAAATAGCTTCCTCGCTCTTCTATAGTAAAGCATGTTCCCATGTTTTAATGAGTAGTGATGTCAGGTTCTGTGAACTACAAATAGCTCCTTCGCTCTCCTAAGCGAAGCCTGTTCCCATCGGTCGCAAAGGAACTGACAACCCGAGATAGTAGTTAACGACAAAATAACGAAGCTCTGGAAACCCATCCCTTTGCAGCCTCCACGAACCTATCAGGTTCTCCTAAGCTATGGGAAATCAATCCTCTATATAATCATCAAAGGCACTCTCCCAAGCCTCTCCACACACCATTATAGGATTAAGCGTATAGACAGCCATGTGAAATGGTGTGTGCATGTGGTCCTAACTCCTCTAAATGATGGGTTGATAATGTTATTTGTAGAACTCAGCATAAGGTGCCTCTCATGAATGGTATCTCTATCTTATTCCGATATGGTCTCGTAAATCTCCCCAAAACTAGGAGAATCTGCGTTTGCGTAATAAATGCCTTTTCTAATATGGTAGAGTGTTACTCACCACTACAATCTGCTCACTAATCATCATTTAACACCCTTTGTGTCACACTCTGCCCCTTCAATGTTAGAACATATAAATCTTATAAAAATAAAAAAAAAAACTTCATGAGTTCCATAAGTCACACTTGATGAAGGATTTATATATAAAAAGATATAAAGCTTTGTGAATGGCATTCATCTCCCTAGCCTTTTGGCATCATGTTATTACATTAGTTGCTTTATTAGTCTAATCCATATCATTTTTTTTTCACAATATTGAATAAAGAGTTATTCCTTTCTAAATCAAGGTTGAGTGCTAGATGGTGTTTGTTAACCCTCACCAAGCATGTTGCACATGGAGTATTGATGTTTTTTTTTTTGCATATCTTGTTACCAAAGAGCACTTATATAAGAGACTATCAGTTAACATCTTTATACTAAGCTTGCAAATGTAGGATTATTTGATGGAGCTTAATGCTTTTATTGAGGGAACTCATGGTTTGTGCTTACAATCTCCTTGACACTTCCCTCATGACATTGTTGATCATCTCTGGTGAGTGCTGAGGTGTCTTAAAGAAAGCTGTTTTTATGTGCACTTACCTAGTGTCGTTGTCCACGAAATCACATAACCATGGGGGTTTGTTACTATGATTTATTATTGATATCCCATGTTAGATAATGCACATTATGTCCTTGGTTGGCGTCATCATTTCTTGTTTGGAGGCTTGCATCTAGCACATATGGTGTTTGAAATGTGATTGAGGGCCTTGCATAACATTGCTCAAACATTTGATTTACCCTTAGCACATTTATGATGAGGGATATCCATCAACTAAGAGTTTCCTTAAGTATTGTTGGTTAATTATTGCTCCTTGACATAGTGAATTAGTTGTTGGGCATGTTTGCATGTGTTCATAGGGTTTCACTTGGATTATTGTTTCATGATTTTGATTGGTGAACCTTGAAGTAGTACACCCACCCTTTGTTGCATAATTGATGTCCCTTTTGGTGGATGTCTTGATGACATGGAAATGTGATTGTGGTTTGTTAGAAGAATTCCAATGGATATTTATAGTTTGGCTATGATGTGGCATGTTGTGAGTAGTTATTTTCTTGATAGAGGAAATCACTCCCCTTACTTGGCATCTTCTCATGCATTTGGAGGCATTCAGACCTTTGCTTGGGTGGTCTTCTACATTGACACCCATGGTTTTGGTCACTTGGTATGTTATTTCACATTGTATCATATAGCTTCTCTTGGTTTGGGAAGATCCTTTATTACTATATTGGAGAGTGTCCTAGCCTCATTACACAATCTCTTAGGGTGAACTATTTATCATATTCCTTAGAGGAGAGGTGTCGATACATGTGCATTTAACCACTTTGGCACATTGATTGAGGATGCCCCACTTCTTTGAGGAGGTTATAACAACTTTATGGACAATGTTAGGGTCCCACCCTAACCCCCTTATTTATGTAATAAGATCGAGTCATAGTTATAGTTAAGTAAAGAGTCAATAAAGCCCATATTAATAATTGTAAGTGGTTAACCCGCATTTAATGACGGGACCACAGTTAGTTGCAAATGGGCCATGGTATTAGATAGATGGTATTAATAAGAACCATGGTATTGCCCCATGGCATTGCATGTATAAATCCTATATAAAGGATAGAGACTCCCTTCGAGGAGCATGGTGTCTTATTTTGTAATCGAGCTCAGCTCTATTGGAGGTTGCCCCCTCAAAGAGGCAAGTGAACGTTGCTTTTTGAATAATAAAATACTTGCTGTTATTGCTCATTGTTCTATGTTTTGGGTCTATTTCTTCGCATATTTGGTATTTTGGTATCGTCTTGCAGGTTAAGAGCATAACAAGTGGTATCAGAGCACTTTCGAGGGCGAGTGGGATCTCCAATTTTTAGCAAAAAAAAAAAATTGGCTAGAGATGTGTTCCGACGTCTTTAAATCACGGGATCTGTGGTTGAGCGCATAAACCTGCGGATTTGGGACGACATGCACGCACGAAATACAAGAGGTGGTCACGCTTGTTGGACTCCCTTGTAACCCTTGTGGGTACCCCTTCAAGTAGTAGCGCATTAGACAGAACCGCGCACGGATTGTCTTCCAAGTACCCTCTTGGTATATCGAAGCCCCCTAGCTCCCTTGATAACCTCGCCATAGATAAACCGTCGACCGTATTGCTGCTACAATACACCGAGAACAGCACTCAGAGAGATTACTCGCGCATACGATAGGGTAGTCGGGTTGTACGACTAAGGGTACGATTGATCCTCCTTGGTTAGTGCCCTGAAAAATTGGGCCGAGTACTACTATCAGACCCTTATGTATATTGTGATCTGTAGCACCTAACACTCCTGGAGACCATAGTTCCCTGATCCATCTCTGAATCACACATAATCTTTGCTAAATCAGATCTCGCAAGTGGGGTTTTTTTCGCGGCAGCAGCAATCAGTTCAGCCATTCAGATCTATCAGATCAGCCATTTAGATCTCTCATATCCGCAATAGTAATCAGTTCCACCGTTCAGATCTCTCAGATCCACCATCCAGATCTGAGTAGTTGTGTGGGTTCCTATACCTGGGCGTGATTTTCACAGGACTTTTGGCAGCATTGACATTTTTGAGATTCAGCTACTGCAGTATTCCTAAGGAAGGAGTAAAACTCCGTTCGAGAAAAAAAAAAGTTTCGAGACCCCCGGGGCACTTATTAGTGACTTAGCCCATAAGAATTAGGACGACGAGATGAGCAAGGTGGTACCATTCAATTGTTAGTGCCAAAAAATTCGGGCAGTCCCAAATTTCAAACAAATCGCCTCGATGCATGGTACAAACTAGAGCTCAAGCAATGGCGAACGAGAGGATGGAAAGCCTTGAAATAGCCTTGAAAGACGTAGTGTTGCAGCTGAAGGAATTAAATGCAACACTCTCTAAGGGCAAGGCAGAGGCACGCGAGGAGGCATATATTAGCACTGAACACAGTGAGGGTGAGTCTAGCCAGTCTCTTCACCTCTTTGGCACCCACCAACAATCCCATCCGCGACCACCCAAGCTGGACATGTATAAATTTGATGGCTCTCACCCGGCCGCATGGATAGCACAAATGGAGCAATATTTCAATATGAATTACATCCTGGATAATGCCACTCAACTTAGTGTGGGTATCATGTACTTAAACAATGAAAGATGGCAATGGTGGCAATGGCATCAACGTTGCTATGGAAGGCCCTTGACTTGGGAGACATTCAAAAAAGCTCTTATGGATCGCTTTGACCATGAATCTGCTTTTTTGGGTCGTCTCACTAAGCTCCGACAAACAGGAACAGTGGATGAATATATTACAGTCTTTGAAGCCTTAGCTTTTTGCACTAGAGATCTACAAGATGAGTTCTACATGGAATGTTTTGTCAGTGGTCTTAAAGAAGCCATACAAGCCCACATCTGACTGCACCACCCTAGCTCATGGATACAGGCTTGTAGGATAGCTCGTGAAGTAGAATGTGTGTTAGTGGCCCAGTCCAATCGCCCACATTTCATCGCCAAGGGTCGCCCCCCACAGTCTCAAAGCACTACCCAAACACTCAAGGTTCAAAAGGTGTCCCCTGCAAAAATGGCAGAAAGAAAAAAGCAAGGATTATGTTACTACTGTGATGAAAAATACTCCCTCGGGCATAAATACAAGGAACCCAAATTCTTTCAAATAGATGCTACTGATCACAGTTCATCGGAGGAAGCCCCACCACTTGAGGAACCAGAGGAGGAAGAAGAGGATAACCAGAAGGACAATGTACCTGAAGAACCAGTTATCTCGCTGCATGCTTTGGCAGGGATTTCTTCGCCTCAAACTCCCAAAATTAGAGGTTTTATTAAGCATCACCCAGTAGTAGTCTTGATTGATAGTGGAAGTACACATGATTTTATCCATCAAAGAGTCGCGGAAGTAGTGCATTGTTTTGTACGAGCAGTTTCTAACCTCCAGGTCCAAATTGCTAATGGGGGAACAATGAAATGTGAAGGCCGTTGTGAAAATGTCAAACTTCAAATGGGGGATTATCAATTAAAGACCCACATGTTTTCCATACACATGGGAGGGTGCGACATTGTCCTAGGTGCTAAATGGCTTCGCACACTTGGCCTGATCACAATGGATTTCCAGGAGTTATATATGAGCTTTAAGCAGAACAACCACACACATACCCTCCGCAGACTCTAGGCGGGAGCTCCCTCTATCATCAGCTCACATCGGATGGAAAAATTGTTAAAAAGGGGCACCATGGAGTTATAGCTCAATTTAATGCCATCCAGGCCTTCGAACCCAATTCTCTTCAGATTCATCTTGAGATGCAACAGATCTTAAATAACCATCTGCCAGTCTTTGACAAGCCTCATGAGCTTCCACCCTCGAGAGGGGAACATGATCATAGCATCACTTTGGTCCCAGGGGCCCAACCACCAAATGTGTGCCCATATAGATATCTATTCGCCCAAAAGAATGAAATAGAAAAAATAATCAAGGAACTTTTGGAAGCAGGCGTCATTCATCCCAGCATTAGTCCTTATTCATCATCGATGGTCATGGTGCTCAAGAAAGATGGGGAATGGCGTACGTGTCCAGACTTCAGGGCCCTTAATAAGTTGACAATCAAAGATAAATTTCCCATACCGGTTGTCAATGATTTGCTGGATGAACTAAATGGGGCTCAATTCTTCACTAAGCTTGATCTTCACTCAGGCTACCACCAAATTCGCATGAAAGAAGTCGACATTCCAAAGACTGCTTTCTGAACTCATGAAGGTCATTATGAGTTCTTGGTCATGCCATTCGGTCTTTGTAATGCCCCATCCACTTTTCAGAGCCTTATGAACCACCTCCTCAAACCATATCTCAGAAAATTTGTCCTTGTTTTCTTTGATGACATCCTCATCTACAGTTGCACTTGGGTTGCACATCTTCAGCATGTAGATCTACTCTTGCAACTGCTCAGCAAGCATAAATTATTTGTCAAGATGTCCAAGTGTTCTTTTGGCATGGAAGAAGTTGAGTATTTGGGCCACATTGTGGGGCGTGAAGGTGTCAGGGTGGACCCCAAAAAGATCCAAGCAATGCAGGATTGGCCTCAACCTAAGACCTTGAAGAGCCTGAGAGGATTTTTGGGTCTCACAGGATACTATCGCAAATTTGTCCGCAATTATGGTCGCATTGCGAGGCCCCTCACTCGACTCTTCAAGAAAAATTCATTCCTCTGGAATGATGAAGCACAACAGGCCTTTACAGCTCTCAAACATGCCATGTGTTCCACTCCAGTCTTAGCACTACCCGACTTCACCAAAACTTTTGTCATTGAATGTGATGCTTTGGGTACAGGTATTGGTGCGGTCTTAATGCAGGAAGGTCGACCCTTGGCCTTCACGAGCCAACAACTAAGTGGGAAGAATCTGGGACAATCTACCTATGAGAAGGAGATGATGGCCATCTTACATGCAGTAGATACCTGGCGACCATACTTAAATCCGCACAGACCATCAAAGCCTTAAATATTTTTTGGAGCAACGCCTATCCTCACCACAACACAATAAATGGCTCACTAAAATGCTGGGATATGATTATGAGATAATTTACAAGAAAGGGCATGAAAATATTGTAGCAGATGCATTATCTCGCTAATTTGAGGAGGAAAGTACCTTGCTCGCAATTTTCCTTCCCATTCCAGAATGGATTGAAGAGGCTCGCAAGGAATGGTTTTCACATCCCTGGCTCTCCCAACTCATTACTCAATTGCAGGCGGATCCAAATTCCACAGATTGCTACTCGTGGCAGGATGAGATTCTTCGCTACAAGGACAGAGTCGTAATATCACCAACATCCACCCTCAAAAGCCGCATTTTGGCAGAGTTGCACTCATCTCCCACTGCAGGACATTCAGGCTTTCAGAAGACGTATGCTCGCACTCGAAGATCATTTTTTTGGACAGGCATGAAAAAGGACATTCTTACTTTTGTAGCTGAATGCGACGTCTATCAGCACCACAAAGGAGAAACAGTCAAATCACCAGGCACATTACAACCATTGCCCATCTCGGCATCAATATGGACGGAGGTTTCTATGGATTTCATTACGAGTCTTCCAAAGTCAGGAAACAAGTCAATCATCATGGTGGTTGTGGACAGACTTTCTAAGTATGCTCATTTTTGCGCCCTACCCCACCCTTTTACACCGACTTTGGTCGCTCAATCTTTCATGGATCAAATCTTCAAATTGCATGGCATGCCCACTTCCATTGTGTCTGATCGTGACCCGGTCTTCACTAGTAACTTTTGGCAGGAACTCTTCCAGCTACAAGGTACCCAACTACAACTCAGTACTTCCTATCATCCACAAACTGATGGTCAAACTGAAGCAGTCAACAAATGTCTAGAAACCTACCTTAGGTGTTTCACTTCAGAAAAGCAACATCTCTGGGTACAGTGGTTACCTCTAGCTGAATGGTGGTATAACACCAACTATCATGCCACCACCAAAATGACTCCATATGAAGCAGTTTATGGTCAACTCCCTCCTTCCCCTACTTCTTATATCAAGGGGTGCTCGAAGGTACAAGCAGTGGATCAACTCCTATAGAATCGCACAACCATGCTGGCCCATCTTCAAGAGAATCTTCATCAAGCTCAAAACCGCATGAAGCAACAGGTAGATCAACATCGCTCAAAATGCCAATTTCAAGAAGGGGATCAGGTATTTTTAAGGCTGCAACCATATAAGCAAACATCACTCAAAGACAAGGGTTGTCAGAAACTATCTCCAAAATTGTATGGACCGTATCAAGTACTTCAACGCATTGGAGAAGTTGCCTACAAGCTAGCTTTGCCACCCACTGCAAAAATCCATCCAGTTTTCCATGTCTCATGCCTCAAAAAAGTGACTGGGAACAATTGCAGAATTCAAACCAGTCTACCTGAACTGGATGAAAAAGGGTCAATTTGGCTCCAACCCGAACAGGTCCTGGACACACAAGAATGGCACCTACGTGACCACATGATCAAGGAAGTCCTCATCAAGTGGAAAGACACCTCTCCGGAAGATGCAACCTGGGAACCAGCCACTATTCTTCAGCAGTTTCCGCAACTTCAGCCTTGAGGACAAGGCTATTCTTATGGGGGAGGGCATGTTAGGGTCCCACCATAACCCCCTTATTTATGTAATCAGATCGAGTCATAGTTATAGTCAAGTAAAGAGTCAATAAAGCCCATATTAATAATTGTAAGTGGTTAACCCGCATTTAATGACGGGACCATTATTTGTTGCAAATGGGCCATGGTATTAGATAGATGGTATTAATAAGAACCATGGTATTGCATGTATGAATCCTATATAAAGGATAGAGACTCCCTTTGAGGAGCATGGTGTCTTATTTTGTAATCGAGCTCAGCTCTATTGGAGGTTTCCCCCTCGAAGAGACAAGTGAACATTGCTTTCTGAATAATAAAATACTTGTTGTTATTGCTCATTGTTCTATGTTCTGGGTCTATTTCTTCGCATATTTGTTATTCTGGTATCGTCTTGCAGGTTAAGAGCATAACAGAGAATTGTGGCACATGTTTCTATGGGATTACTATTTATGGCCAATTTGGTTGATCGTGGGAGATAATTCCCTAACATCTTTATGCTATTTCCATTTGGAGGAGTTACATTGTTTGTCTACAAGACTCTAATTACCTTGGCATATTCTTTGAAGTCACTCCACTTGTAAAGGTGGTCATGACCATTAATTGAAAATATCTTTTTTTGGATTACTCTTGAAGGATGAGTTGCTCTCTTCTTGGAGAAACAACCTTAACATATTCTATTTTGGCCATTGTTATAGACATTTTTGTGCCTTACAGCTATAAGCATGAAATGTCCATAAACCAAGGGATCCTAAGTCCCTAAAAGTGTTGTTCCAGCTCCTAAAGAAACAAGGTCAACAAATTACAGCTTCTCCCAGAAGTTCTCCACCAGAAACTGCTCAAAACTAGTCAAAACAGGATCATTTCAAGTGCTCCACTAGCTGGCTGCGTTGCAAAGCACCCAAATACACTGGCTAGGTGCGTTGCAACGCACTTGAATGCACTACCAGGGTGCGTTGAGCGGGAAATGACAAGTGGCAGAGTCATTCAACGAGGTGGAAGCTTCCAGAATCTTCTCCAATGACACTTGCCTCACTGAATTCGACCAGTGATGAGTAAGAGGCTCTCAGTCTCCAAGTGGAAGCAAGAACTGACAGAGAGAAGCCACTAATAAATTCATGAGCTGACTCATCCTCTTTGCATACATCTATATATAGATCCCTCACTAAGAGATCCGAAGGCTGGAATTTTGTACATTGCAGAGAATTGTTGTTGGTTTTGTGATAGATATCAGAGTATTGGGTGATTTATGCTTTGTTGGAGGTGAAGAAGGGATTCTATGCTGGGAGGTTGATGCTGGATCAGGAATCATCGGTTGTAACTCCTCCTGGATCTTCTTGTTTTATCAATAAAACTACTTGAGTTTCTCCTACATGCTTGTATATCTGATGTGTGTTATATTTGTATGTTTAGCTTAAATCTGATCCTAAGCTTTTTATGAACATAAATCTATGTCTTTGTGTAGTTTCTCTCTTCTGTGAACTTGCAGGAACTTGGTGACGCTGGGCAAGTGAGGGAGCAGATCGTTGGAAGCTGGCAAAGAGAAGAGAGATTGGATCGAACAACTAGCGCAAGACACAGGTCGGTTCATCTTAATCATCTTCGTTTATAGTTCATAAAAAAGCATACAAGAGTAGTTTTCCCTGTTTGTTTCTGAGGTCTCTGTCACAACCCAGTGGGATAGGGTCGTTCTGAATAGACACTTTTCCCGAAAACAAAATGGCGACTCCGCTGGGGATCGTGTCTAGTTAGTTTATTTGTGTTTCTATTGTTGTTCATCTCATAAACTTAGGAGTAGCGAATCGAACTGCATTTGCCATTTACAAATGCAAAGTAGACATCTGCTACTCTAGTCCAATCACTGGGCCTGTTTATGATCTGAACAGTTGACTCACAAATGATCTGATTACCCTTTGTGATAGCTCTCAAACCTCTTGTAAATCAACCCTCTGATTGTGCACAATTGATTGCTTTTACCCGGCCAAAAACCATAGATTAAACTGCAAACCGTGACCCAGAACCCAGAGAAAATTCTCGTTTCTGCTTCAGCGCAGGCTCTGTGAAGAGACTCTGCATTTCAGCGCAGTTCCCGAGAGGGCTACCTGCGTTGCAATTCAGTTTCTCTATGTAGCAGGTGCGTTGATCAGCCTAGCCCTGCCTAGCTGAGGTTCTTTGCTCACTTTTTCCAGTTTTGCCTCTAATTTTTGCAGCCTGTGATCAGTGTGTTTGTCTGTTTAAAAGCCCCTTTTATTTGCCTTAATTCCACCTCAGTTGTATAAAGAAAACTGTATTTGTTTTTTGTGTATTTGTTACGTCATTTACAGTTTCCCATTGCAAAAGTAAACTAGTCATACTGTCGCCCTTAGATCTAGATCTGTCGTAAGTGTCGTTTTGATCTTAGGAGAAAGTTTATTTGCTGTTGACAGTTGATTACGCTTTTACTTTTGCCTTTGGCTTGAATTAGCGAATTTCTAGTGTCGAAACAAGTGTTTACTTCAAAATCATAAAGTGTCGTAATCGTCTCTACCTTTTGATTTCGAAAAGAAGCTTGTTTGTGTTTTTCACTTGAAATCGAATTCAAATTTGTACAACAACTTTCTTTTTAGGCATCAATATTAAGAAAGTGAAAAACAAATGCATGCACAAGTGCATTTGCATATTGACAGTTTGTATGGCTTGATTTAGGAAAAGTGCATTTACAGTGTGCTCTTTGCTCTTTGAGAAAAGATTGTGTCTTTCTTTTCCCCTTGTAGCTAGGATTTTCATTGCTGAAAAGAGATAAAAGCTTGCTTATCATCTTTAGATTGCATTTTAGGAATTACATCTACATCTCGTGGTGAACCCAAAAGGCAAACTTCATAAGAAAGATCAACCTAAAATAAATTCAATGAACTTAACAACGCTTTGTAACTTAACGCACAACATCTAGAGGTCTAGGCTAGAGACGTATTCCGGCGTCGTAAAGCCTGGTAACTGTTGTCCTCACTGATGGTTGGGTGATTCCTCCACTTTGAGACGATAAGTGCCAGTACGGACTTGTGCTCCCACGTACCGTCGAGTATATATTGGGAGACTCCTATAGGCATAAAACCTTTATCCATAAGAAGCCGTGTCGGCCACCCTACTGATCGCAATGCACCGAACACAGCATTCGGGAAGATTGACTGCCATACCGTAAAAAGTATTCTGCAGTTTTGCGATTGGTTTGGTACTCCCTCTACCTAGACCTCCAGAGCAGTCCCTTTCGTTCCTTTTCAGACTCCTTAACGGAAAAGGTCCATCTGAGCACTTGTCATTTCAGGCTCATTAAAAATCGAAGGAGACTAGAGTCATCTTTTGTTTTTTCTCGACTCTTTAAAATTGAAAAAACAAGTTGTGTCAAAGCGTCTAAAATTTATTTTAAACGGAATAATCATCATCTTTCCCTCGTTGATCTTCGAAGTTAGTCTCCCTTCATCACAAGTTCTTGTAGAATCGCTAAGAAATCTTTTGGATAGACTAGATATGTCTGAACAACCGTCGACATCCAGGAATGTGTCATCCGACGTAGCAGCGGCAGAGCCTCCTACTGCTACTCCAACGATGTTCGCCGGTATACCATCTGTCCCGGCAAGTTATCAACAACAAGCCGGAGTCCAATCAGGGACGACGACATGGTTAGTTCCTATTTCTTCATCCGGATTATCATCTAGTATTTCTTATGTTGAAACTCAACAAATTGATCCAATATGTCTTCAAAGGAAAATCTACCCTTTAAGTACTGGATTTCCACCATATGGAGGGCAGTATGCCTTTTCATTGTTCCCTCCCGGAGAACAACCATATGGGAGTTTGCAACAAAGTTCAGGTCAAACTAGAATTACATCCAGCGGTTGGGTACCAATACTGCCTCAGCAACCAAGGGTTGTATATTCAATGCAACCAGTCCACCCTGTGTCGAATATTCCCACTATACCTGCTATGGTGACTGCATCGCAAGTACAAGTGTTACCTGTTGTATGTCAACCCCAAGTTTCTCAGGTTGCAATACAACAGCCTCTTGTCTCAACGACTCAATCACAACCACAGGTTAGTGCCTCCTTATCTGGAACGACTCAGGCTCAAACAAGTACTATGACTCCTCATCTTGGTCAATCACCCAGTATTGGACAGCAGCAAATGGTCCAACAACCAGGGCTGGTTCAATCTCAACAACCGCCATTCCAGCAATCATATCAAGGACCTGAGCAACAAGTCTTTGTAAGTAATGGGCAACCGCATTTCCAAAGCGGTTATCAACAACCATATTATAATGGTTATGCCCATCAACCTTGTCAAAGTTGCCAACATCAAATACATTATGCTGGTATACAAAGACCCATTGCTCAGGCGATTCCATCTTATCCTGGGTATGCTTCGCCTAACCTGGATCAACAGTTGCCCTTTGTAGCAACTCTATAATTACCAGATCTAAACCGGTTGACGAATGATCCAATTGCATATGCCCCTTGGTGGCCAGCGTTCCGCATAAACTTCCGTCAGATATTCCTAAATTTAATGGAAATCCGGGTGAAGATCCGTCGAATCATGTGATGACATTTCATCTGTGGTGTTCATCAAACACTTTAAATGATGATTCGATAAGGCTTCGCCTTTTTCAGAGGACATTAACAGGTCCAGCGGCAAAATGGTACATTGAATTGCCTAGAGCTTCGTTCGACAACTTCAGCACCTTAGCCACAACCTTTTTAACCCATTTTCAATTACCAATAAGGTATGAAACGGGAACAGAACTGCTTACCAACTTTAAACAGACAACAGCCACTCACATATCTGATCATATACATGAGTGGCGACGTCGTCGTAGGATGGTAAAAACGTACGTTCCCGATCAGCTATTAGCTGAATGGTTTATCAAGTCATTACTGCCTTCCATCACGGAAGATGTGGCAAAGGGGGGAGTCGTAACAGAAGAGCAAGTGATCGCTCGTGCACAATATCTAGATTTGATTTACACTCAGTCCGGCACGCTCTACGACAAAATACCTGACGCCCCTAGACCGGAATCCTCGATTCCTCCTCCTCCTAAATCAAACAATGACTCTCACGCCGGCGATGGCGTGATTGGCACGACAGACACGAAATTGGCAAAGGCCACATCCAAAAAGGCCCGTAAGGTTTCAGGTCAAAATGCAAAAGATGAACCTCTTGCTTCGGAAGTAAATGTCGTATCGACAGATAAAGGCAAAGAAACCAAACAACCAGGAAGCAAGAAGAAAGGAAAAGGGAAGAAGAAGAAACAGGATGAGCAATCTCCCGAAAAATCTTCTTCAAACCCTCCTGGAAATAGGAAACCCTCTACAGGGTGCATGATATGCGACGAGGATCATTGGACAAGAGAATGTCCGTACAAAGCTGAGCTTAAGAGATTCTTTAAAAGTTCGAAAACCTCAGCGGTGTTAACCGATCCGTTTCCGAATCCAGGAACAAATCTGGTTGAAAGTGGAAATGCTTCCCCGTCTCAAGTGCTAATGTTGTCGATTTCGAAACAGCAAAATGATGCTTTGATTTCGACAAGGAACAAAGATTACGGGAATCCTCAGCTGTCGAACAACAAGGATAAAGATCAACCGAGTAGTTCGACAACAACTTCGACAGAAGTTGTACCACCCACCATCCCTGAATTGACAATAAAACTGCCAAAGGGAGTAGTACACAAGTCGACATTTAATCCTCGCGCTAGAGCGGCGCAGCATTATAACATAGTGGAAGATTTGGCCCAATCGCCATCCGCTATGTCGACTCTTGAAGTACTACAAAACTGCCCATCCCAAAGGCAGGCTTTGTTATCAGCCATTGGTGGGATTGATCCAAAGGATTCCAATCTTGTATCCTTTGACCACAAAGGGTACGATCCTCAGTTACCAGCTCAATTAGCTTTCCTTGTTCAAGTGAAAGCCCTCAACAAAACTGTTCACCGAACGATTATTGATGAGGGGGCATCTACATGTATCATGTCGATGAGCTGCTGGAAAACTTTAGGATCTCCAACCTTGTCGCGGTCTGCGACAACATTAAAAGCATTCGACGGAAGGACGTATACCCCATACGGCATCCTAAATAACTTGAAAGTTGAACTAGGAGGGAAAACAGTAGAAATAGATGTTGAAGTCATCGATGGGAATCTTGATTACAACATCCTACTAGGAAGACCGTGGATATATGCCATGGCAGTTGTTGTGTCGACCTATTTTAGAAAGATTGCATTTCCCTTTCAGGGAGGGATTACAATCTTCGACCAACAGAACTTCCTCCCCAACGATTCACAAGTTACAGGAAGCATTCCCATGATCCATGGAAGCCCCCATTCACTTCACAATATTGGAGTAGGCCTACTAAAAGATCCTATACTAATGGGAACTTTCGCTCTTCCACCTCCAATTGATTTGGCGGAAGTAGCGTCGATAGGAACCTGCAACATGATATCTTCCGCAAAGATCTCAGAAAACCATATCAACATGGATCATGCAATGGTTTTGCCCCCAAGCCCAATGGAAATATTATAGCAATTAATGTTTCTGGCATGGGAGGCAAACCCAAATCAACGCTCATCAAGCGTTTGGATGGATAGGTCTAGAGAATATGGCACTCCTTCAGATCCTTGGTCGCAAGTGCATGACACCGACGAAGGAATTCTCCAAGCTATGGTAGTTGAAGGAGCACCATGGAATGATTCAATGACTGGATTAATCGAGCAGTTTTAGCGCATAGTTCAAGCTCGTTAAAAAATAAACATAAGATCGAGCAATTGTTTCCACCCGCTTTTAAGCTCGTTAAAAAATGAACTATCCTCTGGTAAATAACCATCATGAATAAAGCACTTTCAGCCATTAAAGCCTTGGTCGTGTTTGCACCGTCACCTCCACTTTTCCATTGGCCGATCGTTCACCTCCATTTGATTGTTTACCCGTTTTGAGGAACAGCTGCGAAGAGTGATTTCACTAGCCATCCTTGTGACACTGCTGTGATTGGAGAATTCCAAACCTTACCTGGAATCAGCTGCTACCCGTTTTATCACTCGTTCCTCAAAAGACGAGTCTTCTTTAAGCTCTTTTCATCTGACTCGTAAAATATGAAAAGATTGCCGAGTTTTGGCCTACCAGCTCGTTAAAGCGACAGGAAGTGCTATCCCTCCTCTAGATTTTAATCTTTTTGGACCTGAGGGATTATTGCACAAAAAGATCGAGCGCTTGTTTTGTTCGGCTCGTTAAAACTATCGAAAATTCATCCCTTTTGTATTGTTTTATACTTTTTCGGACTTAAGGGATTAGATGACGAAAAAGGAATTCCGGAGTTATCTTTACATACCTTTTCAGACTCCCTAAAAAGGAAAAGGACCGAGTTATCTTTGTCGTTAGACTCGTTAAAAAGATTAATAGCGACAAACTTGTCTTTAGACGAGAACGAGTTTCACTATCGCTAGGCTCGTTAAAACATAGCGATGGGTTTGCCCGAAGGGAAAATTATAGAACAAGCATATGTTATCCTCCTCAAGCTTGACAAAAATAAAGAGGTACTGGTCAGAAATGACTGGGGAAAAATTGGGAAGAAAACTCAAAGAAACTTTATTGGTAGCAAGTCGCTCTTGAACATGACACTTCCACTCCGTGCCAGAGTCGGGTTGGGTTGTTTCATTCACCGGTCACATCACCATGGTCACGCCATACCATCCACATTTGGGGTAAATGCTACCGATCCATCACATAAGTGTCGCCGACATGTTCAAGAGAAGTCATCCAGAGAAGTCACCCGTGTCCCATCCACTACCATACATTATACTTCACTCTTTCATGACCACCACCCTGAACCGTATATCACCAGATCGTTTTCACCTCCATCAAAATCATTTGCTCCGTTCCGTGTCATTGATGTGGGATTCATTAAGGCCCTCCTTCGACGAATCGCTTCTTGTCGACATCAGCTCATTATCCAAGAAGTTGATCTAGGAACACCCCTTCAGTACTTTGAAGCTTGCATGCCTCAATGGCAAGTTTCTCACTTCCGGCGACAAGTATACATCAATGACCTTCGATCGAAAGATTTTGCGTGGTGTTCGACGCCAAGTCCTTTATTCACACCACGTGAATTGTACTGTAGTACCTTGAGGGTCATTATCATTATCGGTGATTCCTCTCGCGCTTGTTAACAGTTTACATCATTAACTGGTAATCAAGTGATGTCTTTCCATGTTCGACTTCAAAACATTTCTCACATGGATCGACTTGTACTTAGAGTGAAGATCGGACGAGATTGAAGACCCCGGATCTAGTTTCATCCATCCGGGCTGCGATATATATTCAGGAAAAATAAAGACATTGAAATGTACAGCATTATAGCACAGATAATCATCCTACCAAAAGGATGATGATTTCATCAGAATCATCAGTCTACCATCAGACAATTGTCTGTCCTATGTACATGAAAATGAATTTATAAAGCTGAGCATGGGAATGCCCGCCTCAGCTAGATCATGAAAACAGTATGAAAATAATGTATTGTATTGTATCTTATTACAGGTCTCCTCCCCAGCATCAGAAGAACTTCGGATCCTCCTAATAAAGCATTTCACCCGATAAACGGCCTCATACTTTAGGGGGCAACTGTTATAGACATTTTTGTGCCTTACAGCTATAAGCATGAAATGTCCATAAACCAAGGGATCCTAAGTCCCTAAAAGTGTTGTTCCAGCTCCTAAAGAAACAAGGTCAACAAATTACAGCTTCTCCTAGAAGTTCTCCACCAGAAACTGCTCAAAACTAGTCAAAACAGGATCATTTCAAGTGCTCCACTAGCTGGCTGCGTTGCAAAGCACCCAAATACACTGGCTAGGTGCGTTGCAACGCACTTGAATGCACTACCAGGGTGCGTTGAGCGGGAAATGACAAGTGGCAGAGTCATTCAACGAGGTGGAAGCTTCCAGAATCTTCTCCAATGACACTTGCCTCACTAAATTCGACCAGTGATGAGTAAGAGGCTCTCAGTCTCCAAGTGGAAGCAAGAACTGACAGAGAGAAGCCACTAATCAATTCATGAGCTGACTCATCCTCTTTGCATACATCTATATATGGATCCCTCACCAAGAGATCCGAAGGCTGGAATTTTGTACATTGCAGAGAATTACTGTTGGTTTTGTGATAGATATCAGAGTATTGGGTGATTTATGCTTTGTTGGAGGTGAAGAAGGGATTCTATGCTGGGAGGTTGATGCTGGATCAGGAATCATTGGTTGTAACTCCTCCTGGATCTTCTTGTTTTATCAATAAAACTACTTGAGTTTCTCCTACATGCTTGTATATCTGATGTGTGTTATATTTGTATGTTTAGCTTAAATCTGATCCTAAGCTTTTTATGAACATAAATCTATTTCTTTGTGTAGTTTCTCTCTTCTATGAACTTGCAGGAACTTGGTGACGCTGGGCAAGTGAGGGAGCAGATCGTTGGAAGCTGGCAAAGAGAAGATAGATTGGATCGAACAACTAGCGCAAGACACAGGTCGGTTCATCTTAATCATCTTCGTTTATAGTTCATAAAGGAGCATACAAGAGTAGTTTTCCCTGTTTGTTTCTGAGGTCTCTGTCACAACCCAGTGGGATAGGGTCGTTTTGAATAGACACTTTTCCCGAAAACAGCCATGTATTTGGTATCTTAGGTGGCTTACTACCTTATCTAAGAGACTGCTCCCATTTTGGCTTGAGTATTTATAGGTGAAGTTATCTAGCTACATGGGTTACCCACAAAGATCATTTTGATAGGGACTCTCGCTTTACATATACATTTTGGACAAGTTTGCAGTTAGTGTTGGGGACTTAGTTAAACCTTAGCACTGCATATCGTCTATAAATAGATGGAAAGATTGAAAGAGTAAATCGGGTTATAGAATATATGCCTATAATGTATGTCATGGATAATTAGACTCGGTGGGAAAGGTACTTACCATTAGTAGAGTTTTCCTATAACAACATTTACCAAAATTCAATTAGGATGCCTCCTTATCAAGATCTATATGGGAGGCCATGCAAGACACCATTGAGTCGACGAAAGGATGGAAGACACAGTGATAGTCACGATAGGATTGTTTCAAAAAAATGGAGGAATAGGTAAGATAGATTCAACGAAGTTTAAAGGAAGCACAAGATAGGAAAAAGAGTTATGTTGATGCACATCGTACCAATCGAAGTTTTAAAGTGGGAGACCGAATTTTTATTTTTATTTTTTAGTTATTCCTAACACTATTCAGTTTGAAAAAGGTATGAAGTTACCACCTCGATTATAGGACCTTTTAGAATCAAAGAGAAAATTGGACCAGTGTCCTATTGTCTTGTACTACCACCCCACTTGCATAAAACTCATGATGTTTTTATGTATCTGTCCTATAACATTATGTTTCGGTGAATCCCACAAACTCGACTGGAGGGAATTATAGGTCTCAGACGTGGGAACCATAATGATCAAACCAATATGCATATTATACCATAGGGTTCGATAGCTTAGGCATCACTTGGTGGACCAAGTTAAGATACAATGGGACAAGTATAACCCAAGATCTGCTACCCGGGAGGATGCAAAGACTATATGTCACAATTACCCCTCACTTTTGACCATTTATGATGTCCATTTTGACTTAGATAGCTACCTATGCTAAGGCTCTATTTGTAGTTCCATGTTATTTATTTATGAACGCTATGTAATATTGATGCATTTAGTTGGACAGGTGAAACTACTTATATAAATCATTAGATGGATTAGGTATTGATGATTGAAATGTTTGATGTATGACTTACTTGGTTATGATTTATCTAGTGCATGACTTATCAGAGTTATTGTTGTTTCATGTATGGCTTAAGTGGATATGATTTATCTAATGAATGACTTAGTGAAATTATGATTTATCTAATGTAAGATTTATTTCCAGTATGAACTACAAAATTGACACGTGGATATTAGACTTAATAATATGATGTTTAAGATCACGTATCTATATCTATTTTGTTGTTATATATATGCATGAATGAGAACTAACCTGCAGATTGGAAAGAACTATATGATAACCAAGATCTACTCTTCCATTGGGGAAGGTCGAGACATCCAATGAGGAATGGTATGATGTACATTGTCCTATTACATTTGGTATCTACTTGATATGCACTCTTATGACATGGGTAAAATGTAAATGGCAGGTGGCAAGACTACCTGATTGGATTATTCGATGACAAGTATCCAACCAGCGTTGTAGTGTGATCTATATTAGGGTGTTGACCCTAATTGTAAGGAGGGGTGGAGGTATTTGCCACTGTGTAACCTCCAAACCTGGAATCGTGGGAGGGCAATGATGGACATGCTCCCCTAGACATGTAATGACGATTGCCAGTTGCCTGCTGGGGAAGTTAGATCGATATAGTCGACACTTCCGCCATATTGGTTTTATCAGTGGTTAGATTGGTATAGTTGATGCCATAGTATATAACAGCAGAGGATGGATAGGGTGGGAACGGAAGTAGGTTAGGAAGGATATGAGGATATAGATTAGTTGGAGACTCTTGATGGGAAGTGGTATCATTGCCTGACTTATTAAATTTTACTACTATAACTCTCTCTCTATTTTGTTATGCCTTATTGTCAAACTGCTTTCGAACTCCTTGTATTTTTTTCACTCTAACTTCGGGACGAAGTTTTCTGAAGGAGGGGTGTATGTAATGCCCTACTTAATCTTATCATGCAAATTTTATTAGTGTTTAAATTACCTGAAAATATTGACTTATAATTATCAAGAAATATTGGTACATACCTACATTTGTGAAACTGTAAATTTATTTACTGATATAAATTTTATTATTGTTATTATTCAATTCCCAACTTGTCTTCTCAAATTTATTTTGGATAGGATATGGTCTCCTTCCATTTATTCCAATTTAAATATCCATATCCCAAGGTGTTTTTTCAAAATTTACTTGGAGAAGATATGGTCTTCTCCAATTAATTTCCAAATTAAATATCCATATCTTATCCCCAAAATGTCTTCTCAAAATCTACTTGGGAGAAGATATGGTCTTCTCCAATTAATTTCCAAATTAAATATCCATATCTTATCCCTAAAATGTCTTCTCAAATCTACTTGGGAGAAGATATGGTAAGAAAAGTCAAGGATACTAAATGAAAGGATGAGGGGGTAGTCATGACATTAACGATAGGTGGTTGAAGTGGATGGGAGGAAGAGGCATAAAAGGGGAAGGATGATGAGAGGACAGGGGGATCCTTGGTCTTGGTTTTGGTTTTGGTTTTTGCTTTGGAGGATTTTGTTTTGGAGGAGGGATGTGGAGAAAGAAGAAGGAGATCATATTGGATCTGGAGAGTATTTTGTTAAACTCGAACACACTACATCTGGTTGGACTTGGGCTCGGAGGGCTAGGGAACCTGTGGAGGTTCCCTGGGCTAGGAATTATTTCCTAGTTGGCTGGAAGCGAAATCCAGTCGGATAGTCAAAAAGAACATCCCAACAGAATCAAGAACTCGGGAGCATCTCAACTAAGCTATTGGAACTATTGGAACAAGTATTCCTTCGTTTATTGATTACTTATGTAAATGGTTGCAATGAAATTCTTACTTATTTAACTTGTGGTAAATAAATTTTAATGGTATATTATCATCAAATAAATGTTTAGATATAAATAAGTTATTTCCCATCTTATTGTGTTTAAAATTAAATAAATTTAGTTTTTAGTTAGAGGACCTTAGGAGGGATCCTCACACATCTCGCTATAGAACCCGTCAAGACCCATAGGTACTCGCAGGTCTTATAAGGGTCATGCTACACTGCCAAAAACTAGGTCAAAACTTCAATTTTCCTTCCTCCTTGCTTCAAATTCTCTCTCCTTTGACATTCTTGGCTTCTTCCTTAAATTTCGCACTCTTTTATTGCAGATCGAGCTTCTTGTGTTAAGGGTTGCTAATGAGGTCAAAATCACTTGTATTTATACCCTTTTCAAGGGGTCGAATAGCCTCTTCTAGGCCGACTTGGACTGGTAGGGTCGACCTGGTCTTGGAGGTCAATATTGACAATTCTGACTCAAAAATGATTCTTCTTTCTTGTTACAAATTGCTCAATAGGGCCTTATATAGGACAAAGGCTCTCTTGACTCATGATGCATCTCTTATTGACTCGACAAATCCTAAGAGTGTGAAATGCATGCTTGACCTAGATGACCACTTAAATGGAGCATGAAACCCGTGCTTAAAAAATAATAATTTTCTTTCTTCTTTTATTTCTTCTATTGATAGATACATAAGATATACATAATGACATGAGTACAATGATAATTATGAAGACCGAACATAGTTACATTTTCAACACTCCCACTTAACTAGAGAAGTATTCATAATTGTACAACCAATACAAGGATTCTTTGAAGAGTTCTCATAAGAAGAGTATCATGAACAACATGCACAATGCTAGGAATCTAGATAGCATCTAGGCTAATTGCTAACATATCAACACATCTAGGTACCATCCCAACAAAGATCCAGGTGTCATCTAGGCTACCTGCCAAGACATCAACCCTAATAGGGTTCTAGGTATCATTTAGGCTACTTGCTAAGATACCAACTCAACAAGGATTCAGGTATCATCTAGGCTACCTACCAAGACACAAACCCTAACAAGGTTCTAGGTATCATTTAGGCTATCTGCCAAGATACCAAATCAACAAGGATCCAGGTGTCATCTAGGCTACCTACCAAGACACCAACCTTAACAGGGTTCTAGGTATCATCTAGGCTATCTACCAAGATACCAACTCAACAAGGATCTAGGTGTCATCTAGGCTACCTACCAAGACACCAACCCTAACAGGGTTCTAGGTATCATCTAGGCTACCTGCCAAGATACCAACTCAAAGTACCATCATACAGGCTAATCAGCCTAAGGTACAACAACTCATCATCTTTCCCTCTCAATCAAATAGGAGATATCAATCAATCCAAGCATGCTTCTCAAATACTCACGCTTCCTATTGGGGAGAGATTTAGTCAAAATATCAGCTACCTATTCATCTGTCAGAATATATTGTAGTTTCATAACCACATCTTGTACTAAATTTCTAATATAATGGTACTTATTATTAATATGCTTAGTCCTAGCATGAAACATGGGGTCTTCTGTCAACCTTATGTTGCTTTGGTTATTGTTATCACCCCAAGAAACTCTCCTAGGTTGTATCTCAAGGATGCTTGGGAACATTACAAGCTCAACAAAAATGTTGGAAATAGGTGGATGAATGGAAGGAATGATGCATATTCAAGCCAGATAACCACTTCTACTATGCTTAACCCCAGACATGGGTGAACACCCCCAGACTACAAGGCTTTAGACCACCAATTACTCACAGTTTGAGGAACAGGTGAAGATGGAGAATACTGACCACACCAGCAGATGCACAGGACCCTGTGATGGCCGGCTGCAACTAGTTAAAAGGTTTGCAAATCTATTTCCTAATGCACAGACAGGATGACAGCTCTCTGGCATTAAAATAACATAAACCTGCATATACATTCAATGATACATACTAGATTCTAACACAGAGGTGGGATGACAGCCCCTCTAATGCTAAACATCAAGAGCACATGAAAAAATGCATGACAGGCACAGCCTGGAACAAAGAAGTGGAAAGTGAGCAATTAACAGCAAAAGAAGCTTGCATTAGCTGAAAATGAAGACCAGACGCTGCAGGTATCACAGTAGTTACAGTCTCCAAAAGTTTAACTTTACATCAAAACAATATCCATCAACCCTCATTACATCTTCTTTCTGGGTATTTATAGAGTTTGTTTACAAAGATATTCTGCTATGCTACGCATGGAGAAGTCATAATTGATCACCAACCACATTAACTCTCTGAAATGGGCCTCTGCTGCAATTTGACTGCTTTAATGAACAAAACTGATCTTTTCTAATATTCTGTTGTCCTTGCTAAGCAAGTGGAATGCTGTCTGAGAGGAGCGCCATAACTGATGAACGCGTTGATCCGCTCGAGGCCGTCCTTTTTCTTCTTGGCCATCCTCTTCCTTAAATACAGTTGTTGAGGAATTATTATCCAGAGTGTTGGATTCTGGCCTTCTTCCTCCTTCGGATACACTGGATAGGCTATGGACACGACAGTACGGCGGAGGCGTGCATATGACGAGAACAATTACTGGCCATCGGATCCAACAGCTGAACGGCGGAGATCGAATCGGAGGGAACTATTGGGAGGAAATGTGGATGGAGAAACGAGGGCCGTTGGATTTGGACGCGGTGGATCTGATGGTTATCGGGAGCGGAAAAGACGCGGGCGATAACGAGCGGAGGATGTACGAGTGGGCGGCAAGCGGTTTCCCCGCATCGCTTCGGGAGGGTAGGTGGTATCCGTATGCGAGGGTGCGACGTAATAGAACTGCGACGTACGTCGGATGTGACAGCGGGGAAACCGCTTTCCCCGCGGGTTAAATCGCGGGCAGTTCGCACGATTGGGAGGAGCGACTACCATTGATCAGGCGACGGACGGTCGGATGGCGGGGAACGTGCATGAGGTTTAACGTGCAGGGGAAAACGCAGAGACCGTTAGATCGGGGTGATCAACGGCGGAGGAGCGATCGCAGTATCACGTCGGCGTTAGACACGGGGGCGGCTTTATAACAATTTATGCGATTTGCTAATTTGCGATGAGGGAAAAGGGACTTAAGAAAGGCACACGGTCATACGATCATGGTCATATGACCATTTGAACACGGCGCCCTGGGGCTAAGGAAATATGGTCTTTAATGAATTTCGGGGAGTTTTAAACGAAAAATGGAGAGGTTTTATGGAAGAAATAGAGATAACGGGGCTAGGAGAGTATGAGGAAATTGAATGGAAAGAAGGTAGATGACTGCTGCGAGCTCCCTTTCAGCATAAACACATGGCGGAGCTGGTATTTGGTTCTCCAAATGCTGAAGTTTGTAGCAAAGCTAACATTGGCTCCTTCTGGGGATGAGATCCTCCCTGTGAGGTCTCAAGAACTGCAGACCAATGCCTTCATACAAAATCAACTTAAAAACATTGCCTAGTATCCATTGGGCATGGAGTCTAATTAAGTCTATACTAAAAAGAACACAATTACAACATTAAGGCTTGAAAACTTAAAACTTCAAAAACTGCCCATCTGCTGGGCCACCAAAATTGTTGCCTGTCAGCCGGTTCATCAAAAAGCTGCAAAACTGGATTTATTTGATCATCTACCTCAAAGAGTTTAGGACTTTTGAGGTTAATAGGTAGATATGGATCAAATTTCATCCCCTCTCTATGTGCTCTCTTCCTTGGACGTTCTTCATTGGAGCCTCTGCACACCTACTGAATAAACACTGTTGCTGTGTACTTATCTTTGTCGCCTGTGGCCTGCACAATTAATATGAATGGAAAACCAATGTATTCTTGTGTGGAGGACACAGAGACATCATCTGCTCCTGCATCTTGCTTAGAACAGTCTTCATCCAAGGAGGGGTCCCAAAACTGTGCACCCTCTTCCTCTGTCATCTGGCAAGTTGCCCTTTCAATCTGTGTGGAGGCTACCTGAGCAGGTTTCAGAATATCAAAACTGAGGTGATCAGTCTCAACCTTGAGAATGGAGCTATTACCTGCCTCAGTGCCTAGTGGGCCACTGTGAGGGATTCTCTTTTAAGCAGGCAGAGGGACAAAAGATGATGGGGAGCTTTCCTCTCCCTTTTTGATCACTATGCTGGGGATGATAGCAGGCTGGGTAATTTGCAGATCTGCATAGTCATGTGAAGATGAGCTAGCTTTGGGCACAGATTCTTGGAGGATGGTGGGACCTGCTGTTGGCTGCTTCTGCTGATCAGCTTGTTGTTCTGCAAGTACAACAAACTGACAAGCAGTGCCTCTGGATAATGCTTCTTCATAGGCAGCTCTAGTTAGGAAAGGGGCAGTGCCCTTGTCTTCCAAACCATGGACCTCCTCCTCTTCTTCTTCATATTGCTCTTCTTCCATGATTATATTTTGTAAAAGGGTCTTCACCCCTTTATCTTCATTTGTAACGTTATCTCTTTGCACAATCTACAAATGCTCACTTGCTCCTCTATATGGATTTGGAGTTGGAAGAGCAAAGGTACAAGGAGCTCCTGCTTCCTGAGAATACTGCTCAGCTTTTAATTTGGAAACTTGAGAGGCTAACAACTCAATCATCCTGGCCATTTTATCTATCTCAGGATTTGAGGATAATGAGGACTCACCTCCCTGTCTTCTCCTTTCAGCATTGTCTTCGAGTCTTTCTGCAGCAATGATGTTTACTTCTACTTCAAAGGCTGCAGTTTGCATATCAGCCAAGGAAGCACATCCTCTTTCTCTCAATAGTAGGCAGAATTGAGAATCGAAGGCATGGGCATAAGTGATCATAGCAGAAGTAGGGGTGGGTTTTACTTCACATGGTATTCTGTTGTATATATGGTTGAATCTCTTGTTGAAATCAGACAGCAGCTCACCATCTTCTCTCTGCAAGTTCCCAAATTCAGTATGATAAAAGAGCAAATCCTTCTTATCCCCCCAATGCTTTAAAAACACATCATCTAGGGCCTCAATATTTGCTATAGACCTAGGGGTTAATTCTCTAAACCATTTTCTAGCCTCCCCATCTAGGCTTTGAACAAAAACCCTCATCCACACATCCTCTTCATTAATATCCAGGTTATCAGCATAGCTATAAAAGGATTTTAAATGCTCTTCAGCTGTTACTCCTTCTGTACCAGTAAACTTAGGCATAAATTCTTGATAATCTCCTGCAGGCATGGCATTTAAAGGGACAGGCAAGACCAGGGGTCCATACCTAGCAGCAACTATTCTTTCTATCTTTGTGAGAGCTTGCTGGCCTGCCATGATTGAGGTAAGTGGAAGGACACTGGTAGACTGAGTGATATGGATTAATGAAAAGGATGACAGAGATAGAGGAATACGATGGACAGCATGGGACTTTTTTGGACTAAGAACCGAAAGGGAAATGAATGACTATGGAGCTTTATGAATCTCTGAAGGTGATTTTCACTAACAGAGATACATGGGATTTTTAAGGCTTACCCGGTCCTGATGCTCCTTTCTATGAGATTTTCTTCTGCTTAATGATCTTCTCAGGGTCAGGCACTGGTTCAGCTGGTGGTTTTTGAAAATTTCTTCGAGCATGCCTCACAAACTGAGGCAGGTCGCCAAATGTTGGTCTTCCCCAGTGGAGTCACCAAATAGATGTATACAACAAAAAATGTGCCCAAACCTTGTCTATCATCAAAATCTGGAACTGTGTCATTCTCCTAGGGAAGCTGAGCTTCAATCTCCTCTCTCTGGCAACAGCGCCAATTAATGTTATCACCCCAAGAAACTCTCCTAGGTTGTATCTCAAGGATGCTTGGGAACATTACAAGCTCAACAAAAATGTTGGAAATAGGTGGATGAATGGAAGGAATGATGCATATTCAAGCCAGATAACCACTTCTACTATGCTTAACCCCAGACATGGGTGAACACCCCCAGACTACAAGACTTTAGACCACCAATTACTCATAGTTTGAGGAACAGGTGAAGATGGAGAATACTGACCACACCAGTAGATGCACAGAACCCTGTGATGGCTGACTGCAACTAGTTAAAAGGTTTGCAAATCTATTTCCTAATGCACAGACAGGATGACAGCTCTCTGGCATTAAAATAACAGAAACCTGCATACACATTCAATGATACATACTAGATTCTAACACAGAGGTGGGATGACAGCCCCTCTAATGCTAAACATCAAGAGCACATGAAAAAATGCATGACAGGCACAGCCTGGAACAAAGAAGAAGTGGAAAGTGAGCAATTAACAGCAAAAGAAGCTTGCATTAGCTGAAAATGAAGACCAGATGCTGCAGGTATCACAGTAGTTACAGTCTCCAGAAGTTGAACTTTACATCAAAACAATATCCATCAACCCTCATTACATCTTCTTTCTGGGTATTTATAGAGTTTGTTTACAAAGATATTCTGCTATGCTACGTGCAGAGGAGTCATAATTGACCACCAACCACATTAACTCTCTGAAATGGGCCTCTGCTGCAATTTGACTGCTTTAATGAACAAAACTGATCTTTTCTGATATTCTGCTATCCTTCCTGAGCAGGTGGAATGTTGTCTAAGAGGAGCGCCATAACTGATGAACGCGTTGATCTGCTCGAGGCCGTCCTTTTTCTTCTTGGCCATCCTCTTCCTTAAATATAGTTGTTGAGGAATTATTATGCAGAGTGCTGGATTCTGGCCTTCTTCCTCCTTCGGGTACACTGGACAGGCTATGGACACGGCAGTATGGCGGAGGCGTGCATATGACGAGAACAATTATTGGCCATCGGATCCAACAGCTGAACGGCGAAGATTGAATCGGAGGGAACTATTGGGAGGAAATGTGGATGGAGAAACGAGGGCTGTTGGATCTAGATGCGGCAGATCTGATGGTTATCGAGAGCGGAAAATATGCGGGCAATAACGAGCGGAGGACGTACGAGTGGGCGGTAAGCGGTTTCCCTGCACCGCTTCGGGAGGGTAGGTGGTAGCCGTATGCGAGGGTGCGACATAATAGAACTGCAACACGTGTCGGATGTGACGGCGGGGAAACCGCTTTCCCCGCGGGTTAAATCGCGGGCATCTCGCGCGATCGGGAGGAGCGACTACCGTTGATCAGGCGACGGACGGTCGGATGGCGGGGAACACGCATGAGGTTTAACGTGCAGGGGAAAATGCAAAGACTGTTAGATCGGGGTGATCAACGGCGGAGGAGCGAACGCAGTATCGCGTCGGCGTTAGACACGGGGGCGGCTTTATAACGATTTATGCGATTTGCCGATTTGTGATGAGGGAAAAGGGACTTAAGTAAGGCACACGGTAATACGATCATGGTCATATGACCGTTTGAACATGATGCCCGAGGGCTAAGGAAATATGGTCTTTAATGAATTTCGGGAAGTTTTAAACGAAAAATGGAGAGGTTTTAAGGAAGAAACAAAGATAACGGGGCTAGGAGAGTATGAGGAAATTGAAGGGAAAGAAGGTAGATGACTGCTGCAAGCTCCCTTTCAGCGTAAACACATGGCCGAGCTGATATTTGGTTCTCCAAATGCTGAAGTTTGTAGCAGAGCTAACAATTATCACAATATATAATAGTGGGATCCATCAATCCTCCAAATAAATCAAATAGAAGCTTCCTAAACCAAACAACTTCCTTTCCAATCTCACAAGCAACAACATATCCTTCAATCATTAATATGCTCATTAGATGAAAACTTCAATATTATCAGGGTTTTTGTAGCTCCCTCTTTCCATCATGCTCATCATTATCACGAGGTCATCATCAAGCATGAGATTTGATTTTTGTTCTTACATTTTCTCATCTAGTTTTCACAATTTTGAAAACCATCTTCATGTACCTACAATTTTCATCAACAAGTAAAACCAAGCAAAATATACACATAAGAGCATGATGTTAATTCTGTCAATCTAGGGTTATCATGACTTCAAAAGTGTGCATCTAGGGTTTTGGTTACAAACCTTAGATATCCCATGACCTAACCCTTATTAGGGTTTTTATCACATACCCTAGATTCTATCTACAAACCCTAGAAATCAAGAGCTAGGGCTTCAAGAGGGAACAAATAATAAGGGTTATAGTTTTCACTATTCTAGGGTTTTTCTAATTCAAGTCCCATCTAGGTTTTACAAACCCTAGATACCAAAAACCTTCAAAAATGTAAAGTCTACAAACCCTAGATTCTAATCATGCAAAATATGCCATCTTCAAACCCTAACACTTTCATTGTCTTTTAGACCTATCATAAAGAAACTACAAAACCCTAACACTTCACATGCAAAGACTATGCATTATTAACTAAATGATTGTACCTCCTTTTGATTTTTATTTTAAGATTGAACTACTCCCTCTGAATCAAAGCTTCTTTTAAATTCAAAGTTTTTCCAAGATTGAAATCTCCCTTTGAGGCTCCCTCTAAATCTAGCCACAATCTTTTGACTTCTTCTTCCACAAATAGCCTTTAGAATATACCTACAATCATTTTGTGGGAGATCATTAAAGAAAAAGATATAGTCAAGCAATGTATATAAAAACAAATGACAGTTAAAGAAAATAAGAGTATAAGAAGAGAGATAGAGCACTTATCTTTCAATAATCCCATTTGTAGTCAGCAGTCTTTCAAGAGACTATATCGGATGTTGATCACTATCTTTAGTTTCAACTATCATGTCTTCCATCCGGAAGAGTTCCAAACTTATCTAAAACTTATCCATACCATGTTCATTTTTGAGTTATCAAGCATATTCTTCTTCTTTCAAACAACCATCTAGTCTACTTCTTTTGAACGAATTGCCTCTTTTCTTGAAGATGAGACTTCATGTTATAATTGTACCTACAAACTTATTATACGATTACCATGTCATAATGATTCTTCCATATATTGAAACGCCTTTTCATGATTCTATCCTTGTAGAGGATCCTTTTGATCCTTATGATGACAAAGTGTTGTTGCATGAATAGGTCTTGTTGTCGCTTAAATTGTACACCAGAATGCAACAACGCTCAGGACAGGAGTTGTCAGTCTGATCACGACCCTCTCCCTTTAAGTTGTCTTTGTAAAGCAGGCTAAGGGGGTAGTCCCTATGGATGAGATGATGAGTTCGGGAGACACAACTGAATGGCCTAGAAACTTGGTTAAGGATAATTGGAAAGTTTAATTATTTAGCACAACTTGATTAGATTTATTGAGATTATCAATTAGAGACCAGTGCCTTAGGAGTCAATTTACTTGCACAATATGAATTAAAATTCCAAGTTACCAGATGAACAACTGCTGCTAGGATGAAAACTATCTTATATGAGATGCAACACTGAAACTAAGTGAGATGCAAGCTCTTGGTTAATTTTAGTTAGAATTCCTATTCTAGGTGAATCCTTACTCTCAATTGTTTTGAAATAAGTCTCAAATGTAGGTTGTAGAGGGAAGCCCACAAAAAGGAGGCTCTAGCCTCATTAACAATACCTCCAATGAGGTTCTAACCACCCAAGCATCTTTGTTCCTACAAGATATTGCTCACAAGAGAACTGCAAGATCACCTGTGTTAACCAAACATGATGGTCGAAACTTCGCAAGTCAGATGAAAAAGGTTTGTCCTATCTTTTTACAACCAAGCTTATGCTGAGAGGTATATTTTACAAATGCACTTCTAGTCCTAGAATGAAATACAAATGTGTGAGTGAATGCTTCAATGATATTAATTTGATTAAGATTAATTACTCCAATAAGATTATTTATTTTAGATATTCAATATGAGAACAACTTTGATGAAGTACTTAACAACTGGATTGAAAACTATCTCAAATGAAGCAAGATGGAAAATAAAAGAGATTACTTAGCAAAAGATTGATGGGTCTTGTTATCACAATAGCACTTAAAGAGCCAAAATTAGCTAACAATTCCAAGTGATTAGCAATATTAGGCAATCAAGATCTACAACAAGATTTATTTGATTTCAAAATACTTGTACAACTAACAAGAGAAACTTGAAATCACAATGCTTCAAGATATGCTGCCCAATTTGAATTATTCCACTAACTCACTGTTCATCAATGATTAACAAGTGAGAAGATATCATTAACAATATAGGAACATCCACCACAATGATTATCTAATATAGCCAATTAAGATTCACTTGTTGCCACAATGAAAATCAATGTTTATTGCGAGAGCACAAAAGAGATTGCTAACAATGATTTTTATAATTAGAGAACATTAACCATCAATGACTCAAATGCAATTATGCAACATAAAAATGAAATGCAATCATAGATCTTTTCACCACAGATCAACATTACACAAGACGCAAATGACCCCAAACAAGAGAGGTAAGGCCTATGTTGATTTCTAGTAGCATCGGATGTGCACTTAGTCTCAAAGTTTGCAGGGAGGCTTAGACACATGTATTATCCAATACGCAGAAATCGTTTTGGGAAATTCCACCCAGAGACAGTTTTATTAAAATAATTAATTTTTTTAATGGGACCATAAGTCTAAACTTAGGAAATTAAAATAATTAAAGAGCATTAATCTAAACTGTGGGTGGAACTTCTAGAAGAAGGCGGAGATCAAGTCAATATGATCCTAGCCATTGATTAGAATCTAATCTGGGTGATTGATTGATCAACGAGAGGATTATAAGAGAAGGCTTGATGGGCACTTGGAGAACACACAGAGAGAGTTCAGAAGATCGAATTTCTGACGCAGAGCAGCTGCCGGTGAGAAATTCAAAGTGAGTTTTTGCAGTGAGGGGCAAGGATAGTATTCGAAGGGAAATCTTTCCCGGTAGGAGAATACTCAGCGAAGAAGGCAGAGGGAAATCCAGCAGTAGCAGTGCAGACGCAGAGGGGTTGACACAAGGCCACACAGAGGCAGCGCAAAAGTCAAGAGGAAGTTTGAAAAATTGCTGGAGGAATCGATTGCAGAAGCCAAGAGCCATGGTGTGAGACCGGGAGGTAGAAATCAAAGTTCCTGGGTAGCAAATCGACCAGCTGAAGGAGTGACGTTGTCCCCAAAGGGTTTAACTCTAGGCTAACATAGAGACTGCGCAGAAGCAACGTAGAGGGCGATCATTCAGGGGCTGGATCAGTCAAGATTTCCAGTGATAGTGTGAGGTAATCTCATAGATCTCTCTATCAGTGATATTCTCTGTAACTGGATTGCCGAGAAGGCATCCAAAAGTTGTATTTAGAAATTACTACTGCATAATAATAAAACCCTTAGAGTTGTTGCACCAATTTTCTTGCATTGGGTTTTTCTGGGGACATTTGTCCAAAAATAACTGTGTAGATGTGTTGTATCTTTTTCCTGTTCAATTTCTTGTTTCAACATATTATTTTAAATAGTGAATGTTGCAATTGTATTTACTTTGATATTTACCGTAGAACACAGTCAATAACTTGTATGGATTAACAAGTAGGAGAAGTAACATCAGTTTGATATAGTAGGGATTCTGGATTTAGGAATTTTCACTTGGTATTACAGCTGCAAGTGAAGCAAGAAGAGCAGAGCTGAAAGACCTAGCGCTAAAGGAAGAAGGAAATTTGAAATTCTTGTAGAGGCAACAATTCGAATTCCCAAAGGGATTGCACAGTTCAGGCCAGGAGGGCAAGATTTTCGTGGTAAATCTCTCTCTAAGTGAGTCGACAAAGAGGTAAGATTTATAGATCAAAATCTGTCAACGACAAAGGGAGCAGCATAGCAGAAGATTCAGCAAAGAGGGGTTTTCTGATGGGACGCAGTTTTCTGCAGGCAGTTGTTGAACAGAAAGACGTTTGAGGGAAGAGAGAGACATGGTTGAGGGAATTCTTCCTCAGAGGACTTCTAGCCAAGGAGTCTGAATTCTCACTAGCTAAGTAGCAGCGGACAAGGGCAGATCTACAAGCTCCAGAAGGGAGTGTGTAGGCCAGTCTAGTGTTGCACAAAGGATAGAGGAGGCTATTCGACTTTTTCGATTGGCAGAGATGGCAGCTAGTGGACTGAGAGATCAAGATAGGTTGCATGGGGCATCCAACTATGTGATCTGGAAGGCAAGGATGTCATGCCTTTTGGATGAGCATTTTCTCAAAGTCTACGTTGACAGCATGGTAGCTAAGCCCATAGATCCAGATCAGCTCAAGAAGTACAAGGGAGAAATGGCGAAGACAAAAAGAATGATCCTCGATAGAGTGAAGGATCATATAGTCTGTCACATAGCTGGCAGAAACACTGCCAAGGAGATGTGGGATGCATTGTCGACATTGTATCAAGGATCTTCTGAGCAACGGAAGATGTACTTGGAGAAAAAGATGAGATCTACGCAGATGCAGAAGGGGGAACACATTGATCCGTTCCTCACGAAGCTTCAGGAGACCCAAGATGAATTGGAAGTTGTGGGGTCAACACCTCAAGGTTTCGAGATGATAAGACTAGCCCTAAATTCAGTATCTAAGGAGTGGCAAGTCTTTGTCCAAAGCATCCTAGACAGGGCGACTTTGCCAAACTGGGATGAGATGTGGGTGGCTCTTAAGCAAGAGGAGCTGAGGAGGGACTTGGTCAAGTGTAAACCTGATGGAAGAAGCAGCAGTGGGTCGAAGCCCAAGGAGGAGGATGAGAATGCAGCCCTCGCATCCAAGGGGCAACAAGAGCAACGAAAGAAGAAGAAAGATGTTTTGAAGATCACATGCTTCAGGTGTGGTGAATTCGGTCACTATGCAACACAGTGTCCTCTCGGGAAGAAGGACAAAGATGAGAAGCATGATCCGAAGGTTGCAACCGTGAAGATCGAGGAGGATGAATTTGCCATGACAACCGCAATACCTTCAGGAGGGAGGCAGGTTTATTTAGTGCTGTAGTTTGAAGAAGCTACAGATGGTCAGGATCCTTGAGGAGCCCACCTCTTGGATCAATTCCTTGCTATGGGAGCCTAGAACAGAAGTAGTAGGATGGACTGGGCCAGTTGATACAAAGGAGTGTCAGAGTGACAGTTGCGGTAGCTAGTAGCACCAGAGATTGGATAGTGCGAAGCAGAGTTAGCAGTAGTGCAGATGGCACAAAGAAGAGGTCAGCAATAGCGTAAAGGCTTTAGAGGGTCAGCGTAGAGACTAGCAGCAGTCAAACTCGAGCAGTGAGATGCATCATAGTGAACACCAGTTCAGTAATTCGGGATGCATTTCCGTTGCTGAAGCAGTAGCAGTAGTAGTTGGAGAAGGTTGCAGTGTAGATGAAGTTGACAGTGACAGTGCCAGCAGCAGCATGGATGCAGAATTAAGAGAGAGTTGCAGTACGGATGCAATGTTGACAGTGGCAGGGTCAACAGCAGTACAGATGTATCATTTGCGCAGTAGTTGGTGGACAGGATGTCAGACATTAGTAGCACAGAAAGAGATGTTACAGAACAGAGTGATGCTTCAGCAGGTTGCATTGCTAGAGCACATTCCTCGTTAAGAGGGAGTGTTTATTTCTGGTAGCATCGGATGTGCTCTAAGTCTCAAATTTTGTAGGGAGGCTTAGACACATGTATTCTCCAATACCCAAAAATCGTTTTGGGAAATTCCGCCCGGAGACAATTTTATCAAAATAATTAATTATTTTTAATGGGACCCTAAGTCTAAACTTAGGAAATTAAAATAATTAAAGGGTATTAATCTAAAATACGGGTGAAACTTCTAGAAGAACGCAGAGATCAAGTCAATATGATCTTAGCCATTGATCTGCATCGTTGATTGATCAACGAGAGGATTATAAGAGAAGGTTTGATGGGCACTTGGAAAAAACACAGAGAGAGTTCAGAAGATTGAATTTTTGAAGCAGAGCAGCTGCTGGTCAAAAATTCTAAGTGAGTTTTTGCAGTGAGGGGGAGGGATAGTATTCGAAGGGAAATATTTCCTGATCGGAGAATACTCAGCAGAGAAGACAAAGGGAGATCCAGCAGTAGCAGTGCAAAGGTAGAGGGGTTGACGCAGAGCCACGTAGGGCCACACAGAAGCAGCACAAAAGCTGAGAGGAAGTCTGAAAATTTGCCAAAGGAATCGATTGCAGAAACCGGGAGCCGGGGAGGCAAAAATCAAAGTTCCTAGGCAGCAAATTGATCAGCTAAAGGAGTGACGATGTCCCCATAGGGTTTGACGTTGGGTTGATGCAGAGACTACGCAGAGGCATTGCAGAGGCAACCAGGGTCTGTCATTCAGGGGTTGGATCAACTAGGATTTCCAGTGATAGTGTGAGGTAATCTCACAGATCTCTATAAGTGATATTCTCTATAACTGGATTGTCGACAAGGCATCCAGAAGTGGTATTCAAAAATTACTACTGCATAATAATAAAACCCTTAGAGTTGTTGCACCGGTTTTCCCGCATTGGGTTTTTCCGGGGACATTTGTCCAAAAATAACTATGTAGATGTGTTGTATCTTTTTCCTATTCAGTTTCTTGTTTCAGCATATTATTTTAAATAGTGAATGCTACAATTGTATTTACTTCGATATTTACCGTAGAACACAGTAAATGACTTGTATGGATTAACAAGTAGGAGAAGTAACATCAGTTTGCTGCAGTAGGAATTCTGGATTTAGGAATTTTCACAGCCTCTAGGGTTAAAGATGAGTTATTTATGAGTTTTAGAGCCTCTTTAGGTGTTCTTTAACCATTGCCGCAAATATATATCAGACCTCAAAATGCTTATATCAGAATTCAGAAATTACAAGCCAGACTTCCAAAATCACTTAGATGAGGCACAAAAGACAAGCACATGAGTTGATTAGCCTTATTAGATTAATGTGCAATGAGTATACCTTAAGTGAGAAATTTTCTTAGGGTTATTAATGGGTTTAGATCAGATTTATGCTATTGTTATGAGAGTTCTTTAGTTATGAACAATAAACAGTGAGGAAGATAATAGGGTGAGAGAGCAAACCCTTGACCCCTAGGGCCTTGTTGGATGGCTAGTTGACCTCAATGAATGCAAAGACCTACAAAACCACTTGTTAGTCCAAGAATACTAAGGATCAATGGCAAGACAATGATGCAATCCACTTCAAACCCTTGCCCAACTTCACCTAAGCCTGCAACCACAAACTATTAGCATGAAAACCCTTACCTAGGCCTGCAAAACAAGGATTAGTGTCAAAATCAACTATAAAATCCCACAAATAAGCTGACACAAGCCTGCAATAAAGGGAAAAATGGCCCAAAAGGGTTGCGATGTAGAGTTTCAAGGCCAAATCGGCCTTTATCCTAGGACTAGAAGCCCTCTAAGGCCTGCGGCTACACATAAAAAGGCCTCTAAGGCCCACAGAAAGGGTAAAGGGTCCTCCTAAGGGTTGCGGCTAAGGGAATGAGGCCCCTTATGGGCTGCGGCCTAGCAAAATAGACCTTCTAGGGGCTGTGGCTAGGCCTTAAAGACCTTAAAGCCCTTACGGCTAACCTCCAAGAGCCTTCAAATCCTCACGAAACCCCTGCAAACACAAAAATTTAAATTTTTACCTCAAAAATCACTACAAAATTGGCTCCAAGGGTTGTTGTCCTCCTTTCTGAGCTACACGTTGAGTAACAAGGGCTTGGAATGGCTTAGACCTTACCCTCTAGGGCCTAGATCAGCCCTCAAAACCCCAACGATTTCTTCCTTCAGCTTGGACGGCTTGCTCAAAGGGCTTAGAAACCCTCAAAACCCTAGTCGTCTAGGCTAGGTGAGGCTAATGGCTTCCCAAAATCAAAATCTCTTCAAATCCTTGAACCAATGTACCTACAAAAATGAGAAATGGAGATCCAAGAACCCAATATATACAAAAAAACCCCAAAACCCCAACAGTGATACAAAAATAAAAGGTTAGTATAAAAAATACAAGGGCTAGTGGAAAAATAATTTTACAAATATTTACAAAATAAAATTTGTTGTCATCAACATATTAATACTTTATGGCACAAGTAAATAAATTTGAGGATATTGAGAAAAAAAAATAGATTTTTCCAAAGCCCTCCTACATAGGAAATTCATTAGATTAAGACTTGAAGCCAAACAAGGGTGTGATCCCTTCATAGTCTGTGAACTTGGAAGTCAAGGGTTGGAGCAACTTGTATCTCAATGCACTTCAAATGATATATTATTAAATCAAAAGGTATTTGATCAACACAAAGGATCTATGGACTTGGAGGTACCTACCAAATCCCCTAAACCTGGAGTGCTTACTCTAGCCCAACACCTAAGGAAAGATACATGTACCAATAGATGTTCCTACTACTAACAATTGAAATAATAATCAACATTATAATAGTTCAAAGCATATCAATAAAACATCCAGCACATACCACAGATCAACAAGCGAGAGACACCTTGAATTGAACCCCAAAGACTTTTTATTAAGTGCAAAGAAATTCCAGCAGAGCCTTGCTCAGTACATCAGATAATCGTTACATCATCCAAAGATGAAATGAGGAGCTTGATAGCTTCCTTATATAGAAAATGAGAGAAGAAAACCCCTCCAAGTGGAAAATAATGGCTAGTTGGGTTGATCCTCATCAAAATAATCTCATCCATCGATCTTTACTTGAAATAACTTGATCTCCTCCGTCGATTTCTTATTTTTTTACTTTTGAGGAAAAACTCGATTTTTTCTTAAAATTATTTTTTTCTTTATTGAAAAGTTAATATTTTGGACTTTTGTCCTCAAAAAATTCAATTTGACTTGACCACCTAGGTCCAAGGGGTCAATTTCTCTCAAAATTTTCATTTTTCCCTTGGTGGAGGACCTTTAAAATTTAATTCTTTTTTAACCCACGATTTTTTTATGATTTTCCACTTGGAGAGAATTTATTTCTCTCAAATTAATTTTTTGACTCAAAAATAATTAATTCTCTAGCTAATTATTATTTTTTATTTTTTGCCAAAAAAAATTAATTAAAAGACTCAAGAGGGGAATAAATATCTTTTCCCCCCTCTAAGTGTATCTATAATAAAATAATTTAGCCATGGTGTCTAAATATGAGTAACCATGCACTAAATTATTCCTAGATACACTTTTACATCAAAAAATTACATTATCAACCCTTAAAAGGGGAAATACACATTGACATAGACCCTCAAGACTCTACCCAATTCTGCAACAAGACACATGATCTAGTATGAAAAATACATAGATTTGATAAACACTAGGATTGACCTAAGACCTTGTCAAAGAATTCCACCCTAGCTTTGGGGTATATCTGTGAGAAAAAACACCAAGGGTTATCTCAACTGGTCAAATTCCCATTTCTAAGTACCTTGCCTATCGGGAGGTCACAGGGTCAATTCTCCTTGACACCTTTAGGGTTAGGCCTTGCTAGTTTTGCCGGCAAGATTTGTGATTCCCTTGGGGGTTGATCTACCCGGATTTTCTCGTGGATGTAGCGGCCACCACTGTCCATGAACCACCATATATAAAATAAAAAACAAAAAAACAAAAAAAATCTGGGAGAAAAACTTTGTGGATTATCCGTGTTTATAAACACACATAATTTGGGGAGGTTAACAAACTCCCTAGAATGAAATCTTTTGAGAAGAATCATAGGCTTACTTAGGTGTTATTACATGGCTAAAAAGTCATACTAGAATCATTTACAATAAACTTGCAGAAATTGGGTTTGCAATGATAAAAATTATGTTGAATGATGATGATGATCTTTGGAAAAAATTGTCCACTGCTTTGTACCCTAATTCTTGAACTGTTGACATGTACATGGTCAAGAGGTCCAAAACATTCTATTCTTGCTAGATGATTACTTCCAATGCAACTGTCTATATGTATTCGAACTATTTTAATGCCATATACTTCTATCCATGATTTCATGAGACTTCAATAAAAGAGATCCTTGCGATCTACAAACATCAGCTTCTTTTCAGTTTCTTTTCTATCTACAGTTGTGTGAGCTCCATCCCTTGTTTCTTATTGTTCATTCTATTTTGAGGATTCTTAACACAATTACATCCATAGCATTTCATTTTGGACATATCTTGTCTTCCTCAAAATTTATTCTTTTGATGAGGTTTAAACTTTCCAAACCTTCCTTTCTTCTACTTCTTTCCTTTAGTAGCAAAGGCTTGAGACTTTTCATATGTGACTTTATACTTCTTCATAACTAGACTTAGATGACCCTTGATGGATTCAATGAGAATTTGTAATGTTCCAAACTTAAATAAATAGTGATGCAAAACAAAATCGATTTGTGACAGAGGAAATTAAAACAATCAGCAAATGCTCATTAAAACTCCAGAAGTGAGGACCAGCTGAGCCATTTTATTAATGAAATGGAGCAAGTACAATAATATGTACAAATGCACCTGGGCTTGCCTCAGGGGCAAGCTTTATAGGACGTAGGTGATAAAACAATAATCTCGAAGCTGGAAATGACTGCTTCTCTAATGCTTTGTGTTGTCCCCAGAAACTGCACTGCTAGCTGGAAAGGAACTGCAAGAAACCCCATCTCTAGTGCTCAGAAAATGCTGAAACTTCATATCTGGGATCCTTGTCAAAAACCCAAAAAGGGTTTGGCTTATCTCCAAGCCAAAGTCGAACCCATAAATTGGTGCAAATTCCCCAGCTACTGGCAATTCGCCTTGTTATAAGAATGAGGATTTCATACCCGAATATCACCCAGAAAATTCTGAAATTTTAACCACAGACTCCTCTCACAAAACCCAGAAAAAACCCAGAAATGGTTTGGCCGATTTTGACCTTCCAAAATCAACCTCCAATATGCCCCACGCCCTCCAAACTGCTCAAGAATACGGCCTGCAAGGGACACCAACAAAATCCTCCTCCCAAGCTCTGAAAATGAAGCAATCTCCTCCACAAATGCTTCCCTTAACTTCCCCGGCAAATTTCAGCCTCAAAGACTGATACTCTACCTCCCACATGTGCACCAAGTGTTGCCTCTGTGCTGGCCCAGGAAGTGCGAAAATCACACTGCAAAGAAGCACTCTCCTCCAGCTCCCAAACTCTCCAAGATGACAGCAAATCTCTTAGGCCTCCTCTCTGGAAAATCTCCCAACCAAACTCCACGGCAAGCCACCACAAGCAAACTCGACCTCCTCTTCACTGCATCCTCTAGTAATACGCACCACCAGAAGATGAATGCAACTGCTGGAAATCACAACGAAATCCCTCCTCTGGAAGAATGAAGAAAAACCTTCCTAGGGTGGCACTCGAAGTCCCCCGAAGAAAGGGTGAGCTCTTCGCTTGAAGAACTCGTGTTGAATAGCAAGTGACTCAACTAAGCAGCTCGAGCAACCAAAGAGAAATCAGTATGCCAAAAGATGATGAAATGAAGAGTGTTGCCTTCCTTTTATAGATTTCGTGTAGCCTTTTTCCCTCCATTTTCCCTCCACGAGTCCCTCACTAAGCCATTGATTTTCCCTCTCATGCAATTCGAACTATTGTCTTAGGGAATGCATATTTTCCTTGTGTGGGTGGCCCGCATATGCTACTAATAAAACAAAAATAACTTACTTCTAACTCCTAAGTTTCCTAATAAAATTGAATGGGCCCCAATTCCTACAAAATTGGCCCCAAAATGTAGAAATTAATCTTGTTCCAAAATAATTTAGGAAGGGACATTACAGTTCTCCCCTCCCAAATGTTGCTTGTCCCCAAGCAACTTCAATGTTGGATTCTCACATATGTGTTCACCCTCCTAGGTGGCATCCTCATCCGACAAGTTCCTCCAATGCACGACAAATTGCTTGTCCTCAAGCAATGCTTAAACAAGTGCCCTCTCTGACTGCGGACCCCCACTGTCACTATAACCTTCACCAGGGTCCCAAATGTGCCATTGGATTGTCCCTGATCATTGTGCTATCCTATAGTGAAGGAGTCCCTCGATACCAGGATCCCAAGCCAACCTGATCAATGTGAAGCCCCCCTTGCCAGATATGGGCGTTAGAACCCCTCTGTCTACCGCCAATAAGTAGAGCATCGCGACGATGTAAAACTATGTCCAAATCCTCATGATCCTGCCAGATATGGGCATTAGAACCCCTCTGTCTACCGCCAATAAGTAGAGCATCGCGACGATGTAAAACTATGTCCAAATCCTCATGAAGCTGCCCTACCGAATAGTCCACCCGATTCACTCAGATTGTGGGCCCCTAAAGATACAACTCAATCCCTATGAGAATGAAGCCTCTCCTACATGGGCTCCTCCTGAAATCTTCTCGTTGGGCATCCTGCCATGTTGATGAAGTCTCCCACACCCTCAACGAATCACTAAAACCCGATGGAGAATCTGGATGACACTCCCCTATAGAAACCAACTCACCCCTATGGGTAGCTGAACCGCTAATTACTGTGACACTAGGGTCCCATGCCCAATGCAGTAAGAAATTGTCCTGCTGACCCCGCGAAACCCTGGTCATCACTAATTGTCTAGCATGCTCGTACCAGAGCCTCCTCTTGCATAGGCCTCGGCCACAATCTATGCGATGATCAAGGTTAGGCCCAACCTGCCAAAGCAACGAAATAGTGCCATCGCCTATCTCTCCATCGCTAGCCCCAATCCTAAGCAACAATCTACCTTTCCCTATGGTGAGGGTTTTGGTGATTCCCCACATGTCTGCCTGTGAATGACTCAACTCGCCTATTATCTTGCCCAGCTCACTGAGGAGTGGAGTATCCCACCAATCCACTGGATCCCTGGATCCCATAACCATAATGGAGGTCCACAACCCCCAATCCTCTCTTCCTGTCGTTGTGATATGCTACTAGCCGTTGGGACTCCTTTGTGCCCTATTTCCGACTCATGTAGGTATCCAATAGGTAGGCACCAAGCATCAAGAACCTATGTTGTGAATAACCAACTGCTTCATGCCTGCCAAATCATACAGCAAGATCTATTGTCCCAACTCCTAATGAAGTGCTCGGGTCCTTCCAGAACCCTAAGCATCATCCTGCCAACAAGGGCTACCATTCCCCGCACCTCATGCTCACCTAATGTCTCGAGTTGTCCAGCTGGAAAAGCACCATACAACTCCCTCTCGGTCACCTCCCCAAGTGTGAGCCTAGGGTTGGAACATATGCTACCTCGACAATCCACCATGCCATCCCTAAGCCTGTAGTCGTCAACTCGTGCACCTACAAAGTGTCTCAACTAGAGAGTCTCCCACTAGCCCATGACATGCGGTGTCTCATCCAACTACCTAGGGTGAGCCTCCCATGCCCTATTGCCTTAATGGAGAGTGTCAAGGGGCAACAACCAAACACTTTGTGACTATAAGCGACACCGAAGGAGGATGGGTGGGTATGTCCCAAAGGCTATGATCAAGAGTCTGCCAAAATGCTCAAGAGTAATCCTACAGATGTCCCTATCACTGCCTCGGATCTGCTGACAACCCCCTCAAAGCCCTGTCTCCGTTAAACATGGTGTCACCAGATGCTCAACCATGTCCTCATCGATCCTAGGTGAGCTGCATCTAATGGTACACCTACTGCCTCTATCCATAAATCTCCTTGGAGGTAACGCTCCAAGCGCCCGCTGCACCGCATCTTCTGCCACTGCATACCACCCAGTATCACCGCACTCCTCGACATGCCACGGTATATCGCAACCTGTCCCTATACACCATTGGATACCCCCGACTAGAGCTATACCATCTTGTATCGTCCCATGTCCCTCCTGTGTCACTGCACCTGTCACTCCCCACATGTACTCAATGTGATGTGAGGTACTCCTACTCCTCAACGCAGTCCAACATACTAAGGCACACCCCCATGCATCTCCAGGCCCATCCGCAAACCACTGCGCCACGCTAGATGCTCCTACCCATCCCTCGATGTGATGGCCTAATGCTATGTCCATGTGTGTCGACCCACACCCGACCAGTATTATCACCTCCATCGTCGTATCACCATGCTCTCCGATGAGGGGATCTCCCCTCCAAATTCTCCCTAAGGGGCCCAAGAAGTGAATCTCTCTAGGGACTATTAGTGATGCCACTATTGCTCTGCTCCTTTGTGTCCTTCGTGCCCTACACAAGTGTGAGGAATCCCCAACTCCATACAAGGCACTGTCTAGTAGCCTAAAAATGCCACCCCCTCCGACAAACTCCTACCAAGGTACACTGATCATCCTATGCCCCCACATACGGCCAACATGCTAAGACAACTCATGGAGTCTGCCTGCTCCTCTGTCTGCTCGACCTGTCACGGGTGTTGTCCAAAACTCTGGTGGGAATATGAGAATGGGGGTGAGTCCAATCATTGGATCTACCATCCTGCTAATACCATGTCCAACCCAATTCATGGAGTGGTTGGGACTCCCACCTGGATCCCAATGATGATCCAGCCCTCAAGCCCCTATGGAAAACCATGGCCCCTGCTGAACTATGCTCCTGATCATGGATGTATCCAAAAACCTAGTCAACCCTATCAAGTACCAACTCAATATCTCTTGCCACCCAACCCCATGAGAGGGATCAAATGCAAGAGTCCCCGACTACATAACAAGTCCATCATGCGAGTGTTGCACCCTACGCAACTTATGTCGCCTCGTCTCACTAGCCCGGTCATCATATACAACCTGTCTAGGTAACCTAGCTAATCTCCCCCCAACGTGCAGAGGTAACCTAACAATACTACAGGCCCCATCTACGTAATATTGAAGAGAGTTATTGTCTGGAAGCACTGTAACTTTGTTGGTTGCCTGCGCATCTATCTGCTCCCCCACAAGCAGCTCATCGAGCATAACATCCTCATCTAGCTCACGCTCCTTAAGGTGCTCTCCCTAGTAATACGCACCACTAGAAGATGAATGCAACTGCTGGAAATCACAACGAAATCCCTTCTTTGGAAAAATGAAGAAAAACCTTCCTAGGGTGGCACTCGAAGTCCCCCGAAGAAAGGGTGATCTCTTCGCTCGAAGAACTCGTGCTGAATGGCAAGTGACCCGGCTAAGCAACTTGAGAAACCAAAGAGAAATCAATATGCCAAAAGTTGATGGAATGAGGAGTGTTGCCTTCCTTTTATAGATTTCGTGGAGCCTTTTTCCCTCCATTTTCCCTCCTTCATGGGTCCCTCACTAAGCCATCGATTTTCCCTCTCATGCAATTTGAACTATTGGCTTAGGGAGTGTGTATTTTCCTTGTGTGGGTGGCCCCCATATGCTACTAATAAAACCAAAATAACTTACTTCTAACTCCTAAGTTTCCTAATAAAATTGAATGGGCCCCATCTCCTCCAAAATTGGCCCTAAAATGTAGAAATTAATCATGTTCCAAAATAATTTAGGAAAGGACACTACAAAATCCTTTTAATCCTCACTTCACTTTTAAAGTACTTTGTCCATTCTTCAGTCTTATTCTTGCTTAGTTCTGCAACTACGCTTGTCAATAGATACTTGAAGATGATATTCCTTGATGCCTTCAAGAGGTATCCTTCTTGCTTTGATGATATTCCCAAGGTGCTTGTCACTTCTTAAGCCTTCTTTAATGATGCTCCAAAGGTACTTGATATTTCTTCAAACTTACTTTAATGATGGTCCCAAGATTCTTGTTTTCTTCAAAGACTTTCTAGAAGATCTTTCAAGAGAGAGAGATCCTTCTTCAAGATAATGACCTATAATCAAGAGCTTCCAATTAAAGAGAGAGAAAATTTCTTCCTTCTACCTTGCAAATGATGTCTTCCAAAGTCCTCAAAAGATCTTCCAAGATGCTTCTTTCAAGATGTTCCAAGATGTCTTCAAAAGTCTTTTCTCAAGATGATCTCTTGTAAACAAGAGCCTCTTAGTCTAGTAGCCTTCCTTCAAGATGAATGATGAACCTTCTTTCCTTAGAGCTTCTCCTTGCATTCTTCCTTATGTTCTTCCTTGTGACTCTCTTGTGTCCTTTCTTATGTCCTTCCAAGATGATTAGAACACATGTCCTCTTCTTATATCCTCAAGAGTGATCTCCAAGCTGCCTCTTCCTTCTTCACCTTAGCTCTGATACCATGTTGAGAAATCTATATGGCAGCACTTAGGGTGATTTCTCTTACTTGATAATTGCTTGTGATATTATATTAACTTCTTCTTATTATTATTATTATGTTATCTTTTATCAAACAAATACCAAACCATAAAACAATGAACGAAAGATGTAGGCTATTGAATCAAGGCTTTTGTGATCCATATCAAGTTTTTTGAGAATTATTTTCGGCGATAATCACATCAAAATTCATTTGTTGACGCGTTTCGAACCAGCAAGTGTGGTTCATCTTGTCCCGGTGATGAACCACACTTGCTGGTACGAAACACGTCAACAAATGAATTTTGAAAAGATGTAGGCTCCCAGCCAAGACAAAACCCCTCTTAGGGGAAAACTCAGTCAGAAATCTTCTCTTCTTATAGAAATAGCTTCAAATGAGAAATCCAAACCAAAAACCCTAGATCAAGGCCTCTTCCAAGCACCAAATTGTTGATTTGGGGTAACATCAGATGTGCTCTAGCCACAAAAATTGGTGGAGAGGCTAAGGCACATGAGATATCCAATACCCAAAAAGGGTTTGGGCAGATTCTAAACAATTTGGGAGATATTAAAATAATTAATATTTTTAATGGAGTCCCTAAATCTAAACATAGGGAAAATAAAATATTAATGTGAATTAATATAAAACTGTGTTAGAATGGTCCAAAAGTCATGGATCAAGCCAGATCTAATATTAGTCATTGATTAGGGACTTAATCTCATCCGTTGATTTGTCAACGAGAAAAGTATAAGAGGAGGCTTGAGGGTCACTTGGAGAACACACCAAGAGATCAAGATTTTGACTTTCTGGCGCTGGGTTTGCTGAGAAAGTTGAGAGAATGATCAAAGTTGCAGCTGAGGGGCAGTAAATACAGAAGCAGAGAGGCAGAGATAGCACTGGGAGGATTAGCGTAGTAGCTGGAGAGAGGGACGCAGAAGAAGCCAAGGGTTCACGCACAGCCAGCCAGCGCTCACGCAAAGGCAGTGAGGAGCTGCGCAGTGCCTCAGAGGGCCAGCGTGGGTGATGCAGAGGGCTAGAGCACTGATGCGGTGCCTCGAGAGGCTGACGCAGGCTAAGCCAGGGTGACGTTGGGCTAACATTGGGCCAGAGAGAGGCTGACGTTGGGGTTTTGTGGGGCAGATTGGAACTGTGTAGCTGCCGGAGTGTTTATCTGGGGTTTCATCTTGAATATCTGCTTTCGAGTAGAGAGGTACTACTGCTGAGATTTTTCTTTATTGGGTGAGCCAGATTTGGCACCCAAATTGTATTCTAAAATTGCTTAATAAATCAAACCCTCAGATAGCTGCACCGGCTTTCCCGCATTGGGTTTTTCCGGGGACATTAGTCCAAAAACAACTGTGTCACTTGTGTGCTTGTTTTTGTTTCCTTCAGTTGATGATCTGTAATGTGTTGAGCATATACTTGTATTTATTTCCAGTATTTACATGGTAAATAACTTGTTAATTAACAGAACAAGTAGGTAGGAATAAATCAGAAAGTACATGAAGGATTTCTAATGGGTTAGACTTAGAAATTCCAACACAAATCAGCGCTCCAACAAAAACCCTTCCAACTAGTCAAAGTCAAACCAAGTCAACAAAGGTCAAACCCTTCCAGAACTGCTACAAACTCAAAATTTTGGCCCCCAACATCTAAATTTCAAACCTGCAGTAGGTCTGCAATTTCGGCCCCTTGCAGCATCTCAGAATTTCGCACGTGTGATAGAAAATAGGCCAGAAACTAGGTCAGAACTTCTATTTTCCTTCTTCCTCGCTTCAGCTTCTCCCTCGTTTGACATTCTTGGCTTATTCCTTCAATTTCACACTCTTCTATTGCAGATCAAACTTCTTGTGTTAAGGGTTTATAATAAGGTCAAAATCACTTGTATTTATACCCTTTTCAAGGGCTCAAATAGCCTCTTCTAGGCCGACTTGGTCTTGGAGGTCAATATTGACAATTACTACTAAAAACTAATTCTTCTTTTCTTGTTACAAATTGCCCAATAGGGTCTTATACATAGGAAAAAGACTCTCTTGACTCATGACACATCTCTTATTGACTTGACAAATCCTAGGAGCATGAAATGCATGCTTGACCTAGATGACCACTTAAATGGAGCATGAAACCCATGCTTGAAAAATATTAATTTTATTTCTTCTTTTGATAGATACATAATATATACATAATGACATGAGAACAATGACAATTATGAAGACCGAACATAGTTACATTTTCAAAACTCTAGGCTTCGAATTGATTGAGGCACCCACCTCCTTCTCCAACTTCTTGTGGACCTCTTTTCAAAATCTTTCAAACTGAATCCACCTGCTTCTTTAATCAATATAAATATTTAAACTAAACAAATTGTTGTTGTAACACTGCTATCAACAATTTGTCATACCTTGTCCAAACTCTATTCCAACCTACTCATTAATTTGGTCACATAAAACCCTTTGCGAAACTTGTTCTTGCCATAAACTCAACATCAACTATAACTTGCTCATAAGCTCTCAAAACACATAAGATGGATTCTAAACATCAAAAATACATCATCAAGACTCTTCATGCCTCTAGGATTGTTCACCATTAACTCTGATCATCATGCTTCTTCCAGAATCCAAATTGGACTTAAAATGAGCCTAGAAACCTCCAAAAAATATCTAAGACTATATAAACAATTAATTCTTCTACAAAATGGATTATTCTAGATGCATCCTACAAAACAACAATTTATGGGCATCGAAAAATTTTAAGTGTTCAACAAAATGAACAAAACAGGTGCACCAATAACCCTTCTACAAAAAAAATTGAACGAGTCTCCCCAGGCTCGAACCCACGACCTGAACTGTACAAACCATATCATATAACCAACTGACCTGATCATGGAGTCGTGATTCGTGGGTGTGGTGCTATCACATATACTAAGCTTGGAACCTGAACAACAAAAACTGGTTTCAATGGAAATACCACACACACATGTAAAAAAAACATGCTTGAGAACTTGAACCATTAATTAATACGCAATAGATCAATTGTGCTACCACCTCAAGCTCACCACAAACCACAAATAGGATTTCATATTTTGTTCCGGTTGATTGATATTTGGATGGAATCGTGCTAATATATATATATATATATATATATATATATATATATATATATATATATATATATATATATATATATATATATATATGCGTGGGTGTTGTCTCGACCGACCTCGACGCTGACCACAAATTCATATAATTCTCATTCAAAAATTTGATGTGCGTATAACCTGGGGCTTAGCCCCACAAACGATAGAACCATGACCATATGACCTTACCTAAAATTTGCACTCAGCCTCATATTACCTTTCCATGTGACCCTGACCTAGGGGTCCATGGTCATCTGCATGTGACGTCAGCATGATGTCATCATGATATTGATTTATGGTAGCATCAGATGTGCTCTAAGCCTCAAAATTTGCAAGGAGGCTAGGACACATGTATTCTAGAATACCCAGAAATAGTTGTCGGAAGTTCCACCTGGAGATAGTTCTATTAAAATAATTAAAATAATTAATTATTTTTAATGGATGCCTAAGTCTAAACTTAGGAAATTAAAATAATTAAAGGGTATTAATAAAACTAGGTGTGAATCTTCTAGAAAAAGACGGAGATCGAGTCAATATGATCTAAGTCATTGATTAGAATTTAATATGGGTCGTTGATTACTCAACAAGAAGATTATAAGAAGGACTTCGATGGGCATTTGGAAGACACATCAAGTGAGATCAAGAGAGCAACGTAGCAGTTTCCAGAGAAGACATCGAGGATATTTCTTGCAATGAGGGGCAGGGATAGTTTTCTAGTTGGAGAGTTTCTTGATCAGGGGATACATTGCAAAGAAGTCAAAGAAATATCCAGAAGAGGCAGCGCAGTGCCACGCAGAGGCAGCGCAGAGCTTTAGAGGGAGTCTGAGATTCAACTGGGAAGTCAAGTTCTAGAGCCAGAAGTCGGGGTGTGAGACCGGACGGCCAGAGGAACGAAGTTCGAGACAACATAAAATCCATGGAAGACGTGACGTAGACCCTAGATATGTTGACGTAGATCTGCGTAGGCTGACACAGAGGTTGCGCAAAGCCAATGTGGGGCCAAGCATCGAGGGCCTGGATCGGTGTCGGTTCGCCAGTGATAGTGTGACGTATTTCTCACTAATTCCTCTGCCAGTCAGATTCTCTGTATCGGATAGCCAGTAAGGCATCCAAAGATTGTATTCAGAAACTATTGCATAATAATACAAACCCTCATTTGTTGCACCGGTTTTCCCGCATTGGGTTTTTCGGGGGACATTTGTCCAAAAACAACGGTGTCAATTATGTGTGTGGTTATTTCTTCTTGCTCACTTCTTGCTTCCGCATATAATTTAATTAGTGAAGGTTGCAGTTGTATTTATTTCGATATTTACAATGTAACGCAGTAAATAACTTGCATGAATTAACAAGTAGGAGAAGCAATATCAATTTGCTGAAGTAGGGATTTGGGTCTCCAAATTTCACATGGTATCAGAGGGCAAGCGAAGCAAGAGAGCAGATCAGAAGAGCCTAGCATTGAAGAGGAGGGAAAAGGAAGTGTTGCATAGGCAACAGATCAAATCCCTAGAGGGATTGCGCAATCCAGGCCAGGAGGGCAAGATTCTCAAGGAAAATCTCTCTCTGAGTGAGTTGATAGAGAGGTAAGATTTCCAATTCGTAATTTGTCTGTGGCAAAGGGAGCAGCACAACAGCGGATTCAACGCAAAGCAATCTTCAGGTGGGACGTTGTTTTTTGTAGCGTTTGCTGGGTTAGAAAAGCGTCAAAAGAAGGAAGAAGACACCTTTTGAGGGAATTTCTTCCTCAGTGAATTCCGAGCCAAGGAATTCTATTTCTTAGTTGCTAAGCAACAATAGCGAGGAGCAGATCTACTAACCCCCACAGGGAGTGTGTAGGCCAACCTAGCAGCTACGTAGAGGAGAGAGTGATCAGTTCGAATTTTATTGGCAGAGATGGCAGCTAATGGGCTGAGAGATCAAGATTGATTGGACGGAGCATCGAACTATGTGATCTAGAAGGCTAGGATCTCTTGCCTTCTAGATGAGCATGATCTCAAAGCATATGTCGATAGTGTGGTAGTTGTACCCGTCGATGCAGATCCACTCAAGAAGTACAAGGCTGAGATGGTGAAGGCCAAGCGGTTGATCGTCGACAGAGTGAGGGATCACGTTGTATGTCACATTGCTGGCAAAGGAATGGCCAAAGAGATGTGGGATGCCTTGGCTACGTTGTATCAAGGATCTTCTGAGCAGTGGAAGATGTACTTGGAGGAGAAAATGACATCCATAAGGATGCAGAAGGGGGAACGCATTGATCCGTTCCCATCGAAGCTTCACAAAGTCCGAAATCAATTGGCAGTTGTAGGATCAGCGCCTCAACCTATAGAGATGGTGAGGTTGGCCCTAAATTCAGTCTCAGAAGAATGGCAAGTATTTGTCCAGAGTATCCTGGGCAGAGAAAAACTACCGGATTGGGAAGGGATGTGGGCCGCTCTTCAACAGGAAGAGATGAGGTGAGACTTAGTCAAGTGCAAACTTGATGGCAGCAGCAACAGTGGGACGAAGCCCAAGGAGGAGGTGGAGAATGTAGCCCTTGCATCAAAGGGGCAACAGGAGCAGAGGAGGCAGAAGAAGGACATCTCTAAAATCAAATGTTTCTGATGTGGTAAATGTGGTCACTACACTACGCAGTGTCATCTCAAGAAGAAGGACAAGGACGAGAAACATGATCCACAGGCTGCAACCGCAAGGATTGAGGAGGAGGAGTTTGCCATGATTGCCCAGATACCTCCAAGGGAGAGGTGGGGTGATCTAGTACTGTAGTTCGAAAGAACTGCAAATGGGCAGGATCCTTGAGGAATCCACCTCTTGGATCAATACCTTGCTATGGGAGCCCATATCAGAAGTAGTAGGATGGACCAGTGTCAGTTGGTGCAGAGGAATGTCGGAGTGACAGTTGCATTGGCTAAGAGTGCCAGAGACTAAGTAGCACAAAGCAGAGTTGGCAGCAGTGCAATTGGTACAGTGTAGAGTCAGCAGCAACATAGAGACTTCAGAGGGTCAGCGCAAAGACTAACATCAGTCAGAACTCCAACAGCAGATGCATCACGTTGAACACCTTTGGTTCAGTATTTTGGATTTTTTTGTGTTGCAACAACAACAGAGTTGCAGTACAGATGCAGTTGGCAGCAACATACAAAGTCAGCAGTAGCACAGATGCAAAATTTGCACAATAGTTAATGGGCAATGATGTCAGACATCAGCATCGCAGAGGGAGATGTTATAGAGTCAAGGTGATGTTTCAGCATGTTGCATTATTAGAGCACATTCCTCGCTAAGAGGGAGTATTGATTTCTGGTAGCATTGGATGTGCTCTAAGCCTCAAAATTTTCAGGGAGGCTAGGACACATGTATTCCAGAATACCCAGAAATCGTTTTGGGAAATTCCACCCAGAGACAGTTTTATTAAAATAATTAATTATTTTTAATGGATGCCTAAGTCTAAACTTAGGAAATTAAAATAATTAAAGGGTATTAATAAAACTGGGTGTGAATCTTCTAGAAAAAGATAGAGATCGAGTCAATATGATCTGAACCATTGATTAGAATTTAATCTGGACTGTTGATTACTCAACAAGAACATTATAAGGACTTCGATGGGCATTTGGAAGACACATCAAGTGAGATCAAGAGATTGATTTCTCAAGAGAGCAGCTCAGCAGTTGCCAGAGAAGTCATCGAGGAGATTTCTTGCAGTGAGGGGCAAGTATAGTTTTCCGGTTAGAGAGTTTCCTGAACCGAGGATACATTGCAGAGAAGGTAGATAGAGATCCAAAAGAGGCAGTGCAATGCCACGCAGAGGCAGTACAGAGCTTCAGAGGGAGTCCGAGATTCAGCTGGGAAGTCAAGTTCCAGAGCCAAAAGTCGGGGTGTGAGACCAGAGGGCCAGAGGAACGAAGTTCCAGATAGTAGAAGATCCATGGAAGAGGTGACGCAAACCCCAGAGAGGCTGCGCAAAGCCAGCGTGGGGCTAGCCATCTAGGGTCTGGATCAATGTTAGTTCGCTAGAGATAGTGTGAGGTATTTCTCACTAATTTATCTGACAGTTAGATTCTCTGTATCGGATATCCAGTAAGGCATCCAAAGATTGTATTCAAAAACTACTGCATAATAATACAAACCCTCAGCTACTGCACCAGTTTTCCTGCAATGGGTTTTGCTAGGGACATTTGTCCAAAAACAATGGTGTCAATTGTGTGTGTGGTTATTTCTTCTTGCAAGTTAGTTCTTCTTTCTGTGTATAATTTAATTAGTGAAGGTTGCAGTCATATTTACTTCGATATGTGTAACACAGTAAATAACTTGCATGAATTAACAAGTAGGAGAAGTAATATTAGTTTACTACAGTAGGGATTTGGGTCTTCAAATTTTCACACATGCCACATGGAAACCAGTGAGGGGTGCCACGTGTCACCAATTTTTAACCGTTTGACCAACCAAAAGTTGTCATTTGGACCTACCGCATGGAAACCCTGGAGGTGCAACATCATCCCGCTGACATCACCTTGTCCAACCAAAACATGCCACATCATCCAATCAAATGCTACCAGGTGTCATCCATGCTACTACGTCATGGGTGAATGTTCATAGGGGGCCACGTCATAACCAAATTATCCAATCAAACACCGTCGTGTGTCATACCAGGATTAACCACTGTGGCGGGACTACTTCAGTTAACCAGTGCACATGTTGGCATATATCTACCATTCGATCTGAGCAATGTGAGCACTCTTTAATCATGTTAAAATTTGTGCATGTCTAGTCATCATCTGTGGAGGATTTAATTAATTAGCTATTGATCTACCCAGGAGTTAGCGCATTGTTTAACATATTAATGTTGGGGGGGCATCTCCCAATAGTTTTTGGTCCTTTACAAGTGTTGATTTTCAAATGACCATAATTTCTCATCCAGAAAGAGTTTTTTAGAGTGGGATATACCATTGGAAAGCTCTTAACGAGGACTACCCAACCATTTGTTTATAGGATAATTAGGGCATCATAACTTTGTGAAAAACTCAATAAACTTCATACCTCTTTTGACTTCACCTAATAAGGGCATGCAAGATATCTAGCTGTCATCCTGCTTTCTTTAACTCATGAAATACACTACTGCAGTTTTGAACATCCCCTTTGACATCAATGACACTTGTTGTCGTCAATAACAACACTATCTGCAACAAACCACTCATCACTATTGATCTGAGTCCTTCTACATGTCGTGACTTGTTTCTTTATTGACCCCGTGATCCTGCAAGTCATGAATGAACTTTAATAAAAAAATCTCAAAATGTTGAGAACTTGAAGGTTGAGTTCCTCAAACATAGCTTGACTGTTTTAGAAGTCCACATTGTGAATCTTTTTAACTAGATGACCTCTCCAGCCTTTCCACCCTCCTTGACCTCATAGATCATCCATCCCATCTACATGTTTAGAGATCAAAATGCCCTAATAGATTATCAAACCATCATGATTCAGCATACACCAAGATTTCACTCTTCCATACTTTAGTTGCACCTTCTCTCCTTTATGATTGTGAGGTTTGAAGCCAATATCTAATGCAAATTTGTCAAAACCATACTAGAAGGTTCTCATTACATTGTTGCCAAAACATATTCATGCCAAGACCAACAATGCAAAAGGTCCTCCTTCTTCCTAGGGCAGAAATAAATTTGAAGCTCTCCAAATCTGAGAACTTCATGGATGAAGAAAAATGTATAGATTTTAACACAAAAAATGCAAGAAGAGGTTCAGGACTGACTTAAGGGAAATATCTCCTTGATTCCTAATGGCATTACTGCCCCGTTCACCAACTTAGCAATATGTGGAGGAAAGTTTCATTAACTTCATAGACATTTGCAGCAGATCAAAAGTAAGGACAGAGCTGGGAATAAATCAGACAGAAACATCATGTTGACAAGAGATTCCAAATTGGCTTTGGCTATCTGGCCAACATGATCTCAGAGCTAGAGGTGTAGAGCCAAAAAGCAATGCTAGACAAAATTTATGAGAAAATTGTAGCTCTCAGCACTCTCACAAGGGAGGGATTTTGCCAACTATACTGCAAGCCAGAGGCCCCAAAAGCAAACTTTCTAGGGGGGTTGATTCAGGGAAGCACAGCCTGGCTCCATGTTTGCACATTGCTTTGTTTTTTGTTGTTTTCTGGACAAAAGTGAAATCTCTCATTCTTTCTTTCTTACTAAATTGATAGGTGCAAAAACCTGTGGTTTATAGAGCTTAGTTTTGTTTGAAGTTTGGCACATAGACAATACAGTTTATATGATTTTTCCGAATGATGGTCAGTCCCCAGTAATCGGTGATGGTTTTCTGTTATTTGATTGATATTCAAATCCATACATTATTGTCAGTAAGCAATCAGAAGTTAGGTGACAATATTCCCTTGTTTGCCAGGAGCCCTAACTATTTGAATTATTACTAACGCCAAAACAATAGTGGGGGGTGGTAATCTACAACTGCTCTGTAAATTAATGAAAGCCCTTTTTTTTCCAAACCAAAAGAAATCATTTGTAATGCAGTATAAATAATAGAGAAGTAAATGCATATGCAACATCAGAAAGAATAAGATTACCTATTCATATGCAATCTGACATTTCATTCACTCCAAAAACAGTGTTTTCTGGAGGTTCAACAATGCCTTTTGACCTTTAATGGGGAACTTTATCCCTTCTTCTTGATCATCGCATCCACTTAAAGGCTTTGCCAAGGAACCATCTCTGCTTCTGATTTTGCTGCTGCGTTCCACCTCCATTGCAGTAAGGTCATTATTATTCTGGAGATTCTATTGCTTTGCCCTAAATCCCATCACTTACATGTTCTACTGAAACATGAAACACAGACATACTCAATCAATAAAATGTAATAAGGTGTTATAACTTATGTGAACAAGATATCAAAGCGCATATCCACAATAACGGTAACCAATGCAAATAAATAAAACTTCAAATGTTTAAAATTTCTTACCATTTGCTGAATCTACAGCTCAAGCTTATTCAAATTTGAAATTTTTGAATCACTGATTCTCCATCATTGCAAACACCAGCGAACTTCCATCTCCTATTCTTTCATTCTCTCATCCTCAATGTTTGATGGAGCATCAGCTTTAATTGAAGATGGTACACCTGGATTGTAACTAGAGAGGAAATGGCATCATTCATAATGCAATTATTGAAAGAAATCAACTAATTGCAATTATGAATTGATCCTTCAAAACTTCTACAGCAAGCATCTTTGGATAATAGTACGTTACCAACTTCTATTACAATCATCTTTGAATTATTGTATGCAAACAACATAAAATAACTGTGTCCAATCACAATAGAAAAGAAAACAGAAACACAGATCATGTCATATTCGAAAAAATGATTAAAGAACTAATAATACAGGAATGTTCATTCGTCCGGGGGCCTGGATAGAAGGGTATGTATATAGTAGAGAGAAACCTTCCGTCTTCAGTGATGTTCCGGCGGCATGCCACCTCCTACTGCCCCCGCCGTTGCTTTCAGAGTGTGCTGATTTTCAGGCATTGGCTGAACCATCTTTGCCCATGTTGAAAACCTACTTCCATGATAAATTGGATTGGATACCAAGTGCTGATGTTGGAGAACCGATGGTCCTTGCAAAAACATTGTCCAGCTGGTCAAAGCCATTGCATGGCCACCCCAATAACCAGTGGCATCCTAAATGGTTGAATACACGATTAAGTGCATATATGTTCTCCTTAAAATTAAAAGAAAGAAGAAAGAAATTATTTTAATGTCTACGAGGCTAAAGATAGTCTATGGGACAGATTGCTTCTTCATCTCCTTGATGTATTCGGCCCTTTTTCTGTGAAGCTTCACAATAAATGCTCCCAGCTTCTTGACAAACCCCTCGCTAAATAGATTATCCCAAGAGCTCGCTGCCAGCATATCTACATAACTTTCCCGGTTGTCTTTAAAGGCCTCACATTCTAAAATGAAATGTTTTTCTGTTTCCATTTTTCCGGAAGAACAAAAAATGCATACCCTTTCCTCCCACACTTCCTTAGGCCTTTTCCAGTGCCTTGTTTCACAACGAAGTTGAGAGAATTAGTCCTTAACTGAGCAATAAGAATTTTGGCTCTCTAAGAGATAGTTGCCTCAATGTATGCTTTTGGTTGATGATTATGAGTGGGATTAAACACTTCAATATAGTAATTTTTCTTTCTTCCTAGCTTCTTGTCCCAAGTACGTTTGTGGAACTTTTCCATAACAAAAGCTTTTATCTCTGTTGTTTATGGGACACGCATTCAAGCAAATACCCCATTTACTAAACCATTTGTTATTTTGTTGCATTCAAGTTTTTTTGCTCTTACACAATCTATCATTAAACACAACCTTAGGCCATCTACCATCTTCCATTTGCTCAATTTTTTTTAAATACCTTATGACTCGCACCATAGCAATTGCTTCAATAGGAGCAGTCCCTGTTTCACTTAACAAGATATCATAAGGAACTGCACTTTTAATTTTAAATTTGTTTATAATCAAACACTTTTGAATTTTCTCAATTTGTCTCCACTGCATGTCAGAGGTACTGCTAGCCCACAGTTCACAACCAAAGAGAATCTTCGGAATCACTAGAAGCCCAAAAAGAGTTTGAGTGGTCTTCCATTCCCATAACTCTACCTCTCTACACCTATTTTGAAAAGCATAAAATGTTTTCCAACCCCCCAAAGTTCTTTTCTTTCTACAACCATTCCAACTTAAATTTTTGTTGAAGTCAATTCCGAGGTATTTGTAATCCGCAACTTCTTTTAGAATGTTGTCTTCAAAGTACAACTTATGTTGGTTATGTTTTCTTTTGTTAGAGAAGACCACTACTTTCATTTTGCTGATATTGACTTGCATCCCCACACTTCCACAAAAATGCTCAAGGGATAGTAAGTGCTCTTGCAAACCAAGAGTCGATTTAGCAATCAAAATAAGGTTATCTGCATACAAAAGAAGCCTTATAACAAACTTGCACAAATAGATACCATCACCCCGTTGCGAATATAACCACTCCTCAAGCTTGTCGATATATAAACCAGAAAGGGTAGGAGACAGTGGGCAACCTTGCTTGACCCCAATATTGCTTCTAAAACTTTCAGAAATGCCTGCTGAAGTTCAAATTTTGACTTTCACCTTTTCATACAGCCTATGCACAACTGCTCTCAAATGTTTAGGAACCCCAAGTTCCTCGATTCTCTGCCAAAGTTTATCCCTAGGAACCGAGTCAAATGCTTTTCTGAAATCAACAAAGCAACAAAAGACTTCTTCCTTTTTCTCCCAAACTTTTTCAATGATGTGCCTTAAAGTTATGCAATGATCAACTGTAGAATGCTTAGGTCTAAAACCTGCTTTCCCTTTAGCATGCTTATCTCTTTCCTCTACCCACTTGCTATTTTTGTTTTCTAGCATGCTTCCAAAGAGCTTTGCAAACAAAGGGTTTATCATGATGGTCCTATAATTGGAGGGATTATTGACGTCACAATAAAAAGAAAGGGTCATTCCAATTGAATTATGCAAGTTAAAGCATTAGTACTGGTGTTAATGTGTGAGGAGTCAGTTGCATTGGTTTTATGTACGGAGATATAATCCCGTTGTTGTTTTTGGAGATTTTTTTGTCGGAATAAAAAAATTTGGTTGAGATTTTTGTGGTTTAAAATCTATGTTTCACTATTTTTTATTGATTATAAATTTTTGACTACATATGAATTTAGTACGAGGAATTTTAAGAGTTAATATTTAAAAAATAATAATTCACTAATTTTTCTTTTTCTCTAAAAATAATTTTATTTTAAAATTTAAAATTTATATATATAATATATAAAATTATTAGAAATTTGAATGTTTTTATAATTATAAAATATATAAATTAGTACAATCACATTAATAAATGTGGTTGATAAAGATTAATAAACCTATATCAAACACATATATCAATTATCGATAATATTAAGAATTAATGTTATTATCAATAATATTAATATAAATATAAAACCATATTAATAATCATTAATATTATATTATTACTATCATATTAAATAATAATTAAAGATAATAACAACAATTATATTAATAATCATTTAATAAATTAAAATGAAGTATTTATGAAATTAACATTTAATAAAAAATGTGGTTGATAGAGAATTCAACTTTAAAAACTCCACTGAAACACAATTATTAAACGCTAGTCTCTTCCAAAACACACCTAGACTGATGACAAAAGTTGCACTAATTCAAATCAACAAGATAATGATCACGACCATTCACACTTTCCAACCAATCTCTTCTTGCATTGTCTTGCATTTTTGCATAACGTTGAAAAGAAAAAGGTGGTGAAATCTACAAACTATCTATTGATTTCACTCTTGATATAGTTGTAAATGTCAAGCCCTACCTCTCTGTCTCCAATATCTATAGTGGCTCATTGCAAGGGAATAATATTAAACCCAAGGTATAAAAACCCTAAGATAAATATTATAAACCCTAAAACAAACATGTTTGACCATGATTTACCATCATTGATTTTCATACTGAGGCGATGTTTGTCACAATGTGACATTGGGCCATGGTTGACCATGGTTTATTTTCATATTGAGAAAATATTTGGCACATTGTGACATTGGACCATCATTGACCATGGATGACCATAATTGTAAACCAAAGAGATTTATATTAAACCCTAGGATTAATATTATAAACCCTATGAATAATATTATACCCTAGGAATATGAACCAAATAAAGCCAAGGGATTGATATTAGATACCGAAGGGAATAAAAAAACCAAGGGATTAATTCTAAAACCCAAAGGTATTATAAACCCAAGGGAATAATATTAAATCCCCAAGGGATTAATATTATAAATGCAAGTGTATATAAACCCTAAAGAGATTGATATTATAAACCCAAGGGATTAATACTAAAAACCCAAGGGATTAAAAACCCAACGATTGATAATATAAACCCAAGGGAATAATTTTTTTTGTAAGGTTGGTAGGTCTTTTCCATTAATTTTTTTATCAAAAAAGCAGGTTATGTCCGCATGTTAGAAGATTAGGTGGCCTCAACCTGCCTAGAGGGAAACCAGGTCTGTTGACCACCTGACAGTGAAGTAAGTCATCCAGAAACAAAAAATAACAAGTCTTACTAGCCACACTATATATCTCTGAGAGTCTTTGTTCTTCCTACTAGCTAGATACCTATAAACATAACTGATAACATTCCTAAAATTTTGAAACTGCTTCATACAAAACTACAACCAAGGGTGCACTGTCACTCTACTCATCGTCAGCTAAATCAACAAGAGCAAGGTCTTTCACAGTAGATCCTGGCAGCTCCGTGTGAGGAATACATGGGATGTGCTTCTCAATGCAGCTGAGGCGTCCATTTTGTTGCTACAATTGAAATTGGATCTTTTGAAACTCTTTAGTATAATCTGAGTGCCCATGGGATGACATATGCATGCTTGTTGGGAACTGCTCCAAGGCTTTAGCCAGAAGGCTCTTCATCATCCAATATAAGTGGATTGTTTGCTTGTATTGGGTGGATCTTCCGTGCGTATGGCCAGAGTCAAGAATCAATTTTTTTCACTCGTCTAGATCAATTTCCAAACTTTCCTATGTCTATTTAATCTCCTCTTCCCAATCTGCTATGAGTTGTTTAACCAGGGTCGAACTGCCTGAATGATACACCTAGGTGGTTTCCTGGATAATTCTAGATGTCAATTTACGCCCATGCACAATCCCCCTAGATGAGCTAGGTTGACTGGCCTTAGAAGGGGATGCTTTCCTCTGTTTCTCGCGACTACAGCCTCCCCAGCCATCCCTTCCCTTACCAGAGGCACGAACCATATTGTTGCACCTGTAAGTCAAATAATTGGCTATCTCGATATCTCGAGGATGACCCAAACATAATCTAGGCTCAGGGGAAAGACACTTTTGGGGGTCACTCCAACCCTGAACACCTGCCAACAAAATTGCATAAGAAACCAACAAAATAAGGGGCCAGATCAAAATCTTGTTGTTGACAGGTGACCAATAAGGAGTTATAGTCTCGCGCCTACCATTGCTCCACCACTACCTGCAATTGGGCCTATACTGATAGACTGAAGCATCCAGAGGAAAAATCCCAGAATGGGCTAGGTGAATCCCATCTATAATTAATTCGAGCAATAGAGATGTATGTTAGAGAAAAAAAGAGCAGTAGAGCCTTGAGTTTCCCCTAGACCAGGTCCAGCACACAACCATTCACCGAAACCATATGCAATATACCATTATCACAGGGACAAAACTGACACAAAAGTATATATTAACATTATAAACTTTATGAATAATATTATACCCTAAATTTATAATATGAGTCCCTTTAGGGTTTATAGCCTAAATATTAACATTATAAACTTTATGAATAATATTATACCCTAGGAATATGAAGTCTTAGATTAATAAACCCTATAAATTATTATTTTATAGGTTTCTTTAATGAAAAAAAACAAAAATATAGTGCAAAATCTTAAAAACAAATGAATAATAAGTAATGAATTTTTCAAAAATAAATTCATATAAAATGAAATGAAATAAGCATTTGTAAATTCATAAATTCATTTATTATAATCTCATTTGAATATATTAATTTTTTTTAAAATATATCATGTGAAACATTATTGATTAAATTTTAAATCTATAAATTTACAATTTTTTAATGTATGATATATTTCAAAAATTGATAATTAAATTATTAAAAAAAAAACAATTTTATATTTTTACTTCATCTATTTTACCTATAATCAATTTGGCATCTCAAAGCATCAACCATAATTTCTTAATTTCATAATTTATTAATCATGGAGGAACTTATTAATATAAACAATGTACTTCATAAGTAAAATATTTCAATGTCAACTAATATGTACAATGAAAAGAAATAGATTTTCATGGTTAAAACATTTTTAAGCATTTCAATTAATGTTAGTATTTTATATTTGAGCTATATTTTTTTTGTCAATTTTATCTTTGAGATGCAAACATTTTTTTAAAATTTTGCATTATAAAAAAATTTACGTAAGAAGAAATTATATCACTCTAAACACTTCTTAGATTTGTGATTAAAATAGATCAATATCAATCTTTAAAGAAAAACTAATAAGATCAGCTTGCAATTTGAAAATTTGTTATTGAATGATTGCTAGTTAATTTTAGAGCACAAATTCATTCATGCTACTTTACCTAATTCTACAATAATATTACATTGAAAACCTAGGACATACCAAATTCATATCTGAGCTACTTTCATACATTTGTATTTTAAAAGTAAAGAAATCTTCCATAGAATGCTCTTTCAAATCATTAACATCTAAACCACACTCAGTTACTAAATTTATAGCGGACATATAATTAATCTCGTGGAGATTCGTGGCATTAGTTGGTCAAACCTTGTACTCCTCATTTCTACGTTGACACATATTCCTCTCAAGAGTCAAGGTCCTGTAAGTCGGCCTCATGATCCAATATCAAATGCCCATAGACGTTTTCCACGTAAAATTTTCCACTATTAGACACCTGTGGCAGTGTACAAATATATGTATGTTAAGATACATGTAACGCAGACAAGGAAGTAAGTTGTTGCCACGATTATAGGAAAATACCTTGTTATATATGGTATGAAAAACTTTGTTATTAATCGAAGAAGACATAGCATTCACAACTTGTAGCCCACATTCTTCTAGCAAGAGCAGAATATTGGAGTAGACAATATGATCTTCGAACACGTTAAGGGACATCTTAACGCCAGAATGGATGGAATTTATTTGCACCATAGTGAAGACGTAGGAAAATACTTTGTTATATATTTGCTTATATATAAATGAATTTTATAAATAATAACAAGGAACTTATCATGGAGGAACTTATTAGAATTGGAATAATCTCAAATCCCTAGGAAATTGGTGGGTGGGAGCTACGTGACACGAATCTATTTTTTTTAAATTTATTAAAAGTAATGAACCATTTTGCTAAATAAAATTTGCTTATATGTAAATGAATGTTATAAATATTAATTAGGAACTTACTAGAATTGGAATAATCTCAAATCCCTAGGAAATTGGTGGGTGGGGAGTCATGTGGCACGAATCTAATTTTTTAAATTTATTAAAAGTAATGGACCATTTTGCTAAATAAAATTTGCTTATATATAAATGAATGTTATAAATAATATTGAGGAACTTATTAGAATTGGAATAATCTCAACATGGAGGAACTTATTAGAATTGGAATAATCTCAAATCCCTAGGAAATTGGTGGGTGGAGAGCCACGTGGCACGAATATAATTTTTTAAATTTATTAAAAGTAATGGACCATTTTGCTAAATAAAATTTGCTTATATATAAATGAATGTTATAAATAATAATGAGGAATTTATTAGAATTGGAATAATCTCAACATGGAGGAACTTATTAGAATTAGAATAATCTCAAATCCCTAGGAAATTGGTAGGTGGGGAGCCATGTGGCACGAAGCTAATTTTTAATTTTTTTAAAAAGTAATGGACCATTTTGCTAAATAAAAATTGCTTATATATAAATGAATGTTATAAATAATCTCAAATCCCTAAGAAATACAGTAGTTTATAAACATTAAGAAGAAGCACATGGTGAGCATTTTTCCCTTTGTTTGGTTTATTATGGATAAGGAAATTAGCAAAGGAAATGGCTAAGGCTTTGGAAAGACAAAATGACATTTTGGGCACAATTATTTATAAAAATAATGGAAATTAGGAGAAAATGAAGATGAAAGGTCATAGGTTGCATGTGAGGAGGAAAATGAAGGAAAATAATGGAAAATGAATAAAATATAGGCCTAATTGATAAAAAGGCTTCTAAGGATGAGTTTGTAACCTTTTGTCAGTTTAGTTTTGGAGCTCTTTCATTATTCTCTCCCTCTCTCTCACTCTTGGACACAGAGTTTTCTTGGAGCACTTTGACATTGGATCAAGAAAGGAAAAGAAGGCAAGAGGAAGCAGAGATCAAGCAAGGAAGAGCAAGATCAAGTAGCTACAGCAATATTCTTTACAGGTATCGATTTGCGTGTATATTTTCCTTGCTAGATTTGGCATGCATGGTATTTCATGTGATTCTTTTGTTGTTATGGCGTGGTTTTCCCAGGTGTGACAGCATTTTCAACCTAGCCTTGCCATTTTCGGATAGCCATGGTGTGATGGGGTTCTCGTGTTTTGGTTGAGTTGTATTGTCAGATGGATTTGAAGCTGAGTGAGGTGGATCTCTGAATGACAGAACACATGGCCTAGTGGTCCCTGAACCAGACTATGGATCATGGTAAATCCACTGGCCTAATGACCCTTGAGCCAGACTGTTGGTTGCGGTAAAGCTAGGATTGTGTTGCCTTAGTGGGCATAGGAATCCTTAACAGTGAATGGCGGGATATAAAGTAAAGCCTAGAGGTGGTTTCCCTTGATTAGGCCTAGGAATCCTTGTCAGTGAATGGCGGGATATACAGTAAAGCCTAGAGGGTGGTGTCTCGGTTTAGGGCCTAGTGATCCCTGGATCAGATTGTGGATTGCGGTAAAGCCTGAGAGACTAAGAGACATGAAAATTCGTCACGGTGTAGGTGGAGAAATCTGGTGGCATTCATGCTTGTTTTGGCCTAGTGATCTGGTGGAGATCACGGTAAATCCTATTATTACATGTTCATTGTGTTGGCCTAGTGATCCGAGATAGATTACGGTAAAGCCTAGTTTCTATTGATGAGGGTGAGGTGGTTTAGCCTCGGGATGTCCTGGTTGGTTTTTTTGGTTTGATTACCACATTCATGCTTGGAATATGGCACGGGGGTGAATGGCTGAAGAGAGATTTGGCTCAGCCATTCTATGGTCAGGTGGAACGCGATAGTCTCATCCCGAGTTTGGATTTTGTATCGTCAATATGAGGTTATTTCTCCTTGTATTTCTATGAGAATTACATTGGTTTATATGTGGATCATATGGTTTTGATTTCATTGGTATTTTTGTTGCTATTATGTTGGTTATGTATGCGTTTTATGACAGTTCCTATGTATGGCTCTCATCATGTTTTTACTTGTAAATGAATTAACAATGTATATATGACCTAATAGATGATAATGCAACAAATGATATGAGGGAATAATGGTTCTTAGCGATTCTAAAATAAGTATGTGATTTATATTCTTAAATATGTTGTTTACACATGTAGATTACATATTTGTAATGTGTTTGACGAAATGCCTATCATGGCTAGTAGTGATTGAGTTAAGGGCTTGTTCAAGTATTTACTTTTGCATCATTGTTTCCTTGTTATTTTTATGTTCTGAAGGTGTCATTCAATTATGGGCAATGACCTGGGCTCTGGGCTTGAAAAAGTGGCTCAAATCCTGAGGACGCTGACACAACACTGAGCAAAATAGTCCCTAGACGCTAGCATGCCTTGTCATGAGAGTGTCCAAAGCCTCTTAGACGCTATCAGGCCCATAGCATGGGAGAATCTAAAGGTAAATTGGCCTAAAATCTTAGTGGGACCTAGGGGTTGATTGGCATAAATATTGGGATGGTTCCTGAGGGTCCTAATGCTGATGTTGAAAGTCTATATGGTGTGTTTTCGTCAGTTCCACTTCCTTAAGGTCACCTAGGAGGTTGAATCTAATTATGGTAGCCTCTTGTCACATGTTTACCCCGGTTGGCCAGTTACTTAGGTAGATGTGGGAGGAGGTGTTATAGAGTGGTATCAGAGCATGGTTCGCCCCTCGGACTAGATGGGTGGTGTGTTGGTCATGAATTCATGTCGTTTTCACGTGTGGTTAATCATCCTTGTGGTCTATGTGCTTGTTGCATATGCATGGTGTTAGTCATGGTTGTAGTGATGTCGCCATGTGGAAGAGGATTTTGTTGTTATGAAGTATGTCGTCATGAGTGTATGATTGGTTATCTGTTGTTTATGCTTGCGTATTTTCAGTGTAAGTTGGTATGGTTGTTGTTGTCATGCATGAGGTCATGGTATGTGTAGTTGATATGGTCATGCATTGATGACTATACTCTAGCTATACTGATGGTTACATGGTTATGTGTTTATATATTATATGTCTATATGTTGTTATGATTATATTTATACATATATCACGTTGATTTGATGATCTTACAAATGAGATATCCTTCATGAATTTTGCTAAGGTACGTTGGTTTATTATGATTTGGTTTAGCTGACATATTATGCTTTGCAAGAGAAAGATCAAAATGACTCTCCCTATGAATCAGATGAGCGGCGTGGTGTTGGGCACTCTTTTGATTTGGCAGACACATTGAGAAGCTTAAAGGAAGAAATAAGGAGTTGTAAGGCAGACAATGACAAAATCATGCAAGCACAAGAGAAACAAGCAAAGGTGAACACTATATTCCTTCAAAGTTTGTCGGAATTGTAGCAAAAAGGGCCACTTCAAATCAGCCATGGACAAGAGGATATAAATAATGGGGCATATGGTAGTAGGTCTCATGGTGGTCACATTTCATATAGAGATGACATTGTTAGAGATGGCATATTGTTGGATACTCTGGATAGGAGAGGTGATGGATACATGTACTATTCTAGTTTTGGTTCTGACAGACATCATGATCGTCATTGTTATCATCCTTATAGGAGGAGTGATAGGGGATACTTGCCAGATGAGTTTAAGAAAGAAAAGCCACCTACTTTTGATGGAGACTTGAAGAAACCGGAAGATGTAGAGGCTTGGATACTTGGGATGAACAAGTTCTTTGAGTTGCATGAGTACACAGAAAACATGAAGGTTGGAATTGTTATCTTCAGTTTGAAAGGTAAAGTAGACATTTGGTGGGAAGATGTGAAGCGGGTCAGAGACATCAGGACATGATTTGAGTTGGCATGAGTTCAAGAGGCTTTTCAGGAAGAAGTACTTGCCAGAAACGTACTACGATAGTAAGGCCAAATAATTCTACGAGCTAAAGATGGGATCAATGACAGATGAAGAGTACACAACTAAGTGCCTGGAGTTATTAATGTATGTATTGTATCTTAAAGATGAGAAGGCTAATAGCGATTTGTCAGTGGATTGCCATTAGCATTTAGAGATTGGATTGAGTATGATGAGCCTAGTTACTTGAGGAAGTTATTGGGAAATTGAAACATTGCTATGAACAGTCAAAGCGTAAGAATAAATCTCAACAAGAATGGAAAGGGAAGGATAAGGATAAAGGTAAAGGTAAATGACAGCCGAAAAGAACACGGCCTCAGAATGTTGATGAGAAGGAAAATGTGGCACTACAAAAGAGGTTCAATACAGTTAGACAGGGACATGGGTCACGAAAGCAACATAGAGGTGATGGTACTGGTCGGTTGGAGTGTTGGACATGTAGAAAGGAACACCTTAAGAGATATTGGCCACATAATTAGGGTGGTAGGCCTTAGATATATAGTGCGCAGGAGGAACAGACTGTTGGCGATGTTGGTCAGAGCGTTCATCGTATTTATGCAACATTGGATAACAAACAAGCAGACCATCAGGTATCTATCATTGAGATGGACAATAAGATTTGTGATCAAGTTATTTATATTTTGATTGCACCTAGATCTAATTAAAGTTATGTTAGTCCTGACTTGGTGGATAAGTGTGGTTTGAGTAAGAAATTGCATGTAGAATCTTGGTTAGTGCAATTGGCTACAGGTACAAAGAAGCGAGTTCATCATTAGGTAAGAGCTTGTGCATTTGATTTAAATGGTATGCCTACCACAACACATTTGAATGTATTACTCTTGGGATCATAAAGTATGTTGTTGGGCATGGATTGGTTGTACCTTCATAGGACCAAGGTGGATTGTTATGAAAAATAAATTGAGTGTGTGGATGACAATGAGGAACCAAGAGTCTTACAGGGAAAGAAGAAAGCCACATCAGTTAGGATGGTGACAACTATGCAATAAAAACGCAATCGCAGGAAAGAGGGTGTGTTATTCGTAGTGCACATTTCTAGTGACAAGGGTAAGAAAGTTGAGGATCAGATGTTCTGAGCAGGTACATAGTTCTACAACAGTTTCAAGATGTGTTTCTCGAATAGATTTCAAAGTTTCCACTTCACAGGGAATTAAACTTTTCTATTGAGTTAGTGTCAGGGGTAGCTCCAGCATTAAAAGCACCTTACAGGATGAGCACACCTAAGTTGGTAGAGTTGAAGTTGCAATTGAAGAAAATGTTGGACAATCGATACATTAGACCAAGTGTATCACCTTGGGGTGCACCAGTATTGTTTGTAAAGAATAAATATGGTACTCTCAGATTATGCATTGATTACAGGTAGTTGAACAAGGCGACCATCAAGAACAGGTACCCATTACCGAGGATTAATGATTTGTTTGATCAGCTAAAGGGAGCAGCAATGTTCTCGAAGATTTATATGAGATCCGGATATCATCAAGTATGCATCAAAGAGGAAGACATTTACAAGACAACTTTTTGGACCAGGTATGGGCATTATGAGTTTGTTGTAGTTCCATTGGGTTTGACTAATGCCCCAGTTACATTTATGTGCTTGATGAATAGCGTGTTGCGTTCGTATTTGGATAAGTTTATTATTGTGTTCCTTGATGACATATTGGTATATTCTAAAAATGAGGAAGAGCATGTCGAGCATTTGGCAACAGTGTTGAGGTTGTTGAGAGAGCATCAATTGTATGTTAATCTCAACAAGTGCAGTTTCTTTCAGACTGAGGTACATTATTTGGGACATGTTGTCTCCAAGGAGGGCATTGCAGTAGATCCAAAAAGATAAGGGCCATCATGGAGTGGGTAGCTCCTACAAATGTGGACGAGATGAGATCTTTCATGGGGTTGGCAGGTTACTATAGGAGGTTTTCAAGAACTTCTCACATATTTCTTATCCTATTGCATCATTGCAAAGGAAATGTAAGAAATTTGAATGGACATAGGAGTGTGAGGCTAGTTTTGAGTGGCTTAAGCAGTTGTTGACACATGCTCCAATGTTAAATACTGTAGATCCAAACAAAGAATTTGTAGAATGTATATATGCTTGCAAGAGAGGACTTGGTGAAGTCCTTATGCAAGATGGACATGTGGTATGTTATGGGTCATAGAAACTAAATGAACATGAGCACAACTATCCGACACATGATTTTGAGTTGGCAGCGATCATACATGCGTTAAAGATGTGGAGGCACTATCTTCTGGGCAGGAGGTTTGTATTAAAGAGTGATCAGAGTGGGTTGAGATACTTGTTTAACCAACCAAATATGAATTCCAGGCAAGGTAGATGGTTGGCCACGATCAGTGAGTTTGACTTCGAGATCAAGTACATCAAAGGAAAAGGGAACAGGGTCGCAGATGCTCTTAGCAGGCAGATACAGGCAAATCACTTAGAAACTATGAGCTCCTATGGGACAAACTTATAGGATAGGATCTTGCAGGCAAATCAGCAAGATGTCAGGTATATGGAGATTATGCACAGGTTGCAGCAGAGTACAGGTACATGTACATGTGGTGGTACAGGTATAGGTACATGTGGTAGTACAAGTACATGTACAAGTGGTAGTGAGGTACAGATACATGTAGTGGTATAGGTATAGGTAAGGATGCAGCTGCACAAGATGTGGATTATTGTCTTATAGCAGATGGATTGGTTAGATTCAGAGACAAGATATATGTGCTAGACAGTAGTAAGCTCAAGAAGGTGATCTTGAGGGAGTTTCATCCGAAATCATATTCAAGTCACGCAAGCTATTAGAAGACATTGATTGCAGTAAAAAAAAAATATTATTGGTCAAATCTAGAGAAGGATGTAGCAGAGTTTGTGGCTAGGTGTTTCGATTGTTAGTATGTGAAGGCACAGTGTAAACATCCAGGTGGAATGCTACAGTCGATTGCAATTCGAGAATGGAAATGGGAGTTCCTTTCCATGGACTTTATCACGGTTTTGTCGATGACAGTGAGAAAACATGATTCTATCATGGTTGTTGTGGATAGGTTGACAAAGGTTGCACACTTCATTCCAATGAAGTCTACATTTTCAGCAAGCAATGTAGCACATGTATTCATTCGATATGTGGTCAGACTGCATGGAGTTCCAAAGAAGATTGTGTCAGACAAGGATGTAAATTTCACTTCCAAGTTTTGAAAGGAGATGTTTGCAAGTTTGAGCACAGAGTTGGCCTTCAATACAACTTATCATACGCAGACAGATGGACAAACAGAGAGGGTCAACAAGATATAGAAGGACATGTTGAGGATGTACATGATGCATCAGCAGCGGAAGTGGGAAGAGTACCTTCCACTGGTAGAGTTCACTTACAACAATGGGTATCAAGAATATTTGTAGATGAGTCTGTTTGAGGCATTGTATGGGTGGAGTTGCAATACTCCCATCAGTTGGAGTGATCCAATTAACAGGGTGTTCTTTGGAAAGGACATGTTGGCAGACATGGAACAGAGATGTGGGTTATAAAGAAGAATCTAAAGACAACACATCATAGGTAGAATAGCTATGCAGATCAAAACATGTTGTTCAAGGAGTTCCAAGTTGGGAAACAGGTGTACTTGCGCATCAAACCGAAGAAGAGCTCCTTGTGGATTGGATCATGTGTTAAGCTGGCACCATGTTTTTGTGGATCCTTCAATATTGTTGAGAGGATTGGGTCAGTAGCCTATCAACTTGCACTGCCTCCAATAGTGAAAGTCCATGATGGTTTCCATGTGTCATTGCTTAAGAAGTATGTTGAAGATGTTGATCATTTGATTGACTGGTATGTATTACAGGTGGAACCAGATGGAGAATTCCAGTCGAAGCCTTAGTGTATATTGTCGAAAAAGGTGCTCAAGCTCCAAAACTAAGCAATCAAGCAAGTTAAAGTGAAATGGAATTACTTTGGGCCCGATGAAGCTACATGGGAGATTGCAGATCAGATGTGGGTTATGTATCCTTCATTGCTTTCCAGTTGAGGCAAAGTAGTTTTGGTATGGTGTTTTGATATATGTCTTTGGTATATGTTTTGGTACATGTTTGATGATGTTGTGGTATATGTACATATGTATATGGATGTAAATACCGCCATGAGTTATGTTATAAAGCTCCAATAAGCGGTATGGGTGTCATGTCATTATGTTGTCATGTTGGTTTTCTTTTCAGCAGGGTGATCATTGTAAATACTGCATCGAGTTATGTTATAAAGCTCCGTGGGAAGAATGTTTTCTTTTCAGCAGTTCTACTGAGGTATAGGTGTGGTTGAACACCGAGGACGGTGTCCCCTAAGGGGGAGGGTTCTGTAACAGCCTTGGTGAAAGTTCCATGTAATAAAATTTAATAAAGACAAAAATAATAACCACGATTGATGGGACGCTTATTCCAAGCTAAATGTTGGGCAAGACATCCTAGTGTGGGTGATCATTCAACTTATTATGGCTGAGGGAATTGGCAAAGGTAATGGCTAAGGATTTGGAAAGGAAAAATGGAATTTTTGGCACATTTATTTATGAAAATAATGGAAATTAAGAGAAAAGGAAGGTAAAAGGCCACAAGTTGCATGCGAGGAGGAAAATGAAGGAAAATAATGGAAAATAAAGAAAATAGGGGCCTAATTGATAAAAAGGCTTATGAGGATCAATTTGTAACCTTTTGTCAATTCAGTTTTGGAAATCTCTCATTATTATTTCTCTCTCTCACTCTTGGATAATTAGAGTTTTCTTGGAGTACTTTGTTATTGGATCAAGAAAGGCAAAGAAGACAAGAGGAAGCATACATCAAACAAGGGAGAGTAGGATCAAGCAACTACAGTGGTATTCTTTGCAGGTATCGATTTGCATGTATATTTTCCTTGCTAGATTTGGCATGCATGGTATTGCGTGTGATTCTTTTGTTGTTATGACATGGGTTTTGCCAGGGGAGACAATGTTTTTAGCCTAGCCTTGCCATTTCTGGATAGCCATGGTGTTATGGGTTCTCATATTTTGGTTGAGTTGGATTGTCGGATGGATTCAAAGCCAAGGGAGGTGGATCTCTGAATGACAGAACACATGGCCTAGTGGTCCCTGAATTGGACTGTGGGTCCTGGTAAAGCCACTAGCCTAGTGACCCCTGAGCTAGACTGTGGGTTGTGGTAAATCCAAGATTGTGTTGCCTCGGTGGGCCTAGGAATCCTTGCCAGTGAATGGAGGGCTATACGGTCAAGCCTAGAGGTGGTTGCCCTTGATTAGGCCTAAGAATCCTTGTTGCTGAATGGAAAGAAATACGGTAAAGCCTAGAGGATGGTGTCTTGGTTTAGGGCCTAGTGCAGGGAAAATTTTAAGGATGGAAATTTATCTTGAAGTTTAGAAACCATGGCGAATCTCACTGGTCGATAAAATGAAATCTATAAAAATTTTGATGATATTTTTCTAAAAATATTCAAATTCCTAATAATTTTATATAGTCTTTATATACAATTTTGGCCATTTTTAAGGTAAAATATTTTTATACTATAAAATTTGGGCGAATCATTTTTAGGAAAAATGGAAATTAGCAAATCTTTTTTTTGGAAAAAGCATGGAAAATTAGCCCACTTGTGAATATTAGCCCCTAAAATTTTCCATGGCCTAGTGATCCTTGGATCAAGTTGTGGATTGCGATAAATCTTGAAAGACTAGGAGACAGAAAAATTCTTCATGGTGTAGGTGTAGAAATTCAGTGGCATCCATGCTTGTTTTGGCCTAGTGATCTGGTGGAGATCATGGTAAACCCTGTTATTACTTGTTCATTGTTTTGGCCTGGTGATCTGGGATGGATTACGGTAAAGACTAGTTTTTATTGATGAGGGTGAAGTGGTTTATCCTCTGGATGGCCTGGTTGGTTCTTTTGGTTTGAGTCCCACATTCATGCTTAGAATATGGCACGAGGGTGAATGACTGAAGAGAGATTTGGCTGAGCCATTCTATGGTCAAGTGGAACATGGTAGTCCCATCTTGGGTTTGATTTTAAATCATCAATATGAGGTTATTTCTCCTTCTATTTCTATGAGTATTATACTAGTTTATATGTGGATCATATGACTGTGATTTCATCGGTATTTCTATTGCTATTATGTGGTTACGTATGTATTTTATGACAATGGCTATGTATGGCTCTCATAATGTTTTTACTTGTAAATGAATGAACAATGTATCTATGACCTAATAGACTATATTATAGCAAATGATATGAGGGAACAATCGTTCTTAGTGATTTTCAAATAATTTTGAGATCCATATGCTTAAATAGGTTGTTTACACCTGTAGATTGCATACTTGTGATATGTTTAATGAAATGCCTTCCATGGCTAGTAGGGGTCCAGTTAAGGGCTTGTTCAAGTATTTAATTTTGCATCATTGTTTCCCTGTTATCTTTTTATTCTGAAGGTGTCATTCAATTCTGGGCAGTGACCTGGGCTTCGGGCCTGAAAAAGTGGCTCAAATCCCGGGGACGTTGGCACAACACTGAGCAAAATAATCTTTGGATGTTGGCATGCCTTGTCATGAGAGTGTCTAAAGCCTCCTCGACATTGTCAGACCCATATCATGGGAGAATCCAGAGATAAAGTGGCCTAAAATCTCAGTGGGACCCAGGGGCTGATTCGCAGAAAGGTTGGGATGGTTCTTGAGGGTCTTAATGTTGATGTGGAAGGTTTGTATGGTGTGTTTTGGTTGGTTCCACTTCCTTAAGGTCACCTAGGAGGTTGAATCCAATTATAGTACTCTCTCGTCACATGTTTACCTCGATTGTCGGTTACTTGAATAGATGTGGGAAGAGGGTGTTACATAATCAATCTAGGAAAAAAAAAAACAACAACAACAACAACATTTTATATAAAAACTAAATTAAATTAAAATCAACCAATAAATTTTATATAAAAACTATATAAAAATAAAATTATTAAAAATTTAAATATTCTTAAAAATCATATTAACAAAATTATTACAAATTTAAATATTTTTACAAACATATTTTTGAAGAACCATCACTATTATAAATAAAGAATTATGTCCTCTCTTAAAAAAAGTTGTGATGCAAAATGGCACATCTAAATAGTTAATATATAATATGCATATCTAATATTTTTACAATATATTGACAAACATTTTATACCTTACATATTATAAACTTACATATTATAAACTAGTGAAATTGGCTAAAATTACTAAACTTTAACATAAAATTTTATCTTTAAAATTCCCCTTAAAAACCATTTCACATCAATTATGCTAAATTCTAAACAAATTAGCCTCCAAAATGTATATCAGATAAACCACGACATATCCACCCTAGTTTCACGCATTTTAAGATTCTGCAGCATGATGCCATCCATACTCACATCCCGTCGTTGCCCGTCTGAACATTCACCAGCCTGCCAAACCCATCACCCGATCTGTCGTCCCTCTACCATCCAGCGCACGAAGTTAATCCACATGTTATCCCTTTGAGGATCCTGGAGCCATGGCCCTCTTTCCCTCTCAACAATGCATCTTGTAGGCTAGTTGCGGCCCTGTGGAAAGCTAGAGAAACACGGGTGCAACTCTTTGGAGCAACTGGAGCAGAACGATTATTGTTCACCACTATCATTTAATCTGTCCTCGAGAGCTGAAGAAATGCGGGCGCGGCTCCCTGGACCAATTAGAGCAGCATACAAAATTATAGTTCACCATTATCTTTTAATTTGTCCTGCAACACAGGGAGTATCCAAGCAATTCGAATTACGATCTCTCTTTTTGTATTCGAATAGATTATCAGGTAAAGTGCCCGAATCCTTGGGAAATTGTCCTGCGTTGCATTTGGGTATAGGTCATTGGGGTTTAACAGTAAGTTTCACTGGGTGAAATCCACGAGATAAGGGTTCAAATTCCATTAAGTATATATATGACCTGTTGTGTCTTGGCGAGAAGAGTAAGCCACCTCATAGCTGACGTTTTGTCTTTTGTTGGGGCATAAGTTTCCTGCTATTATGCGGGGGTTGCACATAACCTAGGTTTATAGTGACAGCCAATTAAATTTGATCCTGGATCTGTTCAGAATAACTCTCACCAATTACTGAATATCCTAAATTTAAAAAAACTTTCCTTCTAAAATTATCCCTTCTCATCCCTTCTCAGCTTACTTTTATCCCTTCCAGGTTTATTGCACGCCTTTTCACCACTTTCGAGCCTCTCTATCTCGGATTTTGAATGGCCCTGCTTCAGCCTTGTCGAAATAAAAAAAAATCCACTTTTGTTTCCATTGTATATTCATAAAAAAAATTCAGACTATCCTGTTTCTTCCGATAATGTCACGTTTAACACCATTTGCACCCTTGGAAATAGACTATTTCCCTTCTCCCTTTTGGTAATTCTTGGAGACTATGAGAACAATTGTCAGCAGTGGTCTTGAATAGTTTTCCTTTGTGTAATTTTGGGGGCACCTGGAATTATTGATAGTTTATGTCACATCATGCAAAGATCATCATTCTTCAAGGTTTTGCTTCCTCATATACGGTGCGGAAAACTGTACATTTCTTATACATTTATATCTTGTATTTTGTAGTAGCAAGGTGGAATGCATTGGGCATGATTATAATGGTATGTGATAGCAAGCTTTTATGTTGAGACCAAAGTTTTCTTGAAGGTTCGATCATGCATTTATGAGAGCCTATTTACAATACTGCAGCCGGACTTCTACTGAATACATGTCTGTCAAATTTACATCTATGTTCAAATTTACAGGGTAAATTATTGAACAACAATTTTATTATTCTTAACCTTGGAACTGTCCCACATGTTATATTTTTGGAGATATTTTTTTTGGTAAAAAAAAATGATTTTCAATTAATTTTGAATTTTTAGTTGAAGTTTATTAAAATTTTGAAAAAAAAAAATATTAAATTAAGAATAAAGTTATAATTTTTTTAAATATAAATTGTTTTTTAATTGGTTGATGACTACTTTTATTTCATAATGTAAATTTTTGTGATTCATATTGATTTTTTAAGAGAATTTTTTTAAGTAAATCGTATTCAGTGTTTTTGGTCTACTGTTTCTAACCACTAAATGTGATTCATCAAGATTCAGAAAGCAGGCTTCTGTAATCCATGATATATACCAAATATTTTATTCTCCTCTATATAAAATAAATAAATTTCCCTCTTTTATTATTTATTTTCCTTTTTCATTGACTCTTTTTTTTTTTTTTAATTAGTATTTCTATTAAATGTTCTAAGTTTTATAATTTTAGTTGTATATTTTTCTTTTCATTATTTCATGACTTTTAGTTAACTTTCTTACCTTTAGTTTTTTATTTTAAAAAAATAAATGAATGGAAATAATAATAAATATTTTTTAATTTAATAGAATGAAAATTTCAAGAACTATTCATATTTGAATAAAATTTATGGATGGAACTCTGTATAGGATTAATACCCTGTCCAACGTTTGGGTTGGACACTCCACCTATCATCAGTGACTAGAGAATTCTCTAGTCACTCATGATGGGTGGAGTGTCCAACCTAAACGTTGGACAGGTAATCCTATACACAATTCTCTAGTCATTGATGATGGGTGGAGTGTCCATCCCAAATGTTGGACAAGATATTAATCATATACACAGTTCTCTAGTCACTGATGATGGGTGGAGAGCCCACCCCAAATGTTGGACAAGATATTAATCATATACACAGTTCTCTAGTCACTGATGATGGGTGGAGAGTCCACCCCAAACGTTGGACAGGATATTAATCGTATAGACAGTTCCATCCGAAAAATTTCTTCAAAAATTTTCTAATTTTCTTTTGAGCTTTATTTTTATTCTTTAGTATTATTTTCTAACTATTTCATTATTTTTATTTTTTAATTTTGACTTTATTATTTTTTGTAATGTTCATTTTTATTATAATATTTTTAAATTTTTTATTGGGATTAATCCATTGCATCTCTACAATTTATTAGTTCTATGGTTCAACGATGGATCTATGTATTTGGTATATTTTTTTTATGTGGTTTTAATTGAATTGTTTAAAAATAAAAAAATCTAAAAGAAATTCTTTGTCATAAAAATTTAGACTTTGTTATGATGACTTATCAATACCACAACCCAAAAAACCATAACTCATTTCAAAATCAAAATATTTTATACATATTTTATTTTAATTTAGTCTTATAATATTTAATATTTTATAAATATTTTATTTTAATTTAGTTTTATGATATTTTTTAAATTAATACTTAATATTTAAAATATAACAAGATTCTTAATCATGGATATTTATCCTCATTTTACCATGGTAATCGTTAACTTGTAAATAGACTCTATTATAATACCATGAACTAGTACCATGGTTTATTAATACCACTTGTCATGTCAAATCTAACACCATTTGCGTCACTGGAAATAGACTATTTCCCTTCTCCCTTTCTCCTTTTCATAGAAACTAGGAGAAAAACTAGGAGAAAAATTGTAAGCAGTAGTCTTGAATAGTTTTCATGTGTGTAATTTTGGGAGCACGTAGAATTACTGATAGTTTATGACCTAGCATGCAAAGATGAGATCATATTTGAAAAGAAAAGATCACCATTCTTCATGGTTTTGCTTCCTCATGTATGGTGTGAAAAACTATAGATTGCTATAACTTTATATCATGTATTTTGTAGCAGGAAGGTAGAATGCATTGGGCATGATTATAATGGCATGCTATGGATTTAGCTATGCGATAGAAAGCTTTAGTCTCAACAATTGTTTTGACCATGAATGTTGAGACCAATGTTTTCTTCAAGTTTTGATCATGCATTTATGAGAGATTATTTACAATATTGCAGTCGGACTTCTACTGAATACGTATGTCAAATTTACAGGGTAAAGTAGGGGAGAGATGTCTAATGTTGTGCAGGGACCAATAATTGATATAGTACCGGTCCCACCAAACCACCAGAAATTGAGAGATATGCAACCAATTTTTAAACAAAAATAAATAACATCAAGTGCAAATGTGTTAATTTATGTCCAAAATTTCCCAAAACATTGATTGGGCCCACAACTATCCTTAAATAGTATCTTAATACTTAAGAGTACAAATCATATTGACCCAATTAGAAAACAGATAAAACCATAAATCTTTCCAAAATGGTCTATTCCAGAAGTACAATGTAGTAGTCACTTCAACCCCAACTCATCAAAACTGAAGCTATGTATCTCAAATAAATATTCATACCTGCACATAATAAAAGTGAATGTATGCCAACCATAATTGTTGTGTTGTTCAACATTTAAACCCATTGTGTTGAATAAATTACACCCAACCCAATAACTTCAATAAATGACACCCAACCCATTCTATTTCCCATTAAAACATATCAAAGTACATGGATCAACAAAAAAAAAAGCTCAGCCTTTGGATCACATCCAAATCAATCCAAACCACACATTCAAAATGAAGCCATTGCAATCCATGTCCATCCTTGCCACCAATTAAATGCAAGTGCAAAAAACTATAAAAGAAGTTCAACCACTGTTGAAGTTGCATGTTTAATATTCAAACTATTCACCAGCCCTGGAGACAAACCATCACAGAACATTTGACATTATATTCAGGTTAGTTATTTCAATTACAACACATTTTTCTTACAATTTCATTTTCATTTCTCACAATTTTTATTTCAATACTTACAGTTTCATTTTCATGAAAATATATATTTTTTTCTATTTTTCTATATTCGAATAATTTTAAAGTTGATTGGAAATTATGGCACAACCATAATGAAGAGTATTGGCTAGTATGGCTAGGTACACATGAAAAAGAACATAACTCGCGGAGACAAAATTTAAATTGAACCGACAACTACATATTATAATTCTCAAACCACAGGCATTAATTTCTTCTTTTATTGAAAATAAGCATTTCATTAAAAAAATTCTTGAGCAAAAATAAGTCCAAAAATAAACGTGTGATAGACGATCCAGATCAACAACTTAACTAGAAAAGGAACCAGGTGACACTTTTCATAGTTTAAATTCCTCTTAGAGCTTCCTTCATGTCTGAAGAGTGTTAGCTATAGGAATAACAACAATAATGACATTAGGTCTCTAAGTTGCCAAAGAACCCAAATGAGAATTCAAGGATAGCCCCAAAGAAAACAAGCAAGGAAGAAGTTTATGAAGCATTACAGTCAACAATAAGTAGAGGGGTTTGCTCATAGTACCAGAAGAAGGTGGTGTTGGCATTATGGTACATGTGTTGTCCTTGATGGCAACTCACATATATGATAACCAGATGTATCCACAAGTCAGTTCAGAAATGATAAAGTGATGTATGAAGGCAACTCACATTGTAACAGGTCAATTCAGAGGTAACAGAGTAATGGCACAGAAGAACATGATGATGGGACAAAGGATTACATATCAGAATCAATAAATTGAAAAAAGAGAATGTTTTAAGTTGTTTATGTTGCTAAACCTAGTCCAAGTCGCATATCCACGTGGGTACACATAATAAAAGGTGCATATACATGCGGATCTGACACTTCCAAGTAGCGTTAACAAAAGAAGGGCTTGTTGTTAAGAAATGACTAATCTATCTGATCAGTGCTGCTATTTTACTGTTATTTTTCAATGATGTTTTCATTAGATCTAAAGTTAAACTAATTGTATAAGGAGATAGAGTATGGTTGACTGATTGATTGAGTAAGAAGGGTGATCTTTAGCTGCTATATGTTTAGAACTATGTAATATGACAATAGATCTTCATAATGTCTTTGGTTAGTATAGTTTTTGGTTCATGATTTTTATGATTCAGTATCTTAGAGGTATACGCAAGTTGATTTATAAAAAGTAGCATATACACGTAGGGTGTCCTCATTGAAGTAGCGTATACATTCTAACATATGATTTTTGAGGTTGCAGTTGGTTCTGGTTGTTGATGCAGTGTTCTGGGTTTAGCTCTGTGTTCTGGTGACAATGATTTGATTATTCAGATTGATTGATTGTTTTTTGCTTCATAGTTGATGGGTTTTAGTGATTGGTTGATGCAATTGTGTTTGATGGTTGTATTTCAGTGGTGATTGATTTCGATCTTCAATGTTACTGATGTGTCCAATTTGAAAATTTGATGAAGCGTGGCCTACATATTGTGTTGATGTGTACCAGGAGTATCCAGTCTGAAAATTTATGAAACGTGGTCCCTGAAGAATGGGTGAAGGTGGTAACCTTCTGTAGGTCGTCGCCTACGTACTGGTAACCATATCATCCAGTACAAGATCTAGGGGGTTGGAGCTCCCTTCCATAGAAGTTGGAAAAGGAGTGAAGGCTGTAGTCTTCAGCAGGTGGATGTCTGTGTACTAGAAAGAGTCTACACCAGTACAAAACTTGTAAACAATTTTAATAATAAGAAGATTGAAGACTGAGATGACAACAACGGTGGTTTTTTCCCACATTGGGTTTCCACCTTAAAAATCTTGGTGTTCATGTGTGCTGCTTATGTGTGTTAATTTATTCTATTCTTACTGCATCTGTTTACTGCTCAGTAAATACACACTCTGATTTAAGTTCAACAAACAATGAATTGGTTGTTTTACAAGTTTATTATCTATATGTTGGTTTCATTCATTATAGTCGCGACATATGTTGTTTGGTTTCTATAAAATCGTGTATACAGTTTGAACAAGAAAATTATTATTGTGAAAGTTTAAAACACTGATTCACCCCCCCCCCCCCCCCCAAGTTTTTCCCAACAGGTGGAAACCCAGGGAAAAGAAGAAATGAAAAAGTTTATGAAGCATTACAGTCAACAATAAATAGATGGCCATGCTCAGATGACAAGAACGTAGACACCCAAACGATCTTTTGGGCAAATTCAATACTAAAAGCATGCAAATATGTTATTAGAGGCAGACATGATAGTGATATCAAAAGGAATGAAAACGATGTAGCATTAAATCATATGTCACGCAACCTAACAATAACCTAACTTGTCTCGAAGAAAAAATATAAATATTGTTTAGATCTTGGTACTTAGAGACCTAATGAAACTAAACAATATTGACAAACATGAGGCTAAACAATTAAATTCAAATAACAATTTATAAAAAGAATTAAACTAGATCAATATATTAACCAGAAATATCACTTTTTTTAGTTGAAATTCCTAGGATATCTATGAGTGTCTCCAAAAGTGTCAAACTTTACAATTTTCAACATTTAAGGATTAAATTTAATTGAAACAATAGCAAGTCAATGCACTTTATAACTAAGTCCAAGTACACAACTAAGGCTACCCTTAGCAACCAAACAAAAGAGAGAATTTTTCAAATTGGTGCTGCCTAGATTGGGATTGCAAGGTGTCATTTCACCATCCCTTGGCAACTTCTCATTATTACACACTCTCGATCTTTCTCAGAATAATTTGACAGGAAGAATCCCAACAGATATTGGGTAGTTAAAGGCACTAGGAGTTCTCGACCTGAGCTTTAATTTTCTCTATGGTTATATTCCAAAAACGCTATGTAATTGTACAAAGATGCAATTGATCTGATTCTCAGTAAATAGCTTGGTAGGGAGTATACCAACAGAAATTTTTCATCTAGTCTAATTGGAACATCTCCGCTTGAGAAACAATAATCTTAGTGGAAGTATTCCAACTTCTCTGAGAAACTGCACTTCTCTCCAGGTGTCCAATCCCCTCTCTACCCTAAATCTAGATGAAAATAGCATGATGGGTAGCATACCTGAAGCTATTGGCAATTTGACTGGGTTCATGTACCTAAATGTTTCTCAAAATAACTTTATTGATAGCATACCTGAAGCCATAACAAAATTGAGACAATTGACCACCTTAAATTTAGGGGAAAACAATCTAACTAGCAAATAATCCCACTAGGAACACAGTTTGACACTTTCAACGCTACTTCATTTCAAAGAAACAAATGTTTATGTGGTTTACCTTTACAAATATGCAAGGAAAAAGAAAAACTATTTATAAAAAAGAACTAAACCAGATCAACATCTTAACCAGAAAGATCACTTTGTTTAGTTGAAATTCCTAAGATGTCTGTGAGTGTCTCCAAAAGTGTCATACTTTACAGTTTTTGACATTTAAGGATTAAATTTAATTGAAACAACAGTAAGCCAATGCACTTTATAGCTAGGTCTAAGAACACAGCTAAGGCTACCCTCAACAGCCAAACAACTTGCAAAATTACCATGTCTTCCCAATCCAAACCTAGGATGTCTGTGGTCACTATGAATAACAATAATGACAAACATGAGTCTAAACAAATTAATTCAAACAACAGTAACTACCAGATCAACATCTTAACCAGAAAAGGAACCAAGTGACACTTTTTATAGTTGAAATTCCTCCTAGAGCTTCCTTCATGTCTGAAGAGTGTTAGCTATAGGAATAACAATAGTATTGACATTAGGTCTCTAAGTTGCCAAAGAACACAAATGAGAATTCAAGGATAAACCTAAAGAAAAAAATAAATGCGTAAGTTTATGAAGCATTACAGTCAACAATAAGTAGAGGGGTTTGCTCATAGTACCATAAGAAGGTGGAAACCCAGGGAAAACAAGAAATGCAGAAGTTTATGAAGCATTACAGTCAACAATAAATAGATGGGCCTGCTCAGATGACAAGAATGTAGAAACCCAAACGATCTTTTGGGAAAATTCAATACTAAAAGCATGCAAATATGTGAGTAGAGGCAGACATGATAATGATATCAAAAGGAATGAAAACGGATCAGATGACAAGAATGTAGAAACCCAAATGATATTTTGGGAAAATTCAATACTAAAAGTATGCAAATATGTGAGTAGAGGCAGACATGATAATGATATCAAAAGGAATGAAAACAGTGCAGCATTGAATCATCTATCATGCAACCTAAAAATAAACTAACTGCAAGAAGAAGGTAATGGAGGAGAAAAATAAGTTATGAACAAGATCCCATTTGAATCAAAGTGTCAAAAAGGCTTTTGTATATATCTTATGATGTAATTCATATATCTATGCAGGTTGGCATTTTTGTGGATGCTCTTGCATTGTCGGATCTAGAGTTCTTGTCTCAAAGAAAAAATATAAATATTGTTCAGATCTTGGTACTTAGAGACTTAATGAAACTAAACAATATTGACAAACATGAGGCTAAACAATTTAATTTAAATAACAATTTATAAAAAATAACTAAACAAGATCAACATCTTAACTAGAAAGATCACTTTGTTTAGTTGAAATTCCTAGGATGTTTGTGAGTGTCTCCAAAAGTGTCAGACTTTACAGTTTTCAACATTTAAGGATTAAATTTAATTGAAAAAATAGTAAGCCAATGCACTTTATAACTAGGTCCAAGAACATAGCTAAGGCTACCCTCAACAACCAAACAACTTGCAAAATTACCATGTCTTCCCAATCCAAACCTAGGATGTTTGTGGTCACTATGAATAACAATAATGACAAACATGATGCTAAACAAATTAATTCAAACAATAGTAACTACCAGATCAACATCTTAACCAGAAAAGGAACTAGGATAGTGCCAAAGAAAACAAGCAATGTAGAAGTTTATGAAGCATTACAGTCAGCAATAAGTAGAGGGGTCTTCTCATAGTACCAAAAGAAGGTGGAAACTAACAATAGTTTTCCAAGTACAAAAAAAGTCATGGTATTTTAAGTGTAAAAATTGAAAACAACAATCACTGATAATTTTAAAGACATACAACAAATTCATTCCATAGATTCAATTTTTCAAGGATACTAACATACATGTTGATAATTACCTGTAATAAAGAAGAAATAATTTTGGCTTATATGAAAGCATAATTTTCAAATATTCTTAACTAAATGTATGCAATAATTATGCAGGTTTTTTCATCTATGGCAAGAGTTAGTTATGTTTCTCAACAATGCCCCAAGAAATGTTGATGAGGATGACCATGCGACTGAAGTTGATGTTGTCACACCATCACCCACAGATCCACCGTCAACAATAATCCAAGGGGAAAGTTCAACTAAAAAGATCAGTGCTATAAGAGGTTGGAAAAAAGAAGAAATGTTAGTTGCAATTGACGACATATAGTTTAATGGATATTCAGTTCGCACATCTACAAAAAAATGGTATTCCTCCCTCATCAATACATTATTGGATAAATGGACTGACTCACACAAAACATAGAGGACCTCTTACAGTTATGACTGAAGAGGAGGAGGAAGAGGTGGTTGAGTGGTGTAAAAAGATGGCTCAATTGGGACATGAGCTAAAGTTGATACAACTCAAATCCATAGTTGCACAAATCTGTCAAGGGAGGCCAAACCCATTCAAAGATGGGTTTCCTGGTAAATCATGGTGGTTTGGGTTCAAAAAAAGGCATCTAGACCTTGTATTGCGTACAACTGAGGGCCTTGACAGAGACAAAACATTAAATTTGCACCCTGCAGTTGTATGTAAGTTTTATGACACTCTTTCTAGTTCTTATGATAAACATTCTTATGGTGCAGGCCATATATGTAACAATGATGAAACATGTTTACAGGCAGGAAGGAATTGTGGCATGTGGATAATTGCCAAGAGAGGGAGCCAAAATGTGCCAAATATTTTGCCTAAGAGCAGGGAGTGGATAACTATTTTATGTTGTGTCAATGAAATTGGTGCTTCAATCCCAGGAATTTATCTATTCAAAGGTAATAATCAAATGAAAAACTATATACAAAACTGTGAACCAGGTGCATTCATGGTTGCACATCCCCATGCATGGATGACTAAAGAACTTTTTTTAAATTAGCTTTGTCACTTTGCTGAATCTGTACCAAGTGGTGTCTCACCTAATAACATACACCTATTGATATTAGATGGCCATGGAAGCCACATGGCTATACAAACAATTGAGGAAGAAAAAAATTTGGGTATCGACCTGTTGACATTGCCCGCTCATACCACTCACAGATTGCAACCCCTTGATGTTAATGTGTTTGGCCCTTTCAAGAACTATTTCAGGTCAAAACGTGTTGCATGGATGGCAAAGAATCCATGGGTTGAGGTGAAAAGGTTTGAGCTAGTAGAGCTTGCAAGTAAAGCATTTAAAAGGGCTCTGACACCATCAAATATCAAGGTTGGCTTTAGGAGGACAGGAATCTGGCCACTGAATTATGATTCTCTGATGAATGATGTTGGTTGTATCCAGGCATTTCATTTGGATGGTCAGGAAGAAGGGCATGTCCAAACAGGTGTTGAAGTGCAAGAAGTAGATGAATGGGATGATGTGGTTGCAGTTGGTAATATGATTTCCCTCCCTCAAGGACGCCTGTATGGTGAAGATGATGAAACTGTATGTGAAACACAGTATAATCATGAATAAATTCACAGTAACATGGAGGTCGTTATACCAACTCAAGAACATGAAACTTATGTTGTTGATATTGTTAATGACATTGTTGAAGATGCAGTTGACAATGATCAATTGACATTTCCAAGCCAAGTAACCCCACCGTCATGGCCAGCAGAAACCATGATTAATTTAAATGAGCATAGTGTCTCAACAACCAATGAACAAAGCATGAACATGCCTTCACAACCAATAGAATTGAACAATTAAATTGTTCATTTTTTTGTGGACAATAGATCAATGGAAGAAGATGGAGCACATAATGAGGCATCAAATGAAGATAACAATATAGTTCAATCAGTTGTCTCAGATACTGAAAGGGAAGTACTAACCAATGACATGCAGGTGGGAGGGGTGGAGAAGATACTTGGTCGGTTCCTAAAGCTACCAGTAGAGAGAGTATCAATGAAAAAAAAGAAAGGTATACCTGGTAGTCTTCGATTGGGCTGAAGTTCACAGTTACTCACCTCAGAAGACTATATAAACCTATTAGTTGAGTATGAAAAAAATAAATTTGAAATGCAGGAATTAAAATAGAAAAAGAAGGATCTAGCCAAGGAGAAGAAGGCAATAAGGATTGTTGCAGCACAACATCGGGCAGATGAAAGGCTTGAAAGAGATAAAACAAGGCAAGATAAGGACCAACAAAAACAAATGGAAAGACAGGAAAAGGAATCAAGAAAGTCACAACTAATACTTGAAAAGGAACAAGGGATGATCAATATGGTTGACAATGATGCAAGCATAGTTGATGAAACCAAGATTATGTCAAACACATTGGACAATATTGCAGATAATACACCATTATTCCAAGACCTCATAAACATTCAAGTGCCTCACTATCAAAATGAGGGTTTACCCACTTGCCTTATTCCTACCATAGGAGGTGTCAATTCTATGTATGCTCATCACACACCTCCACTTAATTCACGGGTTAGTAGTGCAAATGCAAGGTATGGGTACTCAATTCCTCCACGGTTGGAAGGTGCAAATTGGACTCAATCACATGGTAGCAATCAACCCTTTTTAGGTAGGTCAACCTACCTAGCTCAAGCAGGTAACTCAAGGAGTTTTGGCACTCAACATTCTCAAGGCCATAAATAATAGGGGTGTCATATGTTTTTGGTTGTAACCACATTATGATGTGGATTTTGGATGGATTGTCTCTTTTTCTTGTCACAAAAAGATTTTGGCTTACAACCTAGGCTGTTTTATTTCATATTGTTTGCGGCATTGTAACCTAAATCCATTTTAAAAGGAATATATATAGTCTATTATAATGTAGAAAACTTACCTGAGAATGCAAATGGGATTTTATGATATGCCTCTACACACCAAATGATTTACAACACATTTATAACTGAGTTGTAAATATGATGACAAATGAGTGAATAATGAAATCTTGAACAAGTCACTTATTTTAATATGAAAATTCCATAAAACAGTGAACAACAAAAGTACCTAACCTCACACCACATATGAAAATTTGAAGAGAATAATCACTATTAAAAATGATAAGTTAGATATTTTTAAAGAGAAAATAATGGAAAAAGATGGAATTATAATTGAATATCAGAAGACTAAAATTAAATTGCAAGGACAATTAGAAAATATATAGGGAAAATATAATTATAAAATTTTTCAACTCTAAATTTTGGGACAAATTAAAATCCCTTAGAGTTAATGACTACAATGATCATGGAGAAAAACAAAAAATTGACAAAGAGGAATCCACTCCAACAAGCTCAAAAAACTTGTAATGTAATTAAAAGAAGCATTGAACATTTTAGGAATAAGTTCAATAATATGGGAGAAATGGTTATACCAACTTATGGATTTTTCTCTTGTTATAAATTGTAGCACTTGAAATTCATTAATATAGAAAAGTTACATAGCTATTAGTTTCACATTCACAAAGAACCTAGCATTCCATACATCAACAAATATTTCAAAGAACCTAACATTCCATACATCAACAATATTGAGACAGAGAAATAAAGAAGCTCCTCAAGATGGCAAGTTACAAAAGGACAACTTAGATCCATCTGATATAAACTCAAGAAGAAAACAAACTAAACCTAACCAGAACCAAAACCATTTCCAAAATGACATAAAATCCAGATTTCTTCCACAAGCTAGATGCCACAAAGGAATGAAACAACAATACACAAGTACATTCATTCCAACCCAAACATATTTTAACCATACATTCGTTCCAACCCAAACATTAAGTGAAATTACATCTTTTAACTGTAAGTGTTATAGAAGAAGGAATCAGAAAATGAATTTCACAGATTAATGCAGTCACTGCATTTAAAGTATCTATCTAAGAAGTTCGAATGTGAAATCTCTACATATTATCGCAGACTCTATTCCAAACAATACATAAATGAATTAAAACACAATGAAAATGGGTTGGTCTACCCACTATGAGCATCAAATTACCTTTATAAATCAATGTACTTCCAATTAAAACATAATACAAATGGGTAATTCACTCTCTGCATTGAATTTCCCTTATAACCCAATTTACTTCGAATCTAAACACAATGCAAATTTGCTCTTATAAATCAATTTACCTCAAATTCTGCCAACTATGGACATTGGATTACTCTTATAAATGAATATACAATTGAAATGGGCTCGTAGACCAGCCCACTATGGGCATCATATTCCATTTATAAATCAATATACTTCCAATTAAAACACAATACAAATGGGCAATGCACTCTGGGCATTGAATTTCCCTTATAAACCAATTTACTTGAATCCAAACACAATGCAAAGTTGCTCTTATAAATCAATTTACCTCCAATTGAAACACAATCAATTGGGTTGTCAACTATGGACATTGAATTACTCTTATAAATGAATATACTACACATCAAATGCAATGCAAACACTTGACTTGATAGCAAAAAAATTCCCATATTCATAACTTTACTTTTATGCAAATGTAGAGCAGAAAGATTTGTCCAAGTTGACAATGATTTTTCCATATTCATTGCTTTAACATAATGCAATAATACATAAACTGCAGTCCTTCTACTGGTCACTGCATATGTTACCAAATTTTGGGATAAACTAAAATCCCTTACAGTTAATGACTACAATGATCATGGAGAAAAAAAAATGACAAAGAGGAATCCGCTCCAACAAGCTCAAAAAACTTGTAATGTAGTTAAAAGAAGCATTGAACATTATAGGAATAAGTTCAATAATATGAGAGAAATGGTTATACCAACTTGTGGATTTTCCTCTTTTTATAAACTGTAGCACTTGAAATTCATTAATATAGAAAAGTTACATAGCTAGTAGTTTCATATTCACAAATAACCTAGCATCCCATACATCAACAAATATGTCAAAGAACCTAACATTCCATACATCAACAAATATGGAGACAAAGCAATAAAGAAGCTCCTCAAGGTGGAAAGTTACAAAAGAACAACTTAGATCCATCTGATATAAACTCAAGAAGGCAATAGACTAAATCTGACCAGAACCAAAACTATTTCCAAACTGACATAAAATCCATATCTCTCCACAAACTAGATGCCACAAAGGAATAAAACAACAATACACAAGTACATTCATTCCAACCCAAACATTAAGTGCAATTACATATTTTAACTGTAAGTGTTATAGAAGAAGGAATCAAAAAATGAATTTCGCGGATTAATGCAATCATTGCATTTAAAGTATCTGCATAAGAAGTTTGAATGTGAAATCTCTACATATTATCATAGACTCTATTCCAAACAATACATAAATGAATTAAAACACAATGCAAATGGGTTGGTCTGCCCACTATGAGCATCAAATTACCTTTATAAATCAATGTACTTCCAATTAAAACATAATACAAATGGGTAATGCACTCTCGGCATTGAATTTCCCTTATAACCCAATTTACTTTGAATCCAAACACAATGCAAAGTTGCTCTTATAAATCAATTTACCTCCAAAAAAACATTTGGCAATAAAAACAATCTTCCATCTCACACTGATTAGGTTGGGTAATTAGTTGTGTGATTTTTTTAGGACCTCCATTGGATACCATAGAAAGTAAACTCCACCATATACAACGTATAATTCCCAAGCTTCCAAATACAATCTAAAATGCACCAAATCACAACCTCCTGCCAACGATGCTATGAGAAACAACATAGGAAATACTATAGGCATTTGAGCATTTATCTGAAGTGTTGGTAAGGTAGTTGTTAGGCTATTTGGGACTTCAGGCCATGATCAAATCATACCAAGAGAGGAAAAGGAGTTGTAACGTGGTAGGCTGCAAGCCTTACTGTAAAAGATGGTTAACTTTATAATCCCATAAATTTAGCCAATTACTCCTTATCCGATTTCTTTGATGTAACAATTAATTTATGTGCGGAATCATTGAATAAAATATTTCCTCACCAAAAGAGGGAGGAAACTAACGTGATACCCTTCAGAAAGGGTTTTAGGAAGCAAGGTCACCTATTCGGGATATGTACAGAGTCATTACCATGAAGAGAAATCCACGCTAAGGTGGATAAAATGCACACCAATTGGTATTGGGGAAACATTGAAGAATGCTATTGAGCACTTGTTACAAACTTAGAGGGCTTGCTAAAACTCATGAGAGACCGATGATGTGTATAATTAATAGCCATAAAATCTGTGGAGCACAAGTAAAAGGAAGAACAACATGGATTGCATCCATCTAGGATTGGCTTTACTTCACCTGGTATCCATTCATAAGCATTCAGGAGGAAAACAGAGCAATCAGAGCAAGTAGAAATCGCAACAGAGCAAGCAAAAATCACAAGCAAAGCAAACATAGTCGTAAAAGAGTAAGAAAAATCATAATAGAGCAAGCAGAAATCAGAAGAAAATGTAGAAATTGTGCAATAAGAGCTAATTTCCCAGAAAATTCAAGTGTTGAAAAACACAACAATGCAACAAGAGAAAAATTACAAAAATCCCAACAACAATTTTCAGTGTTGAAAAACACAGTGGCTGGTAGGATTTTAAATCCTACCGGAGAGAGGCAGAAGCCAACACCATGTCCAAACGTCCCCGAGACCTCGTCATACCTTTGCTACAATAGCCACACAAATTACTTGCAACCAAAACTTGCAAACACATGAAAAAATTAGCAGTTGGGAAAAAACCCACAAACAAATAACAAATTCGAAAAAAAAACCCATGAATTTACAGATTTACCTTCATGGACCTCGAACTGGTTAGAATTTGGCAATGGCTCCTTCACAAACAACACTGGTTCCTTCCCAAACAACAGGCTACAAGGATGAAACAACAACCAAGGTATTTGTAAACCCCTAACAGTGAAAAACGAACAACAACAACGACATTTGTAAACCCTCGATGTTGTAGAACGAACAACAACGACAATGTTAAACCCCGCTCGAAATAGGTAAAGCAAAAAAACCCTAAACCCTGAATGAGAAACGAACGTGTGCAAACAGTAATGCCAAGTGTAATTAAGAAACCACACCATAAACCCTAAATGGTTAACGAACCACTGCAAGCAACCTCGCCCGGTGAGCAGCTCCAGAATGGCAGACAAGGTGAACCAATATTGGAGTCGTCCCAATCCATCGTCGGTGGAGCGCATCGCCCACACATCGGACCCGAACGAAACAACACAAGGCAGAGAAGACATGCCACAAAACACGCAGAATGAAACCCTAAATGGCATATTAATTGTTGTCTTAAATGCCCCCACCCACCACAACACGTGGCAGGAGCTACTCGGCAGGTGATGTATGAGTTTGCAGGTGTATCCACATCGGCAGCTGAGGTGGTCAGGAGGGTGCACACGTAATGGCATCCCTCCCCTAGTGAACAACAATTTTATTATTTTTAACCTTGGAACTGCCCCACTTGTTATACTTTCTGGACATATTGTTTTTTATTTTGGTTAAAAAAAGTTTTGATTTTCAATTAGTTTTCAAAATTTTTAATTGAAGTTTATTATAATTTCAAAAAAAAATATTAGATAAATATTTTGAAAGTTAAAAACGAAGTTTTATGTTTTCTTAAATATATATTTTTTTCTTCTAATTAGTTGATGGCTATTTTTATTTCATAATGCAAACTTCTGATTCGTATTGATTTTTCAAGAGAATTATTCTAGTAAATTACATTCAGTGTTTTTGGTGGACGAGTTGGAACCACTAAGTGTAGTTCATGTAGGCTTATGGGATTCATGATTTATACCAAATATTGTATTCACCTCTATATTAAATTAATAAATTTCCCTTTTATTATTTATTTTCCTTTTTCTATTGACTCTTTTCTTTGAATTAACATTTCTACTAAATGTTCCAAGTTTTATAATTTTATTTTTATATTTTTCTTTTCATTATTCCTTGTTTTTTAGTGAAACAGGGGTTGCTCCTATTGAAGCAATTTCTATGGTGTAAGTTATAAGGTATTTAAAAAAATTTGAGCAAATGGAAGAAGGCAGATAGCCTAAGGTTGTCTTTAATGACATATTGTGCAAAAGAAAGAAGACTTGGATGTAGTGAAATAACAAATGGTTTAGTAAATGGGGTATTTGCTTGAACACGTGTTCCATAAACAGTAAAGAGATAAAAGATTTTGCTATGGATAAGTTCCACAAGATTATTTGGAATAAGGAGCTAGGGAGAAAGAAAAAATAATATATTGAAGTGTTTAATCCCACTCATAATCATCAACAAAAAGTGTACATAGAGGCCAATATTTCTTGGAGAGCCAAAATTCTTATTGCTCAGTTAAGGACTAATTCTCATCAACTATGTTGTGAAACAAGGCATTGGAAAATTCCAAAAGAAGTGTGGGAGGAAAGAGTATGTATTTTTTGTTCTTCTAGAAAAGTGGAAACAAAAAAGCATTTCATTTTAGAATGTGACGCTTTCAAAGACAACAAGGAAAGATATGCAGATATTCTGGAAGCTAGCTCTTGGGATAATCTATTTAGCGAGGGGTTTGTTGAGAAGATGGAAGCGTTTAATGTGAGGCTTCATAGGAAAATGGTTGAATACATCAACCAGATGAAGAAGCAATATGTCCCATAGGCTATCTTTAGCCTCGGGGACGTTAAAATATTTTTTTGTCTTTCTTTCTTTCTAGTTAACTTTCTTACCTTTCGTTTTTTATTTAAAAAAAAAAATTTAATTTAGAAATAATAATAATAATAATAATAATAAATATTTATAATTTTCTTTTGAGTTTTATTTTTATTCTTTAGTATTATTTCTTATTTTTAGGATTTTTACATTATTTTTATTTTCTAATTTTGACTTTATTATTTTTCCTCACATTCATTTTTATTGTAATATTTTTTTATTTATTTTTTACTTTGTCCATATATTTATTGATGAATGAATGTGTGATATTTTAACATCCACGAGCCTAAAAATAGTCTATGGGACTACCAACTTCCCTATTTTTTTTTCAGTTTTTTTTCTTACTCAAATTGATGATGAGCTAACCCAACTTCTAACAGTCCCCTCACTTAAAAGACAATGTCAAGGAATTGATGCTAACACACTGCCATAACCGTCTGTGATGTCTCTTAAAGCATCACATTCCAAAATGAAATGCTTTTTCGATTCCACTGCCCCATAAGTGCAAAAAATACACACACATTCTTCCCAAGCTTCTTTAGGTCTCTTCCACCATCCCGTTTCACACCGAAGTTGATGTGAGTTAGTTCTTAATTAAGCAATAAAAATCTTTTCTCTCCACAGAATGTTGGCTCCAATGTACTTTGTTGGAGATCACAAGTGGGGTTGAATGAACATAGTATTTCTTCTTTCTACCCAACTCTTTTCCCCGTATATGCTTATGGAACTTCTCCATAACAAAATTCTTTAACTCCTTGCTATTTGTGGGACATGCATTGAGGTAAATATTCCATTTTTGCATCCATTTGTTGTTTTGTCTCATCATGATTTCTTTCTTTCACTCATGCCTTCATTGAAGATAAATTTTGGTCATCTACCTACTCCCATTTGCTCAATTATTTTTAGATACCTTATAGGACGCACCATAGAAATTGCTTCAATGAAAGTTGCTCCTGTTTTACTCAACATTATCTCATAAGAAACTGAACTTTATTATATTATTTTTTTTATACTAATTTTTAATATTATATTAATTTAAAAATATATTAAAATATGTTATTATATATAGAAAATTATCGATACAATTATTACTATTATTTTAAAACTATCCATTATTAAATTTCAATGTCTTAAAAAATTATAAAAAACTCTTATTTTATTAATTTTTAATATTATATTAAAATATATTATTATATATAAAAAGTTATCAATACAATTATTACTATTATTTAACATTATCATTTATTTTTTACCTAATTAACGTTATTATAAATGTTATCACTATTGTTAATATATTATTGTTTAACACATTTGTACAAGATTAATGACGATTACATGATATTTCACTGCCGCTCAAAGAAAATATTTGTCCCACATCCAATCTGTTATGATAATTAGAAATATGAAAGTGAGATATTTTATTTTTGAGTCAATTCTCAAGAAAATCGTTCTTTGACCTATACAAATATAATTCCTCATTACAATTCTCTCACCTTTTTATTGTGAACATCTTAAATTAAATAATCGGTCTTTATTGGTTGTTTTTAATGTTAAGAGAAATAATAATCTTAAATATGTTTTGCATGCGTTAACCAGTGAATTTATCCTTTATTATCGAAATGGTTTTTATTGTTATGAGAAATAACAATCTTAAATATGTTTCGCATGTATCAACCAGTAAATTTATCCTTTATTATTGAAATCTTAGTCTTATTTATAGATTAACATTTTTTTTTAATGGTTATCCTACATGATACATCTAGAAAATCAATTATGATGTTATTTTTGGATATTTCATTTAACAAACTAAAAACTTATTGCATCATCCCATTGTCATGCAAGGTTTTAGGGAAAATAGTGGTGCCAAGATTTTGTTGCACATCTTAAATATTGATAGAGTTTAATATAAGTTATTAAGAATTTAAATATCAATTTCTTCCAAACTATTGCTAAGTATTTTAAATGATTTATTTAAATGAATTAATTTAAATAGCAATTTAGGATGTTTTCAAGCATTTTAATCTTGATGTTAAGGAAAATTGCATAAAAGACAAGGACAACTAAGTAAAGTTTGATCTATTTAAACAAACATTTGCTAGGATACAAGTATTTGATAATGATTATGTTGTACTGGTAAGAAGCAAGGCTCAAATGACATGGAACTTGAAAAATCTTAATGAAGTATATAGTTTAATTTTTTAGCACACGAGTATTTGATAATGATTATGTTGTACTTGTAAGAAGCAAGCCCTAGACGTCATGGAACTTGAAAAATCTTATTGAAGTATATAAGTACATAGTTCAATTTTTTAGTGTTGGAATTTAGTTAAATTGATTTTAAACAAGCTAATGTTGAAATTTTGTTAAAGTTTATTTTAAACAAGTGTTTCACAAAATGTTTTTGTTTATTAATTATAATAATTTCAATTGATTTTTAACATAATTATTGTTCACATATTCATTTATAAGGAATTGAGAAAATGGAGAAAAATAAAGATGATTGGGACACAATTATTTTTTTAAGAAGAGAGAAGGTCTTTATATTTTAGAGGGAAATATACATGTTGTTGCCTATGATAGATTAATCACGAGCCATAAAAATTGGCTGCTTTAGATAATCATTCTTAAATTATCAGTTGATGATACAAAAAATGTCTTTGTTTACAGTTGTGCCTTCAAAGACTCTAATTATTAAAACCAACAAAACCAGAAAGATTGAAACATATTGTATCCATTATTGTAACAAAAAAGTGAGAATAACAACCTACATCATGATGTCAAGAGCTTTAGTTATGGCGTCATCAATAATATCCCAATAACTAAAAATTCCAACTGACAATTGCAGAGCTTCCTTGGACAACTAGTCATCTTGCCCATTAAATTCTCTAAAAATGTGAGTAAAAGATAGCTCCTCTCAAAAAATTGTATGGATTCCTGGACGATTTGGAGAAGTGGGTTGAGACAAATGCTCTAAACAAAAATTTGATTGTTAGCCTACTTGATTACCAGTTGAGAATCACCAAAAATCTAAACCTTCCTAAAACATGAATAGGATGTAGTTATCAAAGGCACCAAACAAAGTTTCTCTTCTTAGTTGGTGAATGTGTTGACATCGTGGCCTTAGTAAAAATATATGGTTTTAATCACCATTATGTTATGATACACAATCTCCCTCCAATTCCTTAGCTCCCAAGAGGTTGAGTAAGAGATAAAAATGTTAAATGCAATACAAAATCGCCAAATAAGATATAAATACAAAATTCAAAGATCGAATATGATGTAGATGTAAGGTTGTGTTGTGCATGCAACCAAGGATATAAAAAAAATTTCAATGAAGAAAATATTTCTATTGCAAATATTTAATGACATTTTTATGTGATGGTTTTTCAATAATATAAATTCATTATTATGGACTAAATTCATCAGAACTCTTTTGTGCAGTCATTTGCTACATTTAATCAACTCAATAATGTAGCTTCAAAGAAAAAAATTCATGAAAAAATGCACCCCTAAGATTAGAGTCTACCTTGTAGATGTATCGACATGAATAAATTCATAGATATGAATTTAGAATGAAAAAAGGGGCTTTTCAATGATGTAAGGAAAGAAGAATTAGAAGGACATGCCCATATACTAAACTCTAGGAACCTAGTAATAACAATGAGTATACAAATCTAAGTTCATTTTTTCACATGCATTATTTTCAAAACTTTTTAACTTCAACTATTATTTATTTTTATTATCAATTGTATACCATTTCCCATTATTATTCATATTCCTATCATAATCAACACAATTTCCTAGAGAGATCTTCATACAATTTGGTTGTTGCATATAGATCCACTAACTTGGAAATTCAACCAGCATCAAGTTGTCAACCATTACAACATTCACCTACATGTCAAGAGGTTTTGGAGGAAGTAAGTTTGTTTTCATAGAACTTATTTTACAACAATGTGAACATATAAATTATTATACTCTACTCGGATGACAAGGTGAAATATATATACTCTATTTTTCAAATTTTCTTTTGTTATTGTTTATATGGATTTATTTATTTACTTTATATGTCATATCTTTATGGTGCATGTGTTGTTTTTGGAACCATTACCATCATTTCAAACTCCAAAAGTTGGTCAAAATATTGAGAAGAATGTAAACAAAATGGATCAAATGTTACAGTCATCTTCACATTCAATGTTGCAATGCAAGGTAACTATGTATGTATTTATAATTTTTATAATTATTAATTGATTTTTTACATTTATTTTTATTTGAGTTGCATACTTATATCTATTTATAATTTGTCCGCTTGGGATAGCTCAATTGGCAATGGCCGTGGAAATGAAGTCTCATTAAACCGAAAGTCGTGGCTTCAAATCTTGTGTTATCCCCCCGATCAAGGTGAGAAATTGGACATGATGAAGATGTAGTCCTACCAAGCTTACAAAAAAAATAAAAAATATATTTATAATTTAATTTTTAGAATAAATAATATGCATCTCCCAAAATCCCTTTTGCATACCATTGATAATGGGAATGTTACTCTTCTTTTTTTACAAATCCATCAAAAATCACATTGTCGTCAACCACTACAATTTTTGCCTCGACATCAAGGAAATTTAAGAGGTAAATTATCTTACCTATATCCTAGCTCATAATAGATCCAACATATAATTTATCATAATTTAAAACCACATTGCTTCTCCTTACATTATGTCTCTTCTGTTATTATGCATGGTCTTCATGTTTTCATTATATAGATATAAATTTTGAGATGTATTAATGATGTTGTAACATTTACAAAATACAAAAAGGGAAAACAATTTTTCTATGGCGAAAAGGACAAAAATCACATCAAAGGATTTGAAAGCACATGGGTTTAAGTTTCGCAAACAATACATAGAACATATATGCTAAACTATAGTGTTCTCACCAAACCCATTAGGTTTTGCACTTTATAGTCTAAACAATGCACCTAGTTGAAATAAGTTAACTCATAAAATTTATGGTTTTAGTTAATGTTTTGTTTAAATAGGAGTTTCTTACAAAGACACACAAAGCTTTAGTTCTAGAAGGAATGAGCTTTTACACAATTTCAATAAATGAACTCGGTTTTAGGTTTTAGATATCAATTCTTATGACACATAAAACACAAAAAATACTTTCACTTCTATAAAACCACTCTAATTTAAATATATAAACTATTGCAATGTAGCAATAATTTGGCATTGGATTAACATGAATATTATATAGTTTAGCATAAAAAATTATAAATATTTTGTTCATTATCAAAAAAGTTGATATGAACACATTAAGATTCATGCATTGGCAAACTAGCAAAACAAAAAATTGATAAAGAAACATATTTGTTAACATTCATCTTGTGGCAACTTCTAAGCAAGAATATTTCATATTTTTCTAAGATAAGTACAAAAAGGTATGCAAGAACTCATTCAAAAATATTTATACATCAATATGTCTTTTTTGACATCAAAAATATTTTACCACAATATGTCTTATACTATACATTATAACATTGTACATCATCAATTTTTGTTTTGCCTCTTCTTATTACGACCCATATAATTCAAAAGTTTTTCATCCATTTCTGCATTTTCATCTTCTAGTTGGGGCTATTTTGATGATGATTATAATTGCCTCCTTTGACACATTGTACCCTTGGTTGTGATGTTCTCACGGTGTCAAGGATGTTGTAAGGGAGCATCGCCTACAAAAAATATTAGTAATCAAATATCATTGAGCTATTTTTTTAATAATAAAAAATACCTTTGCAATGTAATTATTTACCTTGTGCATTAGTCGACATCATTGCAATGACTACCTCATGGTACTCTTTTGGTTAAGGATCCTCTTATAATGCATGCTCTGTCATTCAAACCACAAAATTTATAAGTAGACAATCATAAATGAATAAGTAAAAAAAAAGTACATACTTTATAAGTACGGGGTTATTAATTATATGATTAATACACAACCCTATTACCGTCGTGGGCCTCATCTTGTGGTTGAACCCCATTTTCATGGGGTTCCTCGAGAGCACCAAAATGTTCTGGTTGGTGCACACTATCAGAGGAATAAAGCTCAGTAGTCATGGGATCGTCTATATTTGTACTACTCCCCTACTAATTAAAGAAAAACAACACATTAGATTTATATCAAACATGATTGTATTTTATAATTAATGAAAGGTTAGTGTGGATTGATTTTTATTTACCTTCTCCTTCAAACTAGATCTTGGGGTTTGCCCCATGCTTTTTTGGCTTTCGAATATGCCTTAAATCTGAACTTGAAACCAATCTCAAAGTCTTCCTTCGTGGCTTTGGTTTTGAATACATCACCCTGCATTGTATAAGAGTATTGATTTTTTTAATTTTCTCTCGCAATTACCAAAATATTGGAAGGTAATATCTTAGATAATATTGTAAGAAGTTTTGGGTACTTACAATTCAGGCTTATAACATCAAATAGCCGCCCTAACCTAGTTTTTGCATCCCATGCTTCTCAATCCTTTCCTTGGTTTCCTTTGAAGTGTTAGGTAGCCTATGAAAAGTTTCAAGTATGTTATATACTACAATTTTATTCAAAACTAAAGAAAATTAAACATATTGAATTCAATATGTAATTTGTACCTTGCTTGACCGGGTGGCGCTTCCCTTCTTTTCTCAATTCCTTCTCGTTTGCATCTTCAACGAGGCCCTTCAATTCCATATCGAGAATCATGGAGGGCACTCATACTTGGGGTTTTCTATCATTTTTTTTCCTATAGTGGTCTCATAGATATTTTAATTGTTTTCCTATTGTTGTGGTGACCTTGGTTTTATTGAAGGTATCTACTCGAATAGATATTCAAGGTAGTCCATAAGCTCTTTTTAAGGTTGGAATTTTGGCAATTCCACCTTCCACGTATGGTGGGCCCAAAAATATCTAACGCTTTGTCATCCATTTTTGTATAAAACAAGTTGTTACCTACATGCAAAAATATACGATCATTATTTTGAAAATAATAATATCAATGACTTATGTTTTAGATAGAAAAATGGAAATGGTTAAAACATCAAAAAATACTAGGAATTTTTGGTTCTTTTAATTATTTCCTCATTCACCAAAAATGTGTAGTAAATTTTCCTCATGTTCTTAACACGTGATGCTCCAGGAAATGAACCCATAATGTCATCAGTACTAGGGTCACCTTTGTCACCACTTGATCCATATCCTGGTTGTGTTTTTGGCTCAAGGGTCATGTGTTCATTGGTCACTACCAATGGTGTGGACCCGGTGTCAGTACTAGGAGCATGACCACTTGAAGGTGGAGTAGTGAATAGTTTCCTCACAGATATATGTTGGGTATTATATTTGGCCAAATTATCATGTCGTGTCTCATCAATCCTACTAGTACCAACACTGAGTTGAGGATTAGTTGACTCTTGCGAGGGGGAAAGTTTCTCCAAATAAATCTATAAAAGAAAGAAAATACTTTTTTGATTAAAATAATGTAAAATTTAAACAACAAACTTTTAGAATAAAACTTATTACATTAAAAAAAAAAACTCACTTTAAAATATGGCTATTACCTTGTATGATTGAAAATCTGATTACCATCCCTATTTCGAATCAGCTCCATAATTTGTTTGTTCGTTTTCGTCACATACTTTATTATTATCACTTTAAGGTTGGGGGATGACCACAAGTATTCCTCATCAAGAACATCATCGTCATGGTGCTCGGACTAAATATTTGAACAAAAGAAATATTATTTCGATTATATAAACAAATAATGAAAATTTCACATTAAATGTAAAGTGAAATTTCTATTTGTTTACTTATGACTCTGCATGAGATTTTCCATGCAGATAAACCTACCACATAATAATATAATTAGAGTAGTAAAAATATTTTTAAAAAATGTTAAAGAATAGATATCAACATAAATATTTAATTTAGGGACATATAAACGCATACAAACATGATGAAAAAATCATATATACATAAAAGGAATGCACTGCATCAATGAAATCAACCTATTATCTAAAAATAATTTATGTAATAATTGAAGCATCCTTAGTACCTAACAAATTGAAGAATCTCTAAATAAGATAAAGTTTGAGCAAGGTACGTGTAACCACCCCTCCCACATTTACCCACTTTCATTGGCCTGTCGAGATAAACATGAGATAAGATTTACCATGAGATGATTCAACCTCCTAGATCACCTTGAGGAAATGGAGTCGTTAAAATAAACCTTACTAGCCTTCCTTGGGAGCTAAACAACCACTCTAGGTGCCTAGACCCTGAGCTAAACTACTTTTTCACTAACCTAGACTCCTAGTCGTGTGCATAATCCTACATCCATGCGATTGTAGGCCTCTAGTCGCATGCATAATCATGCAAGGCAGTGACTACAGTCCGAATTTCTCAGTTCTGAGCATGCAACTACGAAATATGTGCCACATTTTCATGGCTACACTCCATATCATTGTCCAGAACTTGATGAGACTTTCCAAAACAATGTATGACAAAAGGACAAAGCCTCAAACACAAAAATTAATCAAGGACTTGACCCAACTAGGCCTAACCATGACATTCATTCCGTCAAACACATGGTGAACATGAAATCTATAGGTTATGAATGCATATATGAACATAGAGATCTAAAACTTATATGAGAATCATAAAGAAGGTCTAATGGCCTCTCACAATAGTTGTAATAACATCTATTAGGTCATGCATTCAATAACCATTCATTTACCAATCAATTCATGTGAAGAGCCATAACTGGAATTCATCATAAAACCATGCTTATAACCAACATATAACTAGATTAATAAAAATGATAGAATATACATCAAAGCCACATCATAAAAAGTACATTTACTCATAAAATACAAGAGGAAATTAGCTCTTATTAATTTATGCAAAATCCAACCAAGTCAGGTACTTCCACGTACCACCCAACCATAGTTTGAGTTGAACCAAATCTTTCTTTCAGCCAATCACCCCCGTGCCATATTCCAAGCATGAATGTGGGATCTCATGGGATAAATCAATACATAAACAACCAAGGGAATCCATATTTAAACCACCTCCACCCTCACACTACCGTGAACTCACCTAAGTCGATCTTGATATCACAAAACCAAGCCAAGCTTGGATATCTCAATATTCCTTCACCATCCCTTGAGGAATTTTTCTATCTCCACCCACCTATTGAGGGCTTCCTGGAGAAAACCATCTTCACCCCCAACCCTTGGGATTTTCCTGAGACCACCTCACTTGGATCCAAAACCTTTTGGCAATCCAAAGCTCAACCCAGAATGAATCCCATCACACCATGGCTATCCAGAAATGGAAAAGTAAGGCTGAAACCAATGTCAAACCAAACAAAACACATGCCAATGACAACAAATGAATATAATACACACATGCATGTACCATGCATTCCAAACCCAGCTATGAAATCATACATGCAACATGTTACCTACAAGTATTACCATTGAGGCCGCTTGATCCAAATCTTCCTTGCTTGATCCTTGCTTTCCTTTACTTTCTTGTCTTTCATTTTCTTTCTTGCTTGCTTTCTACTCTTGGCACTCTTCTCCTCTCTGAAGCCAATTCCAAAAATAAACTGACAAAAGTTGTGAATTGATCCTCAAAAACCTTTTTATTATTGATGCCTCCAATTTCTTTATTTTCCTTTATTTTTCTTCAATTTCTTCCTCACATGCAACCTACGACCTTTCATCTCCCTTTTGTCCCATTTTCCTTTATTTTCAAAAATAAAACGCTAATAATTCCTCTTTTCCTTTTCAAAGCCTTGCCAATGCCTTTTCCAAATTCCTTAGCTATGATAAACAACAAGTGATTTCCCACTAGGATGTTTTTCCCAACATTCATCTTGGAATACATGTCCCATGGTCTTGGTCTTATTTTGTCTTTATTAACTTTATTACATGAATTTTTAGCTTAGGGCTATTACAAACCCCTCCCTCTTAGGGGAACACCGTCCTTGGTGTTCAATGACACCTATGACCAGCAAGACCGCTGAAAACCAAAACATATTGTCCATGGAGTTTTATAACTTAGCTCGATGCAGTATTTATAATAATGAACAACATGCTCAAAATCAAAACCATCATGACAACATGACAAGCATACTGCTTATTGGAGCTTTATAACACAACTCATTGCGGTATTTACAATAATAACCAGATACATATACCAAAACTCCTTTGTCTCAACCGGAAAATAATAAAGAATATATAGCTCACATTTGATCATCAATCTCCCATGTAGCTTCATCAAGCCCAAAGTGCTTCCACTACACTTTAACTTGTTCGATTGCTTGGTTTTGGAGCATGAGTTGTTTATGTTGCAATATGCGTTGGGGTTCCGATTGGAATTCTCCTTTTGTCTCAACCTGCAATACAAACCAATCACTCACATGATCAACATCTTTTACATATATTTTAAGCAATGAAACATGGAAAACATCATGGAATTTCACCGTCAGAGGAAGTGCAAGTCTGTAGGCCACCGATCTAATCCATTCAAGTATCTTGAAAGGCGCGCAATACCGAGGTGCCAACTTTTCACATTACCCAATCCTTAAGGAGCTCCTCTCGGGCTTGATGCACAAGGACACATGCTCCCCAACCTGAAACACCTTAAACACCCTATGTTGATCTTCATAACTCTTCTATCTATCGTGTGTTGCCTTTAGATTATCTAGTCCAATCAGTACCTTGTTCATTGGATCACTCCCTACCCATAGAGTGCCTCAAAAGGACTCATCCTCAATAACTCTTGATACCCATTGTTGTAGTAAAACTCAACCAGTGGAAGATACTCCTCCCACCTCTTTTGCTAGTGCATAAAATACATCCTCAACATGTCCTCAAGAATCTTGTTGACCCTCTTTTTATGTCTATCTGTCCGCAGATGATAAGTTGTACTGAAGGCCAACTTTGTACCCAAACCTACAATCAACCTATTCCAAAACTTGGAAGTGAAATTGTCATCTCTATCTTATATGACCTTCTTAGGAATACCACTATCTCCCTGATGAAGATATGTGCTACCTTGTTGGTTGAATAAGTAGTCTTCACTGGAATGAAGTGAGATATCTTGCTAAACCTTTCAACCTCAACCATGATGGAATCATGCTGCTTCAATGTCCTCAAGAAACATGTAATGAAGTCAATGGAAATAATCTCCAATTTCAATTCTAGAATTGGAATAGGCTATAACAAACCAGCTGGGTGCTTAGACTCAGCTTTTGGCTACTGACAGTCTAGACATCTAGCAAAAAAATCTGCCACTTCCTTCTTTAAATTTAACCAATAGTAGAATTTTTTCACAGTTCTCAATGTCTTCTAATATCCAGGGTTACCTGAATATGAATTCACATGAAATTCCCTCAAGATAATCTTATTGAGCTCACTTTCATCTGGCACATAAATCATGTCCCTAAATCTCACCAAGCCATTTTCCATGAGATTATAATCCACATCCTATTCACCTGTACCATGTGCTTAAGTTGTTGATACCTATCATCCTGTTGTCCTACCTGTAAGATTCAATCCCTAAATTTGTCCCATAAGAGCTCACAGTTGCAACATGGTTTACTTGTACTCTCCTACTGAAATCATCTGCAACCATGTTCACCTTTCCTTTTTTTGAAAAGTGTAACTAGGTTCAGTCTTCATAATGACATGTGTAATCGTGATTTTACGTAATTGATGTAAAGAAGAAAAAGAAAATTATTTTTGTAATGCTTGAATCATGGGTTTCATGATCAAGGAATTTTATTTTTAGAATCTCACATTGTGACCTATTAGGTTGGGTCATTAAGTCATAAAGTCTAGTAAAGTCAATGTCAAGCATTGAAGCCCGATTTGGGCATGTAATTCATTGTAAAAAAAAAATTGTTAACCCTCCAAGACTATGTCACAAGCTCCCCTTGAAGTCGGCCTAAGGAGGATTCTAGTAGGACATGTCAGCCTAGGCACCAGTTCAAGTTAGCTTATTTTGATGGTAAAAACACTATATATAGGGCATATTGGCCTCCATTTGAGGACACAATTCAGACAAGCAAGAAGAAGAGAAATAGAAGTGAAAAAATCTCAATAAGAATCCCATCATCAAGCAAAGTAAGGAGGATCAACACTGAATTTTTTTCTAATCTTTTTTGGGTTAGTACACTCCACACGTGTGAGCATCTAGTGTTGTCTACTGTAGCAAGGACCAAGATACCACAGTCATATTGAGAGGGAAGATTTTGGGAGAAAACAAGGTGATTCTCAAGCTGAGTTAAAGGAGAAAGAGTCTCCATCTAGAGTGAAGGGAATCAAGGTGTTACTCTCTCTCATATGCTACAGCAAGGGTTTTTGAAGTAGGGCCGAAAATCATAGATCTAAATCAAGGGACCAAAATCCAAAGGATAACTAAAATCGTGAAAGAAGAAGGAAGTTTGACCATCATTGACTCAACGAAGAAATCAAACTAAGAAGGCTTGTGACTTGGTCTTGGAGAGGTTGTTGTGTCAAGGGTCTTGGTCTTGTTATTCGTCAATTGAAGTCTCCATAAGAACAAGAATTCGTTTTGGTTTTCCTCTCAAGTTGGAGAGGTTTTGGCCCTGGTTGTTCGTCTACATTCTCTGTCTCTTATCTCTTTATTACTTATGCTTTGATAGTTATTTGATGAATAAAACACTATAATAATCTAACCAAGAGAAGAACCTAATCTAAATAAGTAAAAATAACTCACAAGCAGTTATCATTTCAAGAGAAATCTCCTAATTCTAGTGCCTTAGATTTCTCAACACCTTTAATGTATTTTATCTCAAATTCAAACTCATTAAGGGTATCCAACCATCTATCTTTCCTGACATTCAAATTCGATTGCTCAAAAAAGTACCTCAGCCACTATGATCGCTCATCAACACAAACCTCCTGCCAAGAAGATAGTGCCTCCACATCTTCAATGTGTGAATAATAGTTGCCAACTGAAGGTCATGAGTCACATAGTTTTGTTCGTGCTCATTCAGTTTCTTTGAATCATAGAATACCACTTGTCCCTTTTTCATCATAACTCCACCAATTCCTCTCTTTCAAGCATCTATACACACTACAAACTTATTATCCGGATCTACAATCTTGAGAACTATTTGTCAAAAACTATTTCAACTGCTCAAAACTAGCTACACACTCCTTTGTCCATTAAAAATCATTTCCTTTCCTCTGCAAGGATGTAACAGGATAGGAAATCCATGAGAATGTTCTGATGAACCTCTTGTACTAACCTGCTAACCCCATGGATGATCTAACTTCATCAATATTTCTAGGAGTTTCCCATTCCATGATATCTTTTATCTTTTTGAGATCCACTGCTATGCCTTCCTTGGAAACAACATGCCCCAAGTCATGTACCTCTATCTGAAAGAAGTTTCATTTACTAAGCTTAGCATACAACTAATGCTATCTTAGAAATATTAATTCTATTGTTAAGTGTTCGGCATGTCCTTCCTTATTCTTAGAATATATCAATACATCATCAATGAATACAATCACAAACTTGTCCAGATAAGGACACAACACAATATTCAGCAAGCACATGAAAGTAGTTGGAGCATTAGTCAAACCAAAAGGAATCACAACAAACTCATAATGCCCATACCTAGTCTGAAAAGAAATCTTGTAGATATCCTCTTCTTTGATACGCACCTGTTGGTATCCTAATCTAAATTAAATCTTTGAGAACATTGTTTCTCCCTCCAACTGGTCAAACAAGTCATCGATCCTCGGCAACAGATACATGTTCTTGATCATCACCTTATTCAATTTCATGTAATCAATGCACAATCTGAGAATACCATCCTTCTTCTTCACGAACAATACCAGTGCACCCCAAGGTGATACACTTGGCATAATTAATCCCTTATCAAGTGTTTCCTTCAACTGCAACTTCAATTCCACTAACTTTGGTGTGCTCATCCTGTAACGTGCCTTTGATGCTAGTGTTGCTCCTAGTACCAACTCAATAGAAAATTCCACTTCCCTGTGGGGAGGAAACTTTGTAACCTTTGCTGGAAATACATATTGAATTACTACAAGACAAGATACATCTTGAAGACTTACACATCCTCAACATCTTTACCCTTGTCACTAGAAATATGAACTGCAAATAGTACACACCCCTTCTTGCAACTACACTTAGCCTGCATAGTTGTAACCATCCTAACCAATGTAGGCTTCTTATTTCCCTACAAGGTTCTCTTTTTACCATTATCATCCAGGAACTCGATAGCCTTGTCATAACAATCTACTTTGGTCATGTGAATATAAATTCAATCCATGCACAAAATCATACTATATGATCCTAATGGAAGCACATTTAGATGTGTAGATGTAGGCATACCATGCAGCCCTAATGCACAAGATCTTACCCAATGATGAATTCTATTCTTAGTACCTGTAGCCAATTGCACCAACCAAGACTCTACATGCACTTCTTTTCTCAAACCACACTTATCCACCAGGTCAAGATTAAGATAACTATAATTTGATCCAGGGTCAATCAAAATAGAAACAACTCGATCACAAAGCTTACCTTCCATCTCAATAATGGATGCCTGGTGATATGTATGCTTGTTGTCCATGGCTGCATAAATTCGAGGAATGTTATTTCCAACATCCCCAACTATCTACACCTCCTTAGCACTGTATATCGTAGGCCTGCCACCCTAGTACAATGGATAATCCTTTTTACGATGATATTTTCCACAAATCCAACACTACAACAGTCCCCTACCATCATCTCTATTTTGCTGCTTTCCAAGTTGAAACCCATGTCCCTTCTCAATTGCATTAAAATTCTTGTAAGGAGCAACATTTTCTTTCTCATCCACATCCTGAGGTATTCCCCACTTCGGTGGCCACTTCCCTTTAGCCTTCTTATTCCCCTTCAATTCACGTTTAGGCTTATCTTTAAGCTTTGATTACTCATAACAATGCTTAAGTTTCCTGATGTCTTCGTCCAGCAACTGAGGCTCATCAAAATCAATCTAGTTTCTATATGTTGTTGGCAACCCACTGATGAACATTTGAATCTTTGCTTTCTCATCCTTGAGGTAAGGCACATACCTCAATAGCTCCAGGAACCTGCTAGTATACTCATCATCTATCATAGAACCCATCTGCAACTCATAAAACTCATTAGTTATGTCATCATAATACCTTTCAGATAGGTACTTCTTCTTGAAGAGTCTCTCAAACTCATCCCAAATAAAATCTTCTTCTTGAACGCCTCTAACATTCTTCACAGATTCCCACCAGATATTTGATTTCCATTTAATACTAAAGGTAGTTATTGCGACATTCATTTTCTCTGAATAGTTATGAAATCTGAATAATTTCTTCATCCCAAGCAACCATGCCTCTGCATCTTCTTACTTCTTCATCTCTCCATCAAATGTAGGAGGCTTGACTTTCTTGAACTCCTCTAAAAAATACTCACTCCTCCTATAAGGATGATGGCGATGATGATGTCTCCTGGATGAGGAACTAGAATTAAACCCATACATACAAGTATTCATGTAAAGTGTACCCAACGATCTGCCACCTTTGATTGTGTCCCCTCTATCTAACATTTATCCTAACCGTGTTCTACTACCATATGCCCCATTAGTCTTATCTTCTTGTTCTTGACTAATCCTCAATTGTCCATGTCTCTGCAAGCTTAACAAAATATGAAGGATCACTACATTCACCTCTGACTTCTTTTCCTAAGCCTTTGCAACTCTTTCCTGAGCCTCAAACAACCTGTCATTGTCAACCTTGCAGCTTCTGATCTCTACCCTCAAACTTCTTAATGTGTCTACTATATCAGGAGAGTACTCATCTCCTTGTTGCCCAACTAATCTGTAGGCAGAGTCACATGAACTATAGTCCACCATTTTTCTTGTCATATTTGATTATCTTCTTCCTACAAGCATGCCATGTCAGATAAACCAAATAGATACCATAATCAAAATCATACCTCAATGACGTTTAGGGGAGGTTATCTCATCTACAAAATTAGTCCAAATTAGCATGATACATGTATAATCATAATCATATCAACATGTCAACATCATGCATGACAATACCAACTACATACCATGACCTCATGCATGACAACCATAACCATGACAATGCATTCATAACAACATACATCTATCCAAATGAGTTAAATGTGCTAGTCATAACCATATATAGTACAATTATTTGAACCATGCTCTGATACCAATCTTTAACCACCCCTCCCACATTTACCTACTTTCACTGGCCTGCCCTTGCCAAAGTAAACATGAGTTGAAGGCTACTAAGACATGACTCAACTTCCTAGATCACCTTAAGGAAATGGAGTTGACAAAAGAAACCTCATTGGCCAACCTAAGGAGCTACAGGACCCCCAGGAGCTAAACAACCACTCCAGGTGCCCAAACCCTTAGCTAGACTACTTTTTCACTGACCAAGACTGTTGGTCGCATGAACAATCTTGCATCCATGAGACCGTAGGCCTCCAGTCATATGCATAAGCCTGCAAGGTAGCGACTACAATTCCTATTTCTTAGTTCTAAGCCTACAACCATGAGATTTGAGCCACCTTTTCAGGGATAGACTCCAGATCACTGCCCAGAACTTGATGAGATTTTCCAAAATAATAAATAACACAAGGAAAAAGCCTCTAACACAAAACTTAATCAAGGAATCAACCTATCTAGGCCTAACCATGACAGTCATTTCCTCAAACACATTGTGAACATGAAATCAACAGGTCATGAATGCATATCTAAACATAGAGATATTAAACTTATCTTAGAATCATCAAGAAGGTCTAATGTCCTCTCAAAATAGTTGCAATAACATCTATTAGGTCATGCATTCAATAAGCATTCATTTACCAATCAATTCATGTTAAGATTCATAACTATAATATGTCATAAAACCATGCTTATAACCAGCATATAACTAGATTAATAACAATGATAGAACATCCATCCAAACCACGTCATAACAAGTACATTTACTCATAAAATACAAGAGGAAATTAGCTCTTATTAATGTATACAAATTCCAATTAAGTTAGGGTTTTCCACGTACCACCTTACCATAGATTAGGCTGAGCCAAATCTCTCTTTCAGCCAATCACCCATGTGCCATATTTCAAGTGTTTGATATTAATGAAATGAAGTGTTATCTATGCTACACCATTGTATTTATGGTTATATCTATAATTTGTTTCATTCATTTTTAAGATTTAATCAGTGGTATCAGAGCAGTCTGCTCTTTATCTCTTTTTCTTTGCATGTCCCCAATGAAGTCAGGATATAAGGATTTAGGGCTCGAACTGGTCGAACCTTTACAAGACCAGCTTCACAAATCTCGATGGCCTCCCATGGGGAAAGAGAAAAAATATGAGGGGGCAGGAGATCCTTTCAAAATATTGCTCGAAGAAGCCCTCAAGTGACATAGGAACGTGATGATGGAAAACTTTGTCCAAATACTTTAGCAGCTACCAAAAGTCGACACATCTCCTTCTAGCAGAAACTCTGGAAGTGCCACACCCTTTAAGGTACAAGTTAACTTTGACATCCCCATATTTAAAGGTCAAATAGATGCAGATGCCATAGATAAATGGTTAAATCTGCTATAAGGCTATTTTATGTTCATGATTTTTCCAGCCGGGAAAATATTACTTTTTCACTTCTCAACGCCACCCCCACCTCAAGTACTAGTGGGAAACCTATTGTGAGAAGAAGGACGAAAGTACACCCTCGCTATTTTCAACCGCACCCTCTTGGAATTCGTTCTAGGATGCCATCAAGGAGAATTACTATCCTCTCGAGATCTATGAGGATAAATACATAAAATGGACCACGTTGCAGCAGGGAAGGGACCAAGATGTGCCATAGTTTACCAATGTTTTTCATACTCTTCACACGAATTTGGGTATCAACGATTATGAGCGACATTTGGCACTCAAGCACCACGACTGTCTACATAGGTACATCTAGGACGAGATGGAGCTCATAGACATCTCCTCGCTTGGCAAGGCGTATCGATACACTGTCAAGATTAAGCATAAGTTTAAACAAAAGAAGCGAGACTTTCGATTTGTGAATCTAAAACAAGGGAAAGACACCTCCAAACCATAGATCAAAGGAAAAAGCTAAGGCGGGGTGACCCAGTACAACCTACCGAATCCAAAAGAAAAGAACAACACAATGAAGACAAAGAAGGACACACGAAAATGGTGTGAGTTCCATAAGAGCTCCACTCACAACACAAGTGAGTGTCAATCCAAGTAGTCATTGGTGGCCAAGCTGAAAGCTTCCTAATCAGATGCATGTTTTGATCCTAAGTCAGAACTCAACAAGGGGAATGAAAAAGGGAAGAATATCATTGACACGGAGTCCATTTCCACCGTGGCCACCACCGAGATCCAGAAGAATGAGCCTAAAGATCCATAGGAATGGGAACACATCTTCCACTCACAGATGTGGGTGAAGGGTTCTCCGCTACATTTCATTGTCAACAACATGATCCAAAAGAACCTCATTTCAGCAGAGGTTGTCAAGCGGATGGGCCTACCAACTACAACACATCTGTAGTCATACATCATCAGATGGCTTCACCAAGGATGAGATCTCCACGTTAGCCAACAGTGTTTCCTTCCCTACAACATCAAGCCCTTCATAGATGAGGTATTGTGTGATGTTTCTCCTCTTGAATTTTGAGATGTATTATTATGAAAACCATACTTATGGAAGCGACATGTTGTATATGAGTCGAGACCTCACTCTATGATTATTACTTTGGGCAATAAATTGTACAGGATACCGGAGGTGGCCCCACCTACTGCCATCTCTTTGATCTTGACAAAGCAATGCAGTAAGATCATTTCATAGACCAAGAAATTTGTTTTCCTTATGATTCACCCTCAGGGAAAAAACAAGATTATGGCCACACTTCCAAACAAGGCTCCTCCGCACAACAACAGTCGATGGACAAGCTCGTGGAGGAGTACATGGACATTTTCACCTCACCTAAGGGGGTACTTATGCACTGTCAGGTCAAGCACTCCATCGATTTGACCCTGGATGCACTGCTACCCAGTGGACAGATCTACCAATGCTCTATTATGGAGAATGATGAGATCAAGAAGTCTAGTCAGGACATGCTAGAGAAAAGGGCACATCATACCAAGCTCATCACCTTGTGGGAGCCCGATTGTCTTGGTACAGAAGAATGATGAGACCTGGAGACTTTGTATTGACTATCGAGTGCTGAACAAGATCATTGTCCGGAATAGGTACCCAATCCCACAGATTGATGACCTTATGGACCAGCTCAATGGGGCCAAATATTTTAGTAAGATTGACATAAAATCCATATATCACAAGGTCCCTATCGAACCTCTGATTTGTGGAAGACTGCCTTCAAATCTAAGGATGTCCTTTTTGAATGGTTGGTCATGCCTTTTGGGTTGATGAATGCCCCCACAACATTCATGAGATTGACGCACAACATCTTGTGACTCTTCACCAATGCATTCGTGTTGGTTTATTTAGATGACATCTTGATCTTCAGCCAGAATTGGGAAGAGCACCTCCATCATATTCGACAGGTACTCCAAACCCTGCAACAACACAATTTGTGTGCCAATTTGGAGAAATGAACTTTTTGCATGACCCAAATTCAATATCTAGGATACATCATTGATGAACATGGTGTACATGTGGACCCAGCCAAGATACAAGTCATTCAAGACTGGCTAGCCCCAACCACTCTAACAGAGCTCTGCATCTTTCTGGGTCTTGCCAATTTCTACCACAGGTTCATGTTGGGGTTCTCTCATATCACTTGGCCTTTAAGTCAAGTCACAAAGGGTGGAGCGAAAGAAAATTTCTTTTGGTCTGAAATCCAATAGAAGGTGTTTGTCAAGTTGAAGCATCACCCCTACTCTGCACCAGTTCTCACATTACTAGACCTACAACAACCATTTGAGATTGAGACAGATGCCTTTGACTATGCTATTGGTGCAGTTCTTACTCAATAGGGGCATCCAGTGGCTTACCACAGTGAGACACTTTCAGAAATAGTTTGAAAGTATCCCACCTATGACAAAGAAATTTATTCCATTGTCCAGACCTACCGTCAATGGAATCATTACATTCTGTGGAAGGAAACAATCATTCTCATAAACCATCGACCCCTGCAGTTCATACAGACACAAGGGAAGTTTCATAATGATCGCCATCAGAAATGGTCCACATACCTGAAACAATCACATTGGAACATTAATTACAAGGGAAGCACCAATAATGTTGTAGACTGCCTTAGCCAACCACCAGTCATGGCTTTGATCACTATGCTCGACTCCTGTCGGCACGAGACTTCAGGGTGGCCGCATCTTTATAAGTGTGATCCAGAATTTGGCAGCACATACCAGACACTCCTAGAAGTTAAGAAAGTTGCAAATTTTCACCTCCAGGATGCACTGTTATGCCACCTGGGACACATATTTTTTCCTTCAAGCAAGCATGCCAAGATAATTTGGGAGGTGCACTACAGTCGGGTCGATGGACATTTTGGAGTAGAGAAGATAGTGGCAGTATTGCAAAAGTATTTTTAATGGTCGAACCTTCATCACGATGCTGGGAAGTACATTAGATCATTCATTGATCATGCCATTTCCAAACCATCCATCAAGAATCAAGGCCTATATACACCTCTTCCTACTCCTAGTCAATCTTGGGAATCCATCTCCATGGATTACATGTCGGTCCTTCCTTCTACTAAGCATGGCAACAACTATGTTTTCGTGGTCGTCGACATATTCTCTAAGATGGCCATTATGGCGGCCTGCAAGAAGAGTATCACAACAAAGGCCACTGCTAAGCTCTTATTTGAGCGAGTGTGGGTACACTTTGGGATTCCACAGTCCATTATCTCATATCGATACAACAGATTCCTAAGTGCATTTGGTTCAAGTCTTCAGTTGATGTTCGATAGCAAACTTACTAAGTCCACAGATTTCCACCCCCAAACTGATGATGAAACAGAGGTCATCAATAGGATGATTGTACACATTCTGCACGGGCACAACTCGAAGTATCCAAGCACCATGGATGAAAGCCTCCCCTATGTCCAACACAGCTACAACAGATCTCTCCATAGCTCAACGGGCCACAACCCCTTTCAGGTAGGGCTGGGATTTCAACCATTATTTCCCATTGATGTTGCCATACCATTTGCAGCTACTCAGGAAGATTCGACTCACGTCCAGTCTAAAGCTGACAGGGCTAACAACTTCATTGAGTGCATTCAACACATCCACTAGTAGGTCCATGATATATTAGACAGATCCAATGCTAAGTACAAGAAGTGTCATGATCAACATCGGGTGTCGCACAAGTTCCAGGTGGGCGAAAAAGTTTGGCTACATTTGTAGAAGGAGTGCCTCGTTAGACCCCACCGAAAGGTTATCCTGCTCCAATATGGGCCATACACCATCACCAAGGTTGTAGGGGATAATTCCTTCGAGCTCAGCATTCCATTGTTCCTTGATCTGCACCTAGTGTTCAATGTATACCGCCTTCGGCCATACTTTCCACCATTGCTAGACACATCCGACATTGTAGAACAACTCACTCGAACAAGGTTAAACCCAGACTACACGGAACATGCCACAATTGATCAGATCATAAACATGCATATCAATAACACTAACCAACAGAGGATCCAACTATATCAAGTTGTCAAAGTAGGCCAACTCCTTGACTGGGGCAAGTGGTTCACCAGGGACAAGGATCAACAAAAATTTCCTCACCTCATGGAGGCTCTACACACAATGGGGACCATTGATTCCTAAGGAGGGAGGACTTATCCAGGTGGATATTGGTGGTCACCCACCTATTCCATCTAGACCTGTAGTTGGTTTCATCTGTTTCCTTCTTCATTGCAGCATTTACTATTTTTAGTAGTTTTTTGGGTCCTTAAATTTTGGAGCAGTTTTGACCCCATAAATGGCATTGTTTTGAGGTTCACAACAAGCCCATAACCATCCATAGGTAGGGTTCTGCCACAAATGTTGTAGTACTCAGAGATATCTTTCCAAAAAGGTATTGTACGCGCCAAACTGAGATAATATGACCAAGTTACGACCTCGGGAAGTTGGTTGCCCAACTAACCCCAACGGGGCCCACAAACTCTTGGTGTTCCATCTCCTAGGGTTAGGGTTTTGGTTGTTTATGGTTTTCCCTTGTTGCTCAATAATAAATATACCCTTGATCCTCATTATAACGCAATTCATGGGCATGTGTTGGGTTGTGTTATATTCTTTCCACGACTAACCTACATAGTGAACCGGGGGGTTAGAGGGGGGGCGGAGCCCCCCCTTCGTTGCGTCGATTGCGTAGCGGGGGGGTCACATGGGGGGCGGGTAGCCCCCCTCTACGGGGTCCAGGGTAGTGCCCCGGGAAATTTTTTTTTGGACCCTATATTAGGTTGGGCGAACCTACCTATGGTTTTCGGTCCATGGTTTTGGACGCGATGGTTTTTGGTCCATGGTATTGGATGCTTCGACATGTATAAATATGTATTGTAACATTGAAAGGAATATAATGAAAAATCAAGCTGGTAGTCCCGGTTTTGGGATCTAGGGGAAAATCTCTGTGTATATAGGTTTTATGTGTTATGCTCTCGCATTGTTTATTTTTCTGTGATTTAGAATTCGTATGCAGGTAATTTCTGTACGGGGTTAAAACCTACATTTGGTATCAGAGCTGTTTTGGCTTCAAGGGGACACCTTTGTTGCTGAGGGGTTTCGCTCGGGCCTGTGGTAGACCTTGTTCAGTGGGAGATCTGCGAGATCGATTCTGGTGGTGAAAGAAGATGGCGAGCAGCGGAAAGATAGAGATCGAGAAGTTCAATGGTCAGAGTTTTGAGTTGTGGAAACTCAAGATGGAGGATCTATTGGTGGATAAAGATCAGTGGATCGCGGTAGATCCAGGTACTAAACCAACGGGAGTGACTGATGAAGAATGGAAGAAGTTGGATCGAAAGGCAAAGAGCACAACACGATTGTGTGTCTCAGATTCAGTATTGCTGAATGTGTCAAGGGAAGCTACGACGAAGGCTTTGTGGGACAAGTTAGGGACTTTGTACCAATCTAAGTCTCTGGTGAATAAACTGTTCCTGCGGAAAAAGTTGTATAACCCGAGGATGAAAGATGGAGACTCGGTGACAGAGCATCTGAACGCATTTAATACTGTGGTAAGTCAGTTAGCGTCTGTTGATATTAAAATTTCAGATGAAGATAAGTGCATCAGTTGTTGTGTTCTCTACTAGATTCGTGGGATAGTCTGGTTATTGCAATAGGTAGCAATGCAATTGCTTTGCAGTTTGATGAAATAGTCTCAGCCTTGCTAATGGAGGAGATGAGACAGAAAAATATGGAGAGCCAGAATGGTGATGCCTTGTCTGTACGAGGACGGTCCCAGAATAGAAACAAAAATAAGTCATCGAGTGGGAGATCTAAATCTAGAGGGAGATCTAAATCTCCATGAAAAACTGTAAAGGTGGTGTGCTGGAAATGCGGAAAGGAAGGGCACTTCAAAAGGGACTGTAAATCTAAAGCTCCTGATAAAGGAAAGGGATCTGATGATGCTCCTTCTGCAGAGGCGAAAACCACCTCAGATGAAGGTGGGGATGTGTACTTGGCTTCTTCAAGTACACATGTAGATCATGAGGCATGGTTGATTGACTCAGGTGCATCCTTTCACTTCACTCCCCATAGAGAGTGGTTCTGCGAGTATGAGAAATACGATGGTGGTGATGTCTTCTTAGGAGACGATAGGAAGGCTAGAATCATTGGTCGCGGAAAAGTAAAGTTGAAGTTGCAAGGTGGAAGGGTTAGAACACTTCCGGGTGTTCTGCATATTCCTGCATTGGCCAGAAATCTGATTTCTGTAAGCAAGTTGGATGATGCAGGTGTAAAAACAGTGTTCGAGAAGGATACCTGCAAGATGGTTCGGGGAGCACTGGTATTGATACGGGGAGCTCGGACTGGAACTCTGTACAAGCTGCAAGGTAGCACTGTTGTTGATGGGTGCAACAGTTCTGTGGTTCCTGAAAGTGGAGCTGAAAATCTAGTGGTCTCTAGAGAGAAGACCATGTTGTGGCATCAAAGGCTTGGACATATTGGAGAGAAGGGCCTTCGAATACTTCATGGTAAAGGTATGGTAGAAGGTATGAGTAATCGCTCTCTGGATTTTGATTTCTATGAAAATTGTGTATATGGGAAGCAGAATCGGGTGAGTTTCCCCTCTGGTGCTAAGAGGGCGAAATAGATATTAGAGCTTGTGCACAGTGATGTGTTTGGACCTGTGAAGGTTCCATCACTGGGTAAGTTTGTGTACTATGTATCATTTATAGATGACTTCTCAAGGAATACATGGATATATTTCCTTAAGAAGAAATCTGAAGTCTTTGACAGGTTTAAAGAATTTAAGGCTCTGGTGGAAAATCAGAAAGAGAAGAAGATAAAGGTGCTGAGGACAGATAATGGTGGAGAGTTTTGCAGCAAGGAATTTGAAGAATTCTGTAAGAAGTGTGGCATAGCACAGCAGAAGACTACTCCATACACACCTCATCAGTCGCAGAAAGAATGAAAAAGACGTTGATGGAAAGGGCAAGAAGCATGCTCAGTGGTGCCGGGTTAGGACAGGAATTTTGGGCAGAGGCGATGGATACTGCATGTTACTTGGTCAACAGGTCACCTTCATCAACGTTGGAGGATAAGACTCCACAAGAAGTATGGACTGGTAAGAAACCCTCTCTTTCACATCTGAGGGTATTTGGATGTGATGCATATGTACATGTTCCAAAGGAGAAACGAACCAAGTTGGATAGTAAATCTGAAAAGTGCATCTTTATTGGGTATAAGGATGGTTTAAAGGGTTATAAGCTTTGGAACCCAGTCACATGGAAGGTTGTGTACAGCCGAGATGTGGTGTTCAGAAAGGTAAAAGATGTTATTAAACATGAAGTCCAACCAAAGGAACCTGAGAAGATAGAGTTTGAGCTAAAGGAGGAAGAATCAGACTCTACAATAGAGGAGGAATCAGAAGATGAAGAGCCACAAACTCCGGCTTTGAGAAGATCAATTCGAGAAAGAAGGCAACCAGAAAGGTATAGTCCATCTGCTTTCTGTTCAAATTTTGCTTTGTCTGTTACTTATGATGATCCTAGAATTGTGAAGGAAGCAGTGGATTCAGAGGATGGAAAACTCTGGAAAGAAGCCATGGTTGATGAAATGACATCTTTGCACAAAAATGAGGCTTGGGATCTGGTGGAGTTGCCGGCTGGAAGGAAACCCATTGGCAGCAAATGGGTGTTCAAAAAGAAGACAAATGCAGAAGGGAAGGTGGAGAAATACAAAGCTCGGTTGGTAGCAAAAGGTTATTCCCAGGTGCCGGGAATTGATTTTGGTGATATTTTTTCTCCTGTTGCCAAGGTAACTTCTATTAGGTTACTTTTATCTATTGCTGCTGCTTTTGATTTTGAGGTAGAACAGATGGATGTGAAGACAACATTTCTTCATGGGGATTTGGAAGAGGAGATCTACATGAAGCAACCTAAAGGCTTTGCGGTGAAGGGTAAGAAAGAACTGGTATGCAAGTTAAAGAATTGTCTGTATGGGTTAAAACAGTCACCAAGGATGTGGTATCAAAAATTTGATACATTTATACGGGGACTTGGCTTCACCAGAAGCAAAGCAGATCACTGTGTGTATTTTAAATTAATTGGTGACCGTGTTATTTATCTGGTCTTGTATGTGGATGATATGTTGTTGGTTGGAAATGACAAAGAAATTATCCAGGATTTGAAGACCCAATTGTCCTCCAAATTCGACATGAAAGATCTTGGTGCTGCAAACTATATTTTGGGCATGGAAATTAAAAGAGATCAGGCAAAGAGGAAGCTCTGCTTAAACCAGAGGAAGTATGTCGAGACAATACTGCAGAGGTTTAATATGCAGGATAGTAAATCGGTGAAGGTTCCTATTCCTATAGGTGTGAGGTTATCTACTGAACAGTGTCCCAAGACACAAGAAGAGGAAGAGGACATGTCCCGTGTTCAATATGTGAGTGTAGTTGGTAGCCTGATGTATGCAATGGTCTGTACTAGACCAGACATTGCACATGCAGTGGGAGTATTGAGCAGGTTTATTTCAAAACCAGGGAAGGAGCACTGGATAACAATGAAGCGGGTTTTCAGGTATTTGCGTGGCACTAGTGATTATGGTTTGTGCTACCAAGGAAGACCAGGATTGGACAGAGTGTTGGATATTCGTGGCTTTGTTGATGCAGACTGGGCTGGAGATTTGGATTAGAGAAGATCTACAAGTGGGTATGTGTTTAACCTATTTGGAGGTGCAGTCAGTTGGATGAGTAAGAAACAATCTGTAGTGGCACTATCAACTACAGAGGCAAAATACATGGCAGCCACTCATGCAAGCAACGAAGCAGTTTGGTTGCAGAGATTGTGTTCAAGTATGGGGTTAGTACAAGGAGATATAAGAATAGAATGTAATAGCCAAAGTGCAATTTTCTTGGCAAAGAACCCTGCTTATCATTCAAAGACAAAGCACATTGATGTTCAGTATCACTTTGTGAGGGATATGATAGAAGACAAAAAGGTGTTGCTGGTAAAGGTGGACACTTTGAAGAATACTGCAGATGCATTGACAAAATCTGTGAGCTCTGAGAAGTTCTCTTGGTGTAGAGAAACAATGGGCATTTCAGGGCTGGAAAAATGACTAAGCTCTCCTGTGGAAAGAAAACAACAAGTGGGAGATTGTTGGGTTGTGTTATATTCTTTCCACGACTAACCTATGTAATGAACCAAGGGGTTAGCGGGGGGGCGAAGCCCCCCCCCTTCGTTGAGCCGATTGTGCAGTGGGGGGGCGGCAGCCCCCCCTGTTTGGGGGGTTTGAGGGGGGCAGGTACCCCCCCTCTACGGGGTCCGGGGCAGCGCCTCGGGAAAATTTTTTTTGGACCCTTTATTAGGTTGGGTGAACCTACCTATGGTTTTCGGTCCATGGTATTGGATGCTTCGACATGTATAAATATGTATTGTAACATTGAAAGGAATATAATGAAAAATCAAGCTGGTAGTCCCGATTTTGGGATCCAGGGGAAAATCTCTGTGTATATGTGTTTTATGTGTTATGCTCTCGCATTGTTTATTTTTCTGTGATTTAGAATTCGTATGCAGGTAATTTCTGTATGGGGTTAAAACCTACAGCATGTAGCCACCACATCTCTTCTCAGAGACAAGATACCATCGCCCAAGCTCGTTTATTTCCATTTTGTTTGTAAGCATATTTTAGTATTTGATATTAATTAAATGAAGTGTTATTTTTGTTGCATCTCTATATTTATGGTTATATATGTAATTTGTTGTGTTCCTGATAAGTTTGGATCATTCATTTTCCTCTATTTTCCTTCAATTTCCTCACATGCAACCTATGACCTTTCATCTCACTTTTCTCCTATTTACTTTTATTTTTCTAAATAAAATGTCAATAATGCCTCTTTGCCTTTTCAAAATCTTTCCAATTCCTTTGCCAATTTCCTTAGCCATAATAAACAACAAGAGATGTCCACTAGGATGTTTTTCCCAACATTCATCTTGGAATACATGTCTTGTGATCTTAGTCTTATTTTTCCTTTATTAACTTTATTACATGAACTTTTAACCCGAGGTTGTTACAGTGCATATACTTATCCGTTTTGTCTCTTGAAAATTTGCAATACATGATGAAGAGATCCTTAGAATTCTCTTGCATACATTTGAAATTTCATGAATAAAAGTGATGTCTCTAGTGTTTTGTGGCTAACCCTTTAGTATACAAAATTTGAAAAGAGAATACATGATTTCTAGGGTTTGCATTAAGAATTTTCGAGAGAATCTAGGGTTTATGAACCCTAGCAAGGATTTTAATTAGAAGACCCTAGAAACCCTATCTATTTGTTTTCTCTTTAAAAATAAAAAACCCTAGAATGACAAGATTGTCATCTATTTGTTGATTAGTATCTTCCTTTTTATGTTTAAACTTCAAAGTGTTTAGAAACATAACCTAGAAACAAGTGGAATTTGTAGAGATTAGGTGCTTTCCTTTGAGAGGTAATTCTTTGGAAAAAAAACAACTTAGTATTTGCATCCAATCTCCTCTCCTTATAAACTTGTGGCATACATTTGTACCACAATGAAAATAGAATACTAGTGAACAACTTAACATTCAATAAAATTCATATTGTTGCAAATGAATTTACATGATTGTTCAAGGATTGGCTATGTTGAGACCAACTTAATAAAGCCAACATGGAACTTAATTTTAAAAAATCAACATTGGAGATTAAACCTTTTGTCAGATCAGGTTGATTAGTACCACAAATGAAAATGGAACACTAGTGAACAACTTAACATTCATTAAATCTCATACTATTAGCAAACAAGATTACATGATTGTTCAAGGATAGACTACGTCGGGACCAACTCAATATAGTGAGCATGGACTTTACTTTCAAAGAATCAACCTTGAAGAGAAAACCCTTTGTCAAAACCAAGGTTGATGAGTACCTAATTGGGTTAAATTTTTAGACATCCCATGGGTTTTTTTAAAGTTTTCCAACATTAAGAAATGGATAATGTTTTATCTATCTAACTAGTTTATTAATGAATTCATTCAAATTTGATGGATACTGTCAGATTTGCTATGTATTTAGTTGAATTGAACCCTCAACTTATTTCAAAATAGTTGTTAATTTTTCTACTTTGACCTAGTGTACAAAACCCCAAATAACTAACACTACATGAAATGGATTGTTACAGGGATTAATTTTGGTCACTTTATCAACCTCTTTGGGGAGTTTTAGACCTCCTCCATGCCACAATGCCTCATAATATTTTCCTAAATCTTCACCATTCTATATTATGGTTTTGTTCTTCTTAATCTACTTGGTTAATTTGAGGAAAGGAGGCCAAAAACCTTGTTTACAAGCATTTGGTGCAGATCAATTTGACGAGGAGGACCCAGAAGAGAAGAAGCACAAGAGCTCATTCTTCAATTGGTGGTACTTTTGTATATGCATTGGTACTATTGTAGGAGTCACTATCGTCATGTGTATCCAGGATAATGTTGAATGGGTTCTGGGATTTTGTATTCTTGTTGTGACAATGGTAGTAGCACTATTTTTCTTCTTGTGTGGGACAATATTTTACCAGAATAAATTGTTTGGTGGTGGTCCTCTCACTCAAATTATCCATGTCTTTGTTGCAATGTTTCACAAATGGTGGAATGCTTCAAACAAAGTAGTTGTCATTGAGGAAAGAGAAGTTATGAAATATGAGTCAAGAAGACAATATATGTCTACTAATCAATTTAGGTAAGCCCTCTATAGTTCTGCCCAATTCACATTTAGTGTTTTTACCCTTATATTAAATAAATCATGGGAAATAATTTCCACTAAAACTAATTTGCCTTTGTAAAATTGGCTAATGTTGCTAATCAAATTTATTAGAGTCAAAATGGATTTTCCCTGTGATGTGTGAAATGTTGAAGCTCTTGATAGTTGAAACAATCCTTTGTAGGAATAAAGGAAAACATAAATTATTTTTTTAAGTATATAGGATAAGATATGTGTGCCTGTTGACCATTGATACGGTGCAATGATCCTTAAGTCCTAACTATGTTTTATTCTGGTGTTGTCATTGTTACTTCTTGTTGGATTACTTTGTTATGGAAATTTTTAGATGAACTAAGAGATTTGGTATGGATATCCTCACACTTGTCTTTCACATTTCTTAACAGAGCAACAAATGAATATGAATTAGACTATGATTTCAAAACAATCCATAGTTGGCGACTACGCACAGTCCAAGAGGTTGAAGAGGTGAGGGTTGTTCTTGGGTTGTCACCAATTTGGATGGCATGTTTGATGTTTGGGGTTGTCTTTGCACAAAATTTAACCTTTTTTCACAAAAAAGGTTAGAACAATGGATAGAAAGGTTATAACACATTTTGAGATACCTCTTGCAAACCTACAATGTTTTAGTAGCCTATATGTTGTTCTATCGATGCCTATATATGATCACATCTTTATTCCAAATGTTAAAAGCTTGATAGGAACGAAGAGGGTATAAATTTGTTGCAAAGGATAGGGATAATACAATTGGAACATAAAACCCTGTATGAAATTGGAAGGTTGAGGACATACCTGCAAAGGATCTGACCCGACACTATTTGACCTTGTGTTCCCATATTCCAATCAAAATATTTCTAGAATGGTGAAACCTTGTGAAATGGATGGAATGGCTCTAGTACTACCCAAAACCCTAGATGGCTTACTTTAATCAAAATAATCCTAAAATGGTGAACCCTCATGAAATGCCTGGAATGGCTCCGGTACTTCCCAAAAACCTGGATGGCTCCCGAAGCAGAGGCCTTTGGAAAGAAACAAAACACCAACAAATGAACTAGGGTAAAAAATGGTGAACGAAACGACAAGTTTGTAATTTCCCTGAGGGCTTCGACTACGAATAAGTGAAGCCAAGATTTAGAACTCCTTTCTTTTTTCCATATGACTTAGTGCTCCATTTATTTTTCGACGGGACTCAATGCTAAAAAATGACAAAACAATTATTTAACCTAGTTAAAACTTAATTTAATTTTATATATGTTAAACATTTTATATATAATGTTATATATATTTTAATATTTTATATATAATGTTATATATGTTAAAACTTAATTTCTATAATTTTAGATATTAACACTTAATTTTATATATATATATATATATATATATATATATATATATATATATATATATATATATATATATATATATATATATATATATATCACACTCAGATAGTTAACATTTTGTTGCTCTTGCAAAGTGGGAATAACAATGGGATCATCATGGAAAAACCAACAATATTCTGCTCCTCCTTTGCAAAACCAACAATATCTTAAACCACCAAGGTAGAGTCAACAATATCTCATATCTTCTTGGAAGAACCCGCAGTACCCTCAACTATTAATTTTACTATTGCTCTATGTTGTTTTAATTAGTTTAGCCCAATTCAATTCTTCAACTAGAAATCTTTTCAATGAGAATTAATTCTTTCATTAATCAATAGTAACTTAAGATATAACATTAATGCAATGACAATAAGAGACAATCAACACGTCAACAAGAGACCAAGGAAAAAGCCCTACAAGGGGGAAAACCCTTTGAAATTCTTATTCTATTGGATTGTCATAAAATATTTAACAGAGAGTACAATGAGCCAATACAAAACTATCCATTTAAAAATCCACCAAACAATATCTATAAATATGATCCCAACAACAATATTGATCAGATTTAACTTTCCCAGCCTGTGGTCAATTATGGTCAACTATGCTCACCTGTAAAAATGAAACCCTAAGTCTTAGTTGCATGGAGCAAGAGTTCATGCATGCAGCACATGGATAGTCATGTTTGTGTGTAGCTACAACCAAAAAATTCATGTGTCAACCCTACAGTTTCAAACCAAAACCCTAATACACACATGCGAGCTTTGGACCCTGCAATTCCAGACTTGTACAAACCAAATTCCACGAACCCACTTTATACCTATGCAAACCAATCCAAATAAGAGAGAAAAAGAAGATTCTTGATGATGACGCCCAAATGAGGGTCACTTCACTTTTATTTATAGGCTTCCAAGGGTGTCCAATTTCCTTTTAGGGTTGACCTGTCCTTTTGTGCACATGTGGGCTTCACTTCAAAAATATACTTTCCCTTGTCCAAATAAAGTGCTTCAAAAGACCAAATTGGTCCTCTCAGGGAGAGGAATCTAGTCCCATGATTGGAATTTGTCACTAAGCTGCCAAATTAACACTCCCTCTCAGCTAGGGAGAAATTCCAACTGCATCATGTAATCATCATAAGTATCTTATCATCAAATCATGTCCCATCTCTGCTCAACTCTATCTGTTGAATCATTCTCGAATCTAAAGAAGAAGAATCATAGGGAATCTTCAACTACCACCCTCTCTAGACAATGAGGAAGGTCCTATGGGACACTCTCACCTCATGTTTATGACAATGGGGAAGGTCCTATGGGACACTCTCACCCCAAGTCATCTCATTGAGTAATAGGCGAGATACAACTTACCAAGCAAGGATCACAACCATCCCATGATGCAATCAATGGGCGAGATACCATTTGTTATATAATAGGTAAGGATCACATCCATCATATTTCCTACTGATCTTCCTAGCAATGACCCTTAAGATTCATGTGGTAGAACACTTGCATCATAATCTGAGCTTGGGTGAGATAGCTGACATACCAAAGGTAAGGATCACACACCCCTAAGCCTCCTCAACCCACTAGACAAACAAGGAGGGATAATCACAACAAACCCATCTTGTGGTATGATGCCAACTAGAGTATACTCTGCATAGACCAAGATACAAGGAGATACCAAACTTATCAAAATAGACAAGCATCACACACACCGTATGGGTGAAAAATAGGGGAGATACCTTATAATTTAGAGATCCCTCAACACTTCATTAATGCCTTGGGAGCTCAACCAAGGGAGGAAGAGTTATGCTTAGTGTCCTCAATCAGCGAAGCCCCTCATTCAGAGGGGTCACATCTATCAGTCCAAATTTTTCTCCGAAGACCAATAACTTCCCTTTCAACAAAGTCTCAGTGGGAATATTTGTAATCTAATCATTTGTCGATATGTGATGGAGTTTAATGGCTCCTCTCTATACCATGTCTCGAATATAATGATATCTTATCTATGTGCTTAGAATTTCCATAAAAGACAAGATTCTCTTCCAATCGAATCCCACTCTTGTTGTCTCAATATATCAATGTAGTGTCCAGAACTTGCTCAAACGACTCTCAAAATAGCATCCTCAACCAAACTACTTTGCAACTAGCCATGATAGCTACAATAAACTATGCCTCGATAGTCCTAAATGCTATAGACTTTTGTTTCTTGCTCATCCAAGATATCATGGAAAATCCAAGGCTAAAACAACATCCAAAAGTGCTCTCAAAATGTCTTTGGAAGCAACCCAATGTGCATTGAGGCTCGATCATGAATTGACTCAACATGTTCACTACATAGCATATGTCTCGATGAGTGTTTACTAAGAAAATCAGAGCCTCAATTAATTTTGTATACTCAGATGGATTTTCCAAATTGAGTCCTACAACTTCTCCACATAACTTCTTGAAGTTCATTTCCATCGGTGTGGGCATGGACTTGCATATTATCATTCCAAATCTCTCAAATAGATTCACAACATATTTTCATTGTGAAAGGAAAATCTTGTTGGGCCTTTACCATACCTCAAGGCCTACAAAGTAGTGCATTAGTCCAAGGTCCTTCATCTCGAATTTAGAGGCTAGCTCCCTCTTACACTCAATCATCGAGGGCTCACTACCTGTTAGAAATAAAGCGTCAACATATAAAACTAAAATCAATGGCATACCTTGGACCACCCTGAAGTAAAGATTCGGATCGGTGTTGCTTCTTATGAATCCAACCTTCATCAGGTAGCTATCTATGCAGGCGTACCATGCTCTCGAGGCTTTCTACAAGCCGTACAATGCCTTCTTCAACCTAAAAACGTGTGTCTTTTTGTCCTCTACCTCAAATCGTTGTGGCTGCTCAACATAAACTTCTTCATGTAGCATGCCATGGAGGAATATTTTCTTTACATCCATATAATGAAGGGTCCATCCTTGACCTGCGACAAGGGAACTATCAAGCAAATGGTGGTGTATCGGGCCATAGGATAAAATATATCATCATAATCTTCTCCCTCTTTTTGGGAGAATCCTCTTGCCGTGAATCTTACCTTATATTTAGAAATACTTCCATCGACTCCATGTTTGATCTTGAATATCCATTTTGAAGTCATGACAGATTTCCCCTTTGGTGTCAGCACAACATCCCATACATCATTATTCATAATTGATTCGTAATCTTCATTCACATCATCCTTCCAGAATTTTTCTTTTACAACTTATTCAAAGGTGGGAGGTTCAACTTGAATTATATTGCTCATTGCTACAACATATCCTTGGTACCTGAATGGTTTCTTACTTTCTCTAAACTTCCTTATAGCGGGAATGGGTATCTCAACATATTGTAATGTCTCACAAAGCCAAAGTGGCCTAGTCCTAGCAGGGCTATCACATGGAGGATGATCCAAGGGTCCACGAGCTCCATGAGATCATCAATAATGTCTCTTTTGGATTTAGACATGAAAGGACCTTCTAGAATATCCATATCATCACTTTCCTTCAAAGGAGGAGGCAGAGGAAGGTCCCTTGCTTTCCCAAGAGTAGAATCTTCATCGAATGTCACATCCCTGCTATTTTCAACCTTCATTTGACCAGGAATATATATTCTAAATGCTTTTGAATCATCATAATATCCAACAAACGTACATTTTCTACTGGTGGCTTTCGGCTTGTTTCTTTTGTTTCAGCACATGGAAATATATGGGGCAACCAAATATATGGAGGTGACCAATGTCAGACTTGATACCTGTGAATACTTTTTGGGAGTCTTATTTTCCAATGCTTAATGAGGCACCTTGTTTTGAACGTATACCGTTGTATTTATTACTTCTCCCCAAAGGAACTTTTGAAAATTTTGATCATGGAGCATGGCTCAGGAAGCTTCTATAATAGACTTGTTCTTTCTCTTAGCCACTCCATTTTGTTTAGGATTATAGGGCGCAATTGTCTCTTTCTTAATTCCTTCCTTCTTACAAAAATCTATGAACTCTTTTGAAATTCACTCTCCACCGTTGACAGGCCTGAAGATCTTAATTTTCTTCCCTATTTGATTTTTCACCAAAGCCTTGAAATCTTTGAACAAATCAAAGGCCTCATCCTTATGCTTCAAGTAATATATCCAAGCCTTCCTTGAGATATCATCAATGAAGGTAAGGTAGTATAGGTTGCCACCAAGATAATGTATAGGCATCATACCACATATGTCAAAATGAATGAGATGGAGGATGTATTTTGTCGTGTTCTCACTATAGGGGAACGCTCTCCTTGTCTTCTTTCCATTGACACATCCAAGACATACTCTATCATGTTGATATTAAACATCGGGAATTCTAGAGACTAATTTCTTCAATTTCAGAAGAGAATCATAATGTAGATGGGTCAATTCGATGCCATAGGTCGCTTTGATTATTAGTCTCATGGACCAATTCTGGAAGAGGTTTTCCACTGACTCTATAGAGTCCTTCAAATTTTGATCCCAATGTGAATGCATCTCTCATCACGTATCCCATATTCCAAGTAAGTATTGTTCCCTTGATGAAGGCATCCCTCATCCCTTTATCCTCCAAAGAAGATATAGATACCAAATTCTTCTTTAACCCTGGCACATACATTACATCATGGAGAAAAATAGATTCCCTTGAGTCTAAATGAAATTTAATAGACCCAAATACTTTAATGGGATGAGTGGAGTTGTCTGTAAGAATAATATTCAAACTTGACTCCCTCTCCACCAAATTATAGAGAGCTTCCTTATACCCAGAGAAATGACGAGAGGCCCCACTATCAACCAACCAACTATCCCAAGTATACATAGGAGAGGAGTTAGAAAGTGCATAAATAAGAATATATTCAAATTGGTTTGCAGCATTACTTTCATACCTGATATTTCTTGACTTCTTTTGAGGATGGTGGACTTCTTCATGATCACTCGCAACATCTCTTATTATTATTTCATCTCTTCCATTATGATCATTCCATCGATCACAGCCTCTTCATCAATTATTAAACTTGTTATTGTTGCTTCTAGTGTTGTATCGTGGAGTATTTTTTTTCTCAGGGAAATCTCGAGCATAATGACCTTTCTTGTGACAATTGTAGCATTCAATGTATGATGATTCCTTTTCTCTTCCATTCCTTCTATTAGAATTTTTAGAAGGAGGATACCTTGAGCTTGATGAACCTCCTTTTCCTTTCTTTTTCTTGTTATGAGTGAAGAAAGCAGTGGGCTCTCCTTCTTCATACTTTTGTATCCTGCCTCTTGAGATAATACGATTCGTCTTGAGTGAGTTTTCCAATGAGCTCATCAAATTATGGGCATTTTTTTTTATTTCTTATAGTTGTAATGAAGTTTCCCAAATAGGAGGGATACCTCTAAGGGTTACCACCACCAACTCCCTGTCAGGTACGGTTTCCCCAACTCTCTGCAATTGATCTCAAAGACGAGATATCCTCATAATGAAGGATTACACAGACTCTCCTTTATTCATCTTCATATATTTAAGCTAATATTTCAAGGATATGATTTCATTCACATTTTTTACTTCATATATGTCAACTAGCTTATCATACATATCCTTAGAATTTTTCAAATTTCCAACATATGCAAGGAAATGATCTTATAAACCATCAAATATAATTTTATTTTCTTTTAACTCACCTTTCTTTTACTTGTTCTTGGTAGAAACTGAAGCATTCTCCTAAGGCTTAGGTACTTTTCCTTGTATGTATTCCCAAACATCATTGTCATCAGCTATGATTTCCAACCTAATCTTCCAAGCAACAAAGTTAGATGAGTCACCCAACTTCTCATTTTTCTTAAAGTAATAGGTTGACGTCTTGAATTGATTAGATAGGATCATTTGACTTTTATAAAGATGATTTCTTAAACTCTTCTCTCATTTGGGCTTGTCCTTCACCTTAGCTCTGAAACCATGTTATTTTACCACTACTCTACGTTGTTTCAATTACTTTAGCCTAATTCAATTCTTCAATTAGTAGTATTTTCATTAACAATTAATTATTTCATCAATCAATAGTAACTAAAGATATAATAGTAATGCAATGAAAATAGGAGACAATCAACACATCAACAAGAGACATCAATTTGGAAAAAGACTAGGGAAAAAACCCCATAAGGGGGAAAACGCTTTGAAATTCTTCTTCTATTAGATTGTCATAAAATGTTCAGTAGAGAGTACAACGTACCAATACAAAACTATCCATAAAAAATCCACCGAAAAATATCTAGAAATATGATCCCAACAACAATACTAATCATAGTTGACTTTCCTAGTTTGTGGTCAACTACGGTCACTTGTAAAAATTAAACCCTAAGTATTTCCCGCGAAGAGAAAGACTTCATGTGTGCAACTGAAGCGTTCCAGTAACATGGATAGGCCTATATGTGTGCAGCTATAGCCGGAAAAATCATGTGTCAATCCTGCATGTGCAAGATTTAGAAACTGCAATTTTGAACATGTACAAACCAAATTCATGAACCCACTTCAGACTTGTGCGAACCAATCCAAATAAGAGAGAAGAAAAAGATGCTTGATGATGATGTCCAAATGAGGGTCACTTGACTTGTATTTATAGGCTTCCAAGGGTGTCCAAATTCCTTTTATGGTAGACCTGTCCTTTTGTGCACATGTTGGCTTCACCTCAAAAATACACTTTCCCTTGTTCAAATCAAGTTCTTCAAAATTCAAAATTGATCCTCTCAGAGAGAGGAATCTAGTTCCATGATTGGAATTTGTCACTGAGCTGCCAAATTCACATCAAACTTTTCCTCAATGGACATTATGGCCAAACCAAACTATTAGGGGCTTTTTTTGCCTCAAAATTGGCAACGGCCTTTTGGTTCCACAAACCAACCCTCAGGGAAAATACCCCAATCACAACAACCTCAAATATCACAACAACTACAGTAACCCTTGTAGTTACCTTCGTATGTTCCATCAAATTTACCATTGTTTCATCCACAATTGCCTATACAACCAAACCCCAACCCAAATAATAGGCCTCTCCAACTTATTGAAGTTGTGAATATTCCTATTTATTTTCCTTCCCTTCTTGAATGTGATGAAATACAACTACGATTGGGACAGAAAATGTTTATAGAAGTACCCCCAATTATTTATGGGAAATTCGAAGAACATGATAAGGACCCAGTTCAAACTCAACCAAAAAATGTTTCAATGGTTGTAACTTATGGTGAATCAAAACCACCCTCAGATCCGCCATAGAACCCAACAAAAACCAAACCTCGAAGAAGGGTCTAGTTGTTACTCCTCATTTTTCAGAGAGATTGACCTTGATGAAACAACCAGCACAACCTGAATTTGATTTAATCAGTGAACTATGAAATTTGTGTGTGAGAATTACTCTCCTATATGTTATTAGAGATGTGCCCATATATGCAAAATCCATCAAGGAATTGTGCAACAAAAAACCAGGAAGGAAGCCTAGATACCCTCCTACTATTCATGTAATAGGGAAACTTTGAGATTTAATATTGGGAAAACAAGTTCCTCTGAAATATGAAGGTCCATGGAATCCTATGGTCACAGTACAAATCTAGGTTATTAGTTTCCCAAACACTTCGGTAGATTTATGGTATGTCATCAACATTATAACTTTGAAGGCATGTAATTATCTTGGCTTACTTGAATTGAGACCAACTCCTACTATGTTGGAATTGGCTAATAGATCTACAATCAAGCCTGAAGGAATCCTCAAAGATATAATTATTTTAGTGTATTCCTGGGAAGATCCTGTTGATTTCTTAGTTCTCCACATTAAAGATAAATTGGATGGACACCCTCTCATATTAGGAAGGCCCTGGCTTTCTACTGTTGATTCCTATATCAGATGATGGATTGGAAATATGACATTTCCTTGGGGACCGATGTTAAAAATATGATTCTTTACCCCCTTGCCAAACCTTGTATATAATCTAGCAATACGAAGAAGAAAAACTATGACCCATTATTACTATTGAGAAAGCTCTCACTTTTAAACAAAAAACTAAAGATGGCACCATTAATAGCTTTATCAATCAACCTTCCTCAGTAGAACATCAAACTTGTCAATTGCTAGAAGTTGTTATGGATAATGAAATTAAAGATAACCTAATACAAGAGTCCACTGATGAACATATTCAAATAGTTTTTGTCCATAATAGTGTTCCAATTGAGATTGAACCTCGTAAAACATTAAATATGAACTCCAATCTTACCATCTCTCAGCGGGAACAGTGACTACAAACTCTGTGAAAACACAAACAAGCCTTTGCCTAGGATTACACTGATATGAAAGGTATTGATCCACACATGTATACACACCACATTTATATAGAAAATGATGCTTATTTTATTCAAAAACCTCAAATGAGACTAAATCCACACCTTAGAGATAATTATGCAAGAGATCCAAAAATTACTTGATGTGAATTCAAAAAATGTTCGGCCGGAAAACAAAAAAAAAATTGGCCAAATTACTTTTTGCCCCGAACGAAGTTTAAAAATAAATAAATAAATAAATAAATAATAATAATAATTCGGCCGAACAATTTTAAAAGTTCAACGAAAAAACATATCGTAATTTTCGTCAGTCATAAAATTGAAAGGGTGCGACCCTTCGATATAAGTTTTTCGGCCAAATGCTATAAATAAACTCGGCCAAAATGTTATTTTTGCACTCACATTCTTCAATTGCAACTTTTGAATTCCAAACTTCTTTGAATCTAATTTTTGGACAAAAAAAATGGGCTAGATTTTTAAAGTGAGTTTTTTGGGTTGAATTTTGAAAGTAAGTATTTTGAGCTGAATTTTGAAAGTGAGTTTTTTGGGCTGAATTTTGAAAGTGAGTTTTTTACGCTGAATTTAGAAAGTGAATTTTTTTTTGTGGATTTTGAAAATGATTTTTTTTATTGGATTTTGAAAGTGATCATGGGAAATCAAAGAAATTGCAAGAGAAAATATGATCGAATTAGAGACATCGAGGCTTGTAGAGAATACTCGAGAAACTATTACAAAAGAGATAAGGAAGAATGCTTAAATATTGAAAGGGAAAATCAATCTCAACAAGAAATTGAACCAAGTAAATGTAAATCTTATAAATGATATTTAAAATTCAGTAGTGTATTATGGAATTTAATTTTTATTTGATGAACCAATTTGAAAAATATTTTGCAATATTAACAGAGAGAGATTTTCCTCATAACATTGATGATGAGATTGAAAATGTTGAAAGACAAAATAAAAAATAAAATGAACCAATGATTGATGTTGTTGAAGATGTTGAAATAGATTCAAGTGAAAAAATTGAATCACCTTTAGGTATGTATATATATGTCATGTATTATTGAAATTATACATATTTATTAGTTTCAATTTCATGAACTCTATTTTTTTATTTAATTATTTAATGTATATTTATACTCATTTACATTAAATTCTCATATGTACAGATGAAATCAATATCGATGATGAGATGTTAGAAAATGTCGACACTAACACATATGGAGGTAAAAAAGTTGACCATGTTATACGAGATCGTGTTAAGCTCATTATTGATAAGTTCTTAAAAAATCAAAATGTGACAGTTCAAGCTCAAATATTTTGAGGTATCTTAACATCAAAGCAATTAAAAGAAGCTACAACACTATTGGGTATTCGAAAATCAACGAAAGATAAAAAGGTGAAGGGAAATGTGATTCAAAATATAAACACTGCTCTAAAATCAATTGGAATATCTAGAAAGAAAAATGATCTAGATGCACGTAGAGCAATACAAATGGTAGTGGTTTGATCAAGTAATAAAGAAAATTGTTTGGTAAAAACTATGGAAAAACCTTTAGGGGGCTCACAAAAAACATTTCACAAGTATAGGAAATTTCGATTGCAAATATATGCAAATGATGCGCTTGCTTGTTGGACAATTATTTGTAGGCAAACATACAAAGATGGACTTAGAGAATATGTTAAAAAAATAATATATGAATATTGGATGAGAAATTCATGTGTTTCACCAAAAGTAAGGGATGTGATGTGGCGAAGAATAACACAAAATCGGTATGAAGAACATGCAAAACATATCTTGGACACCACTCAGATATAGTTGTCCAATAAGTTCATAGAAGAGAATCTTGGAATTAATGTCTCAATCAATACTTGTGTGCAACAAAAACCATGGTATGTTAAACCTATCACTATACGTGACACTTGTTTTTATCGTTATCATGTGGAATTTCAATTATATTATGGCACCTTCCTTAATTTTGGTAAAATATATTGGAAAAATGCACCTCCTCCATCCACTATCCATGATTTAGATTCTTCTTTATAACCTACATTTCTTGCTCCATTTCCGCCAACATGTCCAATCCAATAAGTACCATATTCACTGGATCACTCTAGTTGATGGGAGTGTTACAACTCCACCCATACAATGCCTCAAAAGGACTCATCCTCAAGGACTCCTGATAACCATTGCTATATGCGAACTCAACCAATGGAATTTACTCCTCCCATTTCCTCTGTTGGTGCATCACATACATCATCAGAATATCCTCCAAAATCTTTTTGACCCTCTTTGTATGACCATATGTCTACAGATGATAAGTTGTGCTGAAGGCCAACTCTATACCCAAGCCTACAAATAGCTCCTTCAAATATTTGGAAGTGAACTTTGCATCCCTGTCTGACACAATATTCTTTGGAACACCATGTAGTTTCATTATCTCTCTGATGAACACCTGTTCTACCTCACTAGCTAAATATGTAGTCTTTACTGGAATGAAGTGAGCCACCTTGCTTAACCTGTCGACCACGACCATAATAGAATCATGTTGCTTCATTGTCTTTGGAAGACCTATGATGAAATCCATGGAAATGACCTCCCATTTCCATTCCAGAATCGTTATAGGCTATAGTAGACCGCCTCGGTGCTTGCAATTCGCCTTCACCTACTGACAATATAAGAATATAGCCATGAAATCAGCCACTTGTTTCTTCAGATTCATCCAATAATAGAATATTTACTGTCATCAATGTCTTCTAATATCCTGGATGACCCGAATACGGTTTCACATGAAACTCCCTCAAGATAAGCTTCTTAAGCTCAGTGCAATTTGGCACATATATCCTATCTTGAAACCTCACCAAGCCATTTGCCATGAGACGGTAGTCTACATCCTGATTCCCTATGCCTATACATGCACCTGTACCTATACCTGTACCTTCACCTACACATGTACATGTACATGTAACTGTGCTCTATTGTAACATGTGCATGATCTCCATGTATTTTTCATCCCGCTGACCTGCCTGCAAAATCCTATCATGTAACTCTGTCCCATAAGAGCTTATAGTTGCTATATGATTTACCTGTACCTTCCTGCTAAGAGCATTTGCAACTCGATTCTCCTTCCCTTTGATGTATCTGATCTCGAAGTCAAACTCACTAAGGGTGGCCAACCATCTAGCTTGCCTAGCATTTAGATTCGGCTGGTCAAACAAATACCTCAACCCACTGTGATCGCTCATCAATGTAAACCTCATGCCAAGAAGATAATGTCTCCACATCTTCAATGCATGTATAATTGTTGTTACATAGTATTTTTTCACACCTCTTTCACTTCCCTGTGTCATACCCTAGAGTGCCCAAAACTTGACAACTATGCAGGGTACCCATACTGATATGAAGTCCAAATCCGCCCTAAAGAAATAATGAAAATTTTCCTAGAGCCTTTCTTGAGAAAAATGAACTCAAATCCCTAATTTCTGGGTCATCGCAATTGTGACACTACCCTCTCGTGTTGACAGAAGGTTTCACCATATGATCCTCGCGCTGCCAGCGCGAATTTTTCCTAGATACTCATGTTAAACCATAAAAGGCAAGTTTTCCCAAAGTGGAGGAGAAGCTTTGTGATTTAGAGACTTCCATAACGTCGATCTAGATGATGTTCGTTGTGGATGTGGTCAAATTCTCCCAATATTACCATTTGGTCTTATCCCTATGAGCTTCCTCCTTGAGATGAGGACCTTCCCCTATCTTTGGTGAGATCCTGACTCCGTCTCCTTACCTATAAATTCATCCCCCTCCATTCCCAAATGGTTGGTCTCTGATTATTTGCACCCTTATGCTGAGATAGTGCCTACATGCTATTCACTTTGGCTTTGAGAAGGAGTCCTTGGAGAGCTTGAGCTTGGACTTGGATTCACTCAAGGAAGACTACTAACATCAAGGCTTGGGTTGTATTCTTCCTCTTTTGTTTATTAATGTATACAACTACTCGTTCACTTTCCATAAATGATTGTGACAATGCTTCATTTATCTTAATGCTCCTTGATCTGTTAAGTGGATTATATTTTATTATGCTTGTTGCACTTTTATGCTTTGTCATGTCTTTGGCCTCTTGTGCATGTATTCAAACACTATGAGCAGTGAGCACTGAGCCTGAGGAGCAAGTGATCAAGATATTCAACAAAGGATTGCATTATAGCATCAGAGCGAGGTAGGACTCTTTCCTCCTCTCTTATTTCGATTATAATCTAGGAAAGTGTCTTGTAGATTGTCTTGTTTGTTGCTAGACCCACACATTGGGCTAGAGGGATCCTATTTGTCCACACAGAGAATTTACCTACACAACAACAATTTCTAGCTTAAGATCATGCGTTGGATAATTCTGCTAGTGCTCATTCAGTTTCCATGACTCATGGCACACTACCCGTCCTTCTTGCATGAGAACTCCACCAAGTCCCCTTTTGCAAGCATCTGTACACACAATAAATTCCTGGTCTATATCTGCAATCTTTAGCACTGGCTCATGTGTCAACAACTAAAGCTACTAAAAAATATCTTCACATTTCGCCGTCCATTCAAACTTCTTACCTTTCTGCTGCAATGATGTGATAGGATATGTAATGCGTGAGAAGTTCCTGATGAACCTCCTATAGTAACCTTCCAATCCTATAAATGATCTCACCTCATCTACATTCTTAGGATCTGCCCATTCCATGATGGCCCTTATCTTTTCTGGATCTACTTTTATGCCTTCCTTGGAGAAAACATGTCCCAAGTAGTGTACCTTAGTCTGAAAGAAGTTTCACTTGCTAAGTTTAGCATACAACTAATGCTCTCTTAGAAATCTCAACATTGCTGCTAAATGTTTGGCATGTTCCCTCATTCTTAGAATATACCAGTATGTCATCAATGAATACAATAACAAACCTATCCAAATAAGGACACAACACATTATTCATCAAACACATGAATGTAGCTGGAGCATTAATCAAACCAAATGGAACAACAACAAACTCATAATGTCCATACCTGGTCCTGAACGCAGTCTTGAAGATATCATCTTCCTTGATGCATACCTGATGGCATCTCGATCTCAAGTCGATCTTAGAGAACATTGTTGCTCCCTTTAGCTGATCAAACAAATCATCAATCCTTGGCAAAGGGTACTTGTTCTTAGTCGTTGTCTTATTGAGCTGCATGTAATCAATGCACAATCTAAGAGTACCATCTTTCTTCTTTACGAACAACACTGGTGCACCCCAAGGTGATACACTTGGCCTAATGTATCCTTTGTCCAACATTTCCTTCAGCTGCAACTTTAACTCAACACAGTCAGGTGTGCTCATCCTATAATTTTTTTTTGATGCTAGAGCTGCCCCTGACAATAACTCAATAGAAAAATATACCTCCCTATGCAGTGGCAACTCTGAAATGTCCTTAGGAAATACATCTCGAAACTGATGCAATACTGGTACCTTCTCAACACATTTGCATACTCAACCTCCTTACCCTTGCCACTGGAAATGTGTATTACAAACATCACACAACCTTTTCTGCAGCTACATTTAGCCTGCATAGCGGAAAATATCCTTACTGATGTAGGCTTCTTCTTTCCTTGCAAGGTCCTCTTTTCCCCACTATCATCCACACACTCAATGACCTTGTTGAAGCAATCCACTTTGTTTCTGTGAAGTTATATCCAATCCATACCCAAAAGCATACTATACGATCCCAATGGAAATACATTCAAATGCGCTACTGTAGGCATACCATTTAACTCAAATGCACAAGCTCTTACCCAATGGTGAACTCGCTTCTTTGTACCAGTAGCCAACTATACCAACCAATATTCTGCATGCACTTCTTTTCTCAAACCACACTTATCCACCAGGTCAGGACTAATATAACTATAGTTAGATCTAGGATCAATCAAAATAGAAACAACTTGATCATAGAGCTTACCGTCCATCTCAATGATCGATGCCTGATTATCTGCCTGCCTGTTATCCACAGCTGCATAAATCCGAGTAATGATATGACCAACATCACCAACTGTATGTGCCTCTTGAGCACTGTAAATATGGGTTCTACCACCACTCTGATATTGTGGACAATCCCTCTTACGATGATCCTTACCACATATCCAACATTGTAATGGTTCCTTACCACTGCCTCTAGCATGTTTCTCTTCATGTCCCTTCTCAGTCGCATTGAATCTCTTGTAAGGAACTGTATTATCTTTCTCACTTGAATCTTCATGCCTTCCCTTCTTTGGTGGCCATTTTCCTTTAGCTTTTTCGTTTCTCTTCAAGTCATGCTTAGGCTCGGATTTGCACTTCGACTGCTCATAACAATGCTTCAACTTTCGGATGGCCTCCTCCAACGATCTAGGCTCATCAAACTCAATCTATTCTATGTATCCAATTGGAAATCCACTGATGAATCTCTAAAACTTGGCCTTCTCCTCTCTGAGGTAAGGCACATATCTTAACAACTCCAAAAATCTGCTAGTATACTCCTCATCTGTCGTAGAACCGATCTGAAACTCATAAAACTCCTTAGCTTTGTCATCATAATGCCTCTCAGAAAAGCACTTCTTCTTGAAGAGTCTTCCAAACGCATGCCAAGTCAACTCTTCCTCATGTATGTACTTGAAATTCTTCACGTCTTCCCACTAAATACCCGCTTTACCTTTGAGACTGAAAAGGGCTATCCTTGCTTTCATGTTTTCTGAGTAATCATGAAATCTAATGAATTTTCACATGCCAAGAAACCAAGCTTCAAAATCCTGTGATTTATTCATCTTTCCATCATAGGTAGGTGGTTTTTCCTTATTTAAATCATCTGACAAATATCCCCTATCATTCCTTTTATACGAATGATAATGATGACGATCGTGATGTTTGTCAGAACTAGAACTAGAGTAATACTTGTGTACAGTACCTCTCCTATCTGGAGTGTCCAACAACCTGCCATCTCTGATAGTTTCAAATCTATTTGACTTGTGTCTACTATGAGACCTTCTTCCATATGCCCCATTAGTTATGTCCTCATATCCATGGCTGATCCAAATAGGTCCCTGTTGCTGCAAATCTGACAAACTCTGAAGTAATATTGCATTCACCTCTGCTTGTTTCTCTTGTGCATGTATGATTTTGTCATTGTCTACTTTGCAACTCCTTATTTCTTCCTTCAGCCTTCTCAAGGTGTCTTCTAAGTCAGAAGAGTTCCCCACACCATGTTTCCAATCTGATTCATAGGGAAATTCTATGTAGTCTACCACCTTACTGATCATCTGATCTCTTTCCTACAAGGCATATTATGTCAGCTAAAACAAATCACCATAAATCAACATTCATCAGCATAATTCAAAGAGGACACCTTGTCTACAAGATCATTAAATCAACGTGATGCATGTACAACATAACCATAATAACATATAGACATATATCAATAAGTGCATCAACGCATAACCATCATACTAGCTAGGGTCTAGTCATGAATTTAAGGCCATATCAACAATGCATGCTATGACCCATGCATGACAACAAACATTACTCCAGTATACACATTGCCTCATGCAACTATCTACCTACATAATCAATGCCTAATCAACTACACATACACATAACCGCATGTAGTCGAGCATAAGCGATCAATTCTTGTAATCAACCTACAAGATTGATGCATGTAATCAAATAACCATGAATGCAACCCAACGTAGAAGAATGAAATCAAGATGCATATAATTGTATAACCAGTCATATACTCATGAAGATGCATTCCATAAAATCGACACCAAGTTACTCGTGATAACTTTACTTCTACCATGATCAACATGATGCAATGAAATAAGCACACGGAACATCAGTGTAAGATCCACACACGCATCTAACATGCATACATGACCAACACATTCACCTTATCTCTAGCACCATATATGACCCAAAGAGAACACAACCATGCTCTGATACCAATCTGTAACACCCCCTCCTAGGGCTACCCAAAGTAACCATTCCAACCGAGGTAAACATGAGGAGAGATGCTACTACAATTAGATTTGGCCTCCTATGTAACCTTAAGGAAGTGGAATCGACAGAACATCACATACATTCATCCAACATCATCAATAGACCCCTCAGGAGATAAGTCATCCACTCAAACCGCCTATCCCTGTGTCCCACTGCTATTCTGCAGCTCTTAGGTCTCAGTCACTCTCATTCTATGGGCAAGGGAGTGACTAGTAACTCAAATTTTCTCTCACAGACCCACCTGCCAGCCACTGTGATCTAGAATTGTGAGTTATGTGCCAGTGACCCTGGGATTTGAGCCACTTTTCTAGCCCAGAAACATAGTCTCTGCCCAGAACTTGTTGTAACTTTCAGAAATCATTAAAAACATGATAACCATGCTGATCAATCAAAATCACCCTTGGGACTAGGCCTGAGCATCCCAACCGAGACTGACATTCTGTCAAACACTTGGCATCAATGCAACCTACAGGTCTAGGATACAAGGCAGAACATACATGACTGAATTTTTTTTTTGAAACGTTATTAGAAGGATCACCTCCTTCTCCATTGAACTACTAGATCATCAATTAGGTTTTGCATCCATCCATTTAATAGTTACAAGTAAATACATGAAATAAACATGACATAAAATAGTCACACAACCATGCTTATAACCAACATTAAACCATGTAAATATCATAGATATGATAGCCATTAAATCCACATATAAATCAGTGCAAAAGTAAGAGAACTTAGCTTTTATTAATCATAGGCAAATCCAACCAGGTTCAGGACTTCCACGTACCACCCAACCATAGACATGGCTAAACCAAATCTCTCTTTCAACCAGTCACACCTGTGCCATATTCCAAGCATGAATATGGGATGTCATAGAAAAACCAATCCAAGAACAATCAAGGGAATCCAAAGGTTAAACCACCTCCACCCACATCTAACCGTGGTCACACCAAAATTTGTGCTCCAATCACAACCGAACAAAACTTGGAATGCCATCTGGAATCCATCACTATCCTTGAGGAATTTTTTGTCTCCTTGTCTCTCAATATTTACCACAATCCAAACCAAAATCACTAGACCCTAAATCGAGACTGCTCCCTCAGGATTTACCATGTATCCCACCAAAACCGGTCAAGGGATTCCTAGGATTTTGGGAATGAACCTTGAGACCACCTCCGCCTCGTATTCTGAAATCCATTCGACAAACAAAAATAAGCATCCCAACATACCATGGCATCTGGAAAAAGGCTAGGCTAGGCTAAAATCCATTGTCATAACCCGGCAAGACCATGTCACCGACAGCAAGAGAACCATACACCAACATGAAAATCATGCATGTCCAAACTAGATAGGAAATCACACATGCAAAAGGTTACCTACAAGTATTCCTGCTGAAATTGCTTGATCTTGCTTTCCTTTCCATGTTCCTTGCTTTCTTTTCCTTTCCTTTCCTTCCCTTCCTTTGATCCAAACTAGAGTGCTCCAAGAAAACTCTAAGTGACTAAGAGAGTGAGAGAGAGAGAGAGAATAATACGAGAGCTCTAAACTTGAACTTGAAAAAAACCATGAATTGATTCTCAGAAGCCTTTTTATGCATGAGGCCTCTAATTGCTTCATTTTCCATTATTTTCCTTCAATTTCCTCCTCACATGCAACTTGTGACCTTTTACCTTCCTTTTCTCCTAATTTCCTTTATTTCATAAATAGATATGTCAAAAATTCCTTTTAATGCCTTAGCCTTAGTCTTTGCCAATTTTCCTTAGACAAAACACACATCCAGTGATGCCCACTAGGATATATTTTCCCAACATTCAACTTGGAATAAGTGTCCCTTAACCATGGTCTTTTTTGCCTTTATTAAATTTTATTACATGAACTTTTCACAAGGGTTGTTACATGTTCCCTTTGCATTGTGCCCTCATGGATTCCATGTACAATATATGTGCATATATATCTATATATATATATATATATATATATATATATATATATATATATATATATATATATATATATATATATTAAAATTTTAAAATTGCAAATGAAATGCATAAACTTGCAATATTAAAAAAAATGTTACAACTTTTTCAAATTGTGTAGACGATCCTATCCCCATAGCTGACTCCATCGCTAATGTTTGTGGAGAAGGAAATCGTCTCCAAAAACCTAAAATTCAAAAAAAATTAAAACTGTAAGATAGAGATCCATTTTTTAATGAAACTTGCTTCAATTTATAACAAAACCAAAGTGAAATATTCAATACTTCTGACTAGCGAATATTTGACACCTCCCAATAGGGAGGAAGAGAGTGGCACTGTGTCGAGAACGTCAGATGGAATCGAAATTTGTTAACATTTAATTATATATGTAATTATTTCTTTTACAAATATGTCTTCACAATATTGATATAATAAAAGTAAAATAATAGTATCAACATGAACTCTTAAAAAAAACTAACATCTCTCAACATATCTTGATTGGAACCTGAACCTGGGACTATGATATTATCTAAATTTTCATTCAACAAACAACTTAACTAGAAATGATGAACATATGATACATTGTGCTAGATTATATCTGAATTTTTTTACAAAATGTATGTGAATCAACATTAACACATACATTAAATTACATTAAAATATCCACCCTAAACATTAACACATACAGATCCCATCCCCTCTTCCTAATGGCCAATTAGTTCTTGCCAACCATCTTGACAACCCTTTGCATATGGTTTACCCTCTTCAATATTCATATTATCTATCTCCTCATCTGATTTATATACAAAATTAGCATTTGCACCATCTCATGCTCTGTCGATTTATACCAACATCAATTCCAATTAATGCAGTATGTATGTTGTCTATAATGACATCCCTTGCTTATCGACCAATCTGAGAAGTCGCATCTATCTTCGACTGCAAAGTTACCATACATGCAAGTTGAGGTACCAAAGGTGGCAAATAACAAGAAAAATTAGTATCCCTTAATGCACCCTTACGTTCATATGTACGACCTTCCCCAATACCATAAAATTCAGATGGAAGGTCAATATAATCAGGTCTCATACCCAAAAATAATTATGTATAAAATAAAATTTCAAAATAATGTGGAACCTCATCATTCCATGGCAACTTTGCCATACACTGCAAGGAACCTATCATAGAAATGGTGGACTATATCAAGGTGCTTGAAATATTGCACCTTGAGCATCTTTCTTTTCGACCCTTATTTGAAATTAAACATAGATTTTCCAGGTTTTTTTGTAACCCTTCTACTTGCTTCGTTCCATTTATGGGAACCCATCACTATTTCCTTTCTATGCCTCATCATATCTATAAAGAAATCAGTTTTTGGTCCAAGGTTCTTGTAAAAATCAAGAAATGAACTTAGAGAGTGCACAACTATTTCTAAGATTTGTCAACTCTTTGCAGGGAGCTCCAAACTCGCAAGATCTTTCTTCAATTTTGAATAATGATTTATGTACATCTGTAACATACATTGTTGGACGTTTGTTTCCCAAGGAAGCTCATTAGGAATATCAGTTGGATATGTGGTAGTTGGCATATGGTCTTCTTCTTGAATTGCCCTATTTCGCCTACATTTAGTTCGATCAACATTTTCACCCCTTGCTTCAATATTTAATTACATAAATATAAAAACATGTGAATGTATTTATACACATGCAAGATAGAAATGTACACGTAGATGTACATACAATTAATTTACATGTACAAATTTGTTTTAACATAGAAAAAAATAATTATATAATTTACCAAAATGATGAGGATCATGATGATCTGATTGAGATTCATGACCACTCGGAGATGGTTGAGCACCATCATGTCCAAGTACATGAGTTGATTGATCTTGTTGACCACCCTCACGCGATGACATAGTGAGAGATGCTTCTAAAAAAAATAGAAATTATAATAAATTAATTAAGTTAAATCGACATAAATAATATATGTACATATACATATTATTCTACCTTTTTATCATTTAAGTAAATGCACATAAACATATATATACCATACCACGATGATGTGAACAATGGCCCTCCATTGATTGATCTGATACTCTCTTTGACCTAGTGAGAGATGCTCCTAAAAATGTTGGAATTTATTATAAATTAATACAACTAAATTGAAAAAAATCAATTCAATATGTATGTACATAGGATTCCACAAAATCATTTAAGAGCTTGCACTTAAACATATATATACCATGATCATGATGTAACAAATGATGGCCCTCCCCTGATTCATCTGATACTCTCCTCGATCCATGACCAATCTCATCGGCATGCATAGAAAGTCACCCTCTAGTCGATGCATGAGACTCAATTGATGCTATATCTCGTTTACGCCTCAAAGAATCAGGTGGTAACTACTCATGTGATGATCCAAGCCCTTGATCCATATATATATATATATATATATATATATATATATATATATATATATATATATATATATATATAAACAACCCCAAGTTACCTCATGCATTTAAAAATCTTTAAAAATGCTATTTAAAAAGATCAAGAATTCAGAAAATTAATAAGACAAATAAATGTAACTATCCAAGGGTTTCTTCAAAATTATTTGGTGTAAATTCTTCATTTCAAATATACTCAAGACTAAAAACACAAATGTTGAAGTGCACATTTTGAGAATTAAATACATTTTTTTCTAAAACATGTCAAATTCACCAAGTTGTGCTTACATAGTGGGGGCACACTTAGTATAATATTGAAAGAAACACATGGTCATTAAAAATACCACATTTATAACTAAAAACACACACACATATATCAAAGATATCTTACAATGTCCATCAATAAATTTTGATGGAGATATTCTTGACACCAATTCATCTTTTACACACAAATTTCAAATTTCCATTGCCCCATACAATAGATCACTAGAAATCCTATTAACATTTTCACAATATCTTATGTTAAATGATTGAAATTGACTAGCAATATTTTTTGCTTCTCCATGCAGTTGTTTTAACTTCTCCTTTTTGACTTGGTAAACATCTTTCCTCTGGTTCCACACAAGTTTAGAATTGGTGAATACTACAATTCCATTAGATCCATACTCCCTAGTTGTTCCTAAGCCTTCTATCAGTGCAATATAATATGCTTCATTGTTTGTTGTCCTTCCAGGTACATTATTTTTCCTTTGTAAGACTTCGTTTGTCGCAATATTATATAGCACATAAGTAATTACGGCTTGTCCTAGATTGGGGTAACAAGCAAATTCTATGCATAATGTCCATTTTTCAACCATGTTTAATGGGTTTTCTAATCCCTGTAAAAAACAAATTCAATAAAATGAATAACATATTTTTCTTTTGCAAATGTCTTAGATTATGGGAGAATTATGAAAAAAATATATATATTGTGATGGAATGATGGAATATTATAGGATCTATTGTGATGAACTACCCCAGTAGAATAATAATGGTAGTTTACAAATCAATGCAATTTGGAAAACATCTTAACAAATGTTCTCATGTTGGAATGCATAAGAATAACATTCAAACACATGCTACACTACATTGATTTTCGATAATGAAATTTTTTTCATTGTAAAAAATTAATGTGATTTTCGACCAAAGCTAGGGCCTCTAATCCTCTAATAGTTACTCCCATGCCTCTCCATACCCCTAAGACTAAAATAATTATTAGTACTTCCATGCCTAATGAGATTCCTTCACTATTCAATGAATATTTTACTTATCATGAGAATACCAATCCTTGAAATTAGATATATATTGTCATGTTTATCAAGTTTGGACTATACTATACCGAAGGTTAACCTATCAATGGATATTTTCCATCATGTTATGTATGATTTTGTTGCATAAATTGCCACATTTAAAAATTTTATACCCACATTAAAATCAATAAATAATTAATTTGTAAGGTATTTCATCTTCTATATAAGTCATTCAATGCCTTTCTATGAGGCAATAAGGGTTGATTGTTGATCATGCCACTAAGTACACTAACATCCATAAACCATATAAAAAAAAAAAACAAAACAAAACAAAACAAAAACAAAACAAACAAAAAACAAAAAATAAAACAAAAAAAACAAAAAACAAAAAACAAAAAACAAAACAAAACAAAACAAAACGTTATAGTTTTCATCTTCCATATAAGTCATTCAGTTCTTTTATATGAGGCAATAAGGGTTGATTTTTGATCATGCCACTAAGTACATTGACATCCATAAATCCTATATTTATATACAATATTAAGATTAAAAAAAACATTATAATTTTCATAAGCATAAGATCGTTGGCGTATTTTCCTAAATCCATGGATTAAAACATCAACCAAGATTTCTACATATTGGATGTTATTCATGGATAGGACAAGTGAATAAGGAAACAGTGTGAATTGGAGAGTTATTATGGCTTATCACTTAAATATCCAATTGTGTCACTTCATGCTAGTGATCCTACCACTTAAATATCACTGATCACTTATGGCTTATCACTTAAATAAATATAATAAAATAGGGGAAAAGAGGTGAATATATCACTTATCACTTATCTATAGAATATTTGAAGGGGAAAAGAGGTGAATATATCATTTTAAAAGAGGTGAATATATATAATATTAAATTGAATTAGATTGATGATAGAGTTGAAATCAATAAGAAACAAATCTTATGATTTATAATAATTTGGAGTAGCATGATGCAACCTACATATAGTTCTTCCACTCAGAGGCTCAAGATAAATCATGAGTTCTTCCACTGATATTTAAATAAAAAGTAATTTTCTTTAAAAAATGTATTTATATTTTTAACATTGAAAGGAAAACTAATTGTGGCTATTTTGTAAATATAGAAAATATCGAATATAAAATCTCATTCATTCTAGTTTGTAAGAGAAATTTTAAAGAAGCAACTTTACCAATTTAACTTTATAATTGAGGCTATTTTATAATTGAACTTTTCTTGATTTCTCTCGCTTAGAATTTCTTGTTTCTCATGGAGTGTAATGCAAGTCTTATCTTATCCTATGTTCGTACATCAACTTGCTCTGATGTTTGATAAGTAATTTTTTGGTTGTAAATACTAACAATTGTCATTATTGCTTGATTAGTTTGAGCACACTTTTTATAGAAATTATGTTGCAATTGGAGACAGATCAGTTTTTCAAAACTGATTTGCTATTATTTGAATTATTTGTGTATTCAATGTAATGTCTAAGTGCTACAGTCCATCCCCTTTCTGCATAACCTTAATACATTTAGAGTTTTCTGCATGGTTTTGTTTACCACTTTGTTATGGTTCTTGTTTATATATAATTATGTTTATGAAAACATTAATATATAAACATTATATATATTAATATGAACAGTTTCTACTGCATTAATATGAACTTAATGAACAATTTTTAACAGTTTAGAGTTTTCATAAACATAAGGTTATATATATATATATATATATATATATATATATATATATATATATATATATATATATGATTATGTTCATGAAAATAGTATATATATATATATATATATATATATGAAGATAATATATATTAATATGAACAATTTTTTGCGGCATTTTAATATGAATAGTTTTTGTTGCATTAATATGAACAATTTTTAACAGAAGAGGACCATTTTTTACATAAACTTATTTTTGCAATCAAGATGGGTTGATTAGGTGGGGAAAGAAGTCAAAGTTCCTACCTCCAGCTAGCGTCGAACTTGTCTAGAGACGAACTCCTTGGCATTGAACTCATCCAAAGTCAAACTCCTCTATCACCGAGCTTCTCCAGCACCAATAAGACCTATAAGACCAAAACAAAATTAAACAAGTTGCAACGAAAAATATACATCAACATGACCTGCTAAACATCAATGTAACCTGCAAAGCATCAACCTAGTAAACATCAACCTGACCTGAGATGTTCACAGTGTGTCGAACTCCTTTGTAATGTTCGTTTATAGTGTTCCTCATTGCATGGTTAGGATGGACTTTCAGGGTTTAAGATAGATAGGTCATGGGTGCAGGTTTACTTCATCAGCGGGCCTAGGGATTTTGGAGATGTTTCATGGGGTTTTGAGGAGTTTCTATGGGATCCAATGACATTCACTTGGCATATTCCATCATTTGCATAACTTGTCTTTTGTTCCGTCACATTCCAAAATTTTTTGAAAAGTAGGGTTATTATTGTGCCTAACTTAGTTAATTACTCTTAAGGTGGAATTCTGAGAGGAATACTTGACAAAACACTGTAGTGTAATAGCTCAATGGAACCAGAATGAGAAGATATATATGATGAAATGGTTAGAAGTGATTTTCAATGACCTGAGGAGACATGGCGGACAATTTACCCTTTGCCCACATTAAAAAGCATATTTTAATTGAAATAAAAAGAGCGAAAATTGTTCAATGATTAAAATAATCATAAAATGGGAGGTTCCAAAGGGGTCCATCAAATCTATAAGATGAGGATGAGGAGACCATTGGAGGACATCTTGGATTTGATATTTCTTCCTGTATAATAGGTTGAGAAGTCGGTCCTCTACTTTAGCAGTAGCCCTAGGACGAAAACCCTCAGGTGATTCAGTGAGATTGGGTGGGTACCCATATCCCCTTGGTGAATTCATCCAGAACTCATAGGAGAGCTCAACAGTGACATTTCAGTTGATTTTTGGAGGGTCATAACAACATTAGAGCATATTCTTGAGGCCATTTTCCATCTCAGTTATTTTTCTGTATCAACATGTAATCCCCAATTTCTATTATCATAAAAGTTGAGATTATTTCTACTTATCGTGTTATTGAATTGCATGCACTCTATTTGTTCTATTTAACATGGAAATATTCTATTAATTGAATGGTTATTTTATGGAGAAATTTTGGTTAAGTTAGATTTCTGCAAAATTAGCAAAATATCCCATTTGGGACATTAGAGTGGTATCAGAGCCTTGGTCTTGGCTCAACCAATGAGTTTTTCAATGACTGCTATTATGGTTCGAGAGTTTCAAGATTATTTGCAGTAATTTCACAAAGTGTCGAATTCTCCAATTTGCTTGTTTCTTTGACAATTTTGGAAGAAATTGTCCTAACCATTCTATAATTTTTTCTCTCGAAATTGTCTTTAGTTAATAATTGTGCAACAAATTAGGAAAATTATTTTTTCTAAAGGGAAGGCAACAGTGAAATTTCTTTTAATCGAAGGGGTCGTCTCTTGTAATATAATGGAGTTGAATTATTGACTAATAAAGAGGCTACATCTATTTTGAAACTTAATTGTGAGAGCCGCCAAATTGAAGCCAAATTAGTGCTGGAAAGGAAGTTGTTGGATTAGTAAAATGGCAAAATTTGGTTAAAAGTCAATTTTTTTGGGGGACGTCAAGCCAAGCGGCCAAGTTGAGGAAGTTGTCACTTGATTTGGAGATTTCAAGCCAGTGTTAACCTTGGTCACATTATGTTTGAAGGCGTGGAGACATGAAAATATTTGGAAACTCTAAGGTTTGAATTACATCAAATCGACAGGAGCACCAGATTGCCTGGACGTCAGCTTATAAATTGAATTGTGGGTCAATTTTAATTGTGTTGTTGAAGTCGAGTTGTTGCTGGAAGGGGGCATGTTCCCTCTTGTTACAATTCTAACCGAGCCTAGAGTCAAGCTATCATTTTTTTCCTTTCCTTTCTAATGGTCAAGATTTCATTCGTTGAGGGATGAGTTGCACTGATAGAAAAGGGACGAGCTTCATATTTAATCAGAATTAATTTATTTTCTATCAAATGAAGGATTGCCTTCATGTAGTTTTGAAGGTTTTATGATTTTCCCTAGTTGGAGGACGTAGTTGGAAATGGAGTAGTTGATTTCCCTTACCGGTTGAGGTCGTGAGCCATACCTTTGTTTGCTAGTGCATCTGAAAGGTGACTGAACTAGTATATATGTGTGTGTGTGTGTGTAGAGATGAACCATCTTTCTTTACTGGCATGTGTGCTTTAGAAGTTACATTGAATTGAGTGTGGGTTGATCATATACCAGTCATTCCTCTTTTTGTGTGTATAAGGAAAACCAGTGGGTCCATCTACACTTGATATGTGCTGGAAGGAACAACAATCCAAGGCTAAGTTCATCCACACAGAATTTTAGCAAAGATTGTGGTTGTGCATGTTCATTCCTAGGCAACTTACGTTTCTCTTGCATCATATGGTCACTTGTAGCTTAACTGGAGATGTCACCAAGGTTGATAATTAATGACCAGAGCTCAAAGGGTTTCTAGTTTCTATTCCTGATCCATTATGTTGAATAACTAATATTTTTAATTATTGTTGAAGTTAGAAAGGAGGTATATATGTTATAGCAGTGTTGGAAAGTGTTGGAATGGGTTAAATATTAGTAAGTTTTTTTCTAATATCACATTTTAAAACAAATAACAAACTCACACCTGAGAACCTAACGAACTGCAAAAAGATGGTTGTGAGGACGAGAGTATTGAGGTTCCCAAGTGAGGCAGAAGTAGAGGAGAAGGGCGGTCTTCCATGGGGGATAATCATTCCTTTCATTTCCATGGATGAAATGGGCTCCCATCCTGTCTATGGCACCAATGGAGACCTCTTTCCCCACTGTGATACAGAACAGTGGGCATGGATATATGCCCTTTGCGGCACCCTCAATGGTCTTTCCTTTCAGATGGTTTCTCGCCTTTCCTTTCCTCAATTTTGCCCCAAGTTTTCCTCCACCTTCATCGATTTGGAACTCCAAGATGATGGATCAGGAGACGAGGAGATGTAGGCTCGTCTGATCAGTTTTATTGCAGCTGACTTGTCAAGGATCATAAAGCTAGTGGCCATAGATCCCAATGAGAATCAACATGCGATCATGGGACTGATCGACCGCATGTTGCTGAAAACATTTGCGAACATAGGCCTCATAGACCTTTTATCTTGCAGCAATCTGATATTTATCGGGTTTCTCGAGCCCCATGGCAGCTGGGGTATCATATTTTCACAAGGAACAAAGCATGCAGAGACAATCAAGGATGGGATATGGTAGGGGAAGATGATCCCCTAGGTAAAAACGTTTTGCAGCAAATGGAAGGAACATCTAAGGCAGAAATAAGAGAATAACCTGATTATTGTAACAACCACTCATGTTCAAGGAGGATGGTGAAAAGTAGAAAAGAAGAAAGGGAGAAAAGGGTGACTAATACTTTTTGCTTAGCCCCAACTTTATTTTTTATTTTTTGTTTTTTAGTTTTTTTGGCTCTGATTTTATGGGCACCAGATTTTTGAGTGGCACGGCTTTGGAATGCACTATGTGCATCTACATATGTAACTTTTTATAATTAATACAAAGTTACAATTTTTCCATGGAAAAAACAAACTCACACCAATAGTAGATTGCAAATGAAGTGTTTGATAAAACTCTTGACTGGGTAAGAAAACCATTAACTCAAGAAATACAATGAAGTTTTTCCTAACATATTTATGGGAGGACTACATAGCTTCTAGAAAGAGGGAAAAACTCTGGTCAATTGGCTGCAACAGATACAATGTGGGTTTATTTTCACTTACAAAGACCACCATCATTAACACTTGAGCATGGGTTGTAGAGTCACCCTGAGTACCTGTGCCTGGAAGTTGTTCTCTCACTATTTTTAGGACTAGTATTTGTGGATTTATGGCTGATTTCCAAACCATATTTAATCACTCTTATTTTCCCACTGTGTATTCACACTTCAAGTTGAGAAAATTTTGTTGAAGTTGGCACTCTCTTTGTATTGTCATTAGCAGTGTATTAATTTCTAGGCCTAATATAAAGTCTATTTTGAGAACACTACTAAGTCAATTATTATCACTATCAGAGTTAGTTGTAAATCAGCTTGATGTACTTTTCATTATTTAGTTAAAACATGGATGAAACCTTCAAAAGACACTCAATTTTCTACAACAAGAGCAGCCATAAAAAGAGCACAAGTTGGGACACAAAATATTTAAACTTGGGACATATTTGAAACACATGAAGGTCACATGGAAAGTCCTTTTCAAACTAGATGAACTGGATGCACTCCTTTATGAAGTGAACTAGTTAGAAGGGAAAAACTAATTTGAGTGCTAAAACCAGCTATGCTTGCTCTCATACAACACAAGTTCTTAGAGGAGCCTTGTGAAGGGGTTATACTTTTAGTTGCATGATGTCTCAGTAACATCATGAGACTAACTGCCCGTGTAGCTCCTTACAATGATGATGTTAAGAGAAGAGTTTTTAGATAGATAGTAGAGACTTTCCAGGACATGGACAACAGTGCAGGCTCTACCTCTGGGAAGAAGCTTGAGGTTTTATGAATCATGGT